>JAFMOD010000246.1:942883-999864 GCA_019802435.1 Corydoras maculifer
GGATCTACGTCATTACAGCGGCACCTCGCTGCGCATGCGCAGTAGACACAACCACCTGATTCATGCGCTCACACTTTCTGCGCTGTTCTGTATCAACAAAACGCGATTTCGGATAAAAACAAAAGATAAAAATCTATCCTTCTATGGATTTTCTATGGAAGCACAACTTCTACGGAAGCCCGTTTCCTCCACTAAGAAGAAAAAAAAAGAAAAGAAATTCCTCCGGGTTCTCCGGTTTCCTCCCACAGTCCAAAAACATGGATCAAGTTAATTGAATTCTTAAAATTGCCCCCTATAGAGTGTGTCTGTGTGAGTGAGTGTGTGCCCAGCGATGGATTGGCGCCCTGTCCTGGGTCTATCTGCCCAGCGCCCGAGACGTTCTCCCCTGGATGGGCATGGGGAACCCCACCGCGACCCTAATAGAGGATAAGCGGGAGATAATGAATGAATGAATGTAAAAAAGTGATAAGTGATAGTTTGCCTAATGTGCTTACACACAGAGGAATTTGTCCTCACACACACACATACACTGGGGTTGCCACCCGTCCCGTAAAAACATGGAATCGTATTTGGCAACTAAAAGTTGCGTCCCGTAATGGACAAATACGGGGACGCGATTTGCTCTGTATATCCCTAAATGTCCAATAAACATGTCTGTTAGGCAACAGCAACTCTAAATCTAGCAATAACAATTAAAAGATCCCCCGGCTCCGCGTCTTCAAAAACAGGAGTTCTGTGACCAACAAATTATGTGACTTTAGAGGGCGCTATTGTTTATATCAATTAATATTTGTAAGGAATACAGTGTTCAGTAATCATTACATAAATTCAGTTATTAATGTGGTTTAACTGTTTGGATGACACGACTTCCCTTCAGTCATAAGACAAACACTGTACAATTTAAATAACAATTTGTTATCACACTCCTCCCCTCCAGGTTACTCAGCTATGCATTTAAATTTTAAAAGTTCATTGTTGTACACTCCACACAAACATATTTAATTAACGATTTAACTAACTGCATTTCATCAGAAAATGTGTTCAGATTATCGCTTAACTAACAACACGGCACACAAAAATAAATCAGCACTGCTGTGGGCGCCTTGCCATATAGGAGTCAGGTCCATTTCATATCCCAGAGTAGCTGTGGTGGGCGTCCCTTATTTTTATTTCTAAAAGGTGGCAACCCTAATATACAAACACTGGTGAAGTGAGGGAGAAGTTAGGGGTTAGATGCCTTGCCAAAGGATATTTCAGCCATAATTCTTAATGGAACCGAACTGGGGACCTTCAGGTCACAGGGCTGGTTTGTTAACCACAAGCCTACGACTGACCCCAAACTACACCAGGTGAGAGCACAAACACAGTGTTCCACTATTCAAAATTTTGCATTTGAGATTACCACATTTGGGGAATTCGAAAAGGTCGATTGGACCGAAATGCAATGGCCAAGTCTCAGTTTGGGTTCCCCTTACCGATCATAGTCTCACCCCTGCCAGGTAAGTATATTAGCAAGAGTAATAGTTTTTTACAAGCAGCTGAATTAAAACCTTAAAATTCACTGTTCTGTAAGATCATGTATAAAAGCTAAACAAAGTTTAAACTAGAGGTTATGAATATGAGAAGGAATGTTGTAGTTCTGCTTTCACCTGGCCTCAGTGGGCGTGGACGTAGAAGTGCCTTGATAATAATCCAACAGCCAGTATAAACACAGAATCACTGAGGTATGGTTTCTCCCAGAGTCCAGACAGGAAAACAATTTTGAAATAGTTCTTGACATCACACTTTAGGTTTAGAAGTCAGGTGAACTATTTAATTTGTATCAGTGGCGAGCCATACATTTTACACCTTGAATTGCATGTCGTGCATTTCACAGCTAGCCTTTAGCATTGCTCTTTCTGAATTAATCCACCTGTCAACAACATGAAGAACAAAAACACTGCCATCATACTTCTCCAACCAGTCTAACTGATCCAACTTCTTTGCCCTGATCACTGCGGATCTGAGATCAGTTTATTACGGAAAGTTCTGTAACTGCTTTAGATTCAGGTTTCATTTCAAAAGCTAGGTGAATACAGCAGCAGGCTGTACTTCCTGTGTTCATGTGTTCTTTTTGTTTCATATTAAGCTTTTTGTATATACAGCTTAAAACCAAATAATGATAAATAAAGATTATAGGATGTAAAATTGTTCTGGATCTGGATGTTTGTAGTGGTTTTGGATCTGAAACTGCAAATATTCTATAAAAACTGCAAACATTACAAATGCAAACGATACCACCATCAAAGATCTGCATAAAGGATAGTTTAGAAGGTCAAGGAGCTAAATAAAGAAAATGTTGCACTGAGATGTGAGAGAGTGAGAGAGAGAGAGAGAGAGAGAGAGAAAGAGAGAGAGAGAGAGAGAGAGAGAGAGAGAGAAAGAGAGAGAGAGAGAGAGAAAGACAGAGAATAAAACACATGAATTTGTGTAGTGTGTGTACCTATATGTGTTTGTGTAGGCTGTGGGTGCCCGCATGTGTGTGTGTGTGTGTGTGTGTGTGCGCGTGTGTGTATAGTTACAGGAAATCACACATTTCTTTTGAAGTTCAGTGTAACTGACGTGTGTCTAAGTGAATCATCTCATCTTGACAACTTAAACATGATTCTCTTTTTTCTTTTTGCAATTTTTATTTGTTCTGGTTCTACAGCTATAGGTGAGTTTTATTTAATGATCTATAATCTGTTAACTTTACACATTCATGTGTCTCAGTCTTACATCATTTAAATATGCAAATGAGGATTTGAATGTAAATGGCTTATAGTTGAGGTTTTTATGAAAAACTGCTAAAAGATCTGAATTAAGACCTGTATAAATAATTTTTATTAACCAAAGTTGAAATATTGTTTTGAATCTAAAACATTTTGGGTTTATTGATAAAAACGTTTACTAACACTCAGAATAAAAGGCCTTCTGTCTATGGCAGGAGTACTGGCAGAACTATAAAACTGTTTTAATCTCAGATTGAAGTTAAAATATAAATATATTTATTATAAAAAAACAGATGAATTATTACATAAAACTAAAGAAGTGTTTTATTAATTTGTCTTTATTTCTTATCACAAATCAACTAAAAAATTTAAAACACAAGCACTTTTTTAAATAATTCACATGATTAATAGAAATTTATCAATTATATATTTTGTTCAAACACTTATTTATGGATTTATCATTTGCATCTCAAATACATAAATCAATCTGATGATAAGATGAAGTGGTCAGTATTTCAAGTTTTTGAAAATTTAAATGGGTAAGAATGAGAATATCATGGGACGAGTTTAGAGGAGAATCTTAATGAACCTTTAACAAAGAATGTTAAAATATGCTTTCCAAGTGTTTGTTTTTGTGAAAAAAAGTTTTTTGATGGCGCGTATAACTGAGGGGGTTTGTTTATAATGGATGGTTTGATAAATAAATGGATATTCATACTGAGCCCTGATTTTGATTGGCTGCAGAGATCAGTTGCATGGTGGTGAATCTGGAATACGTGAACTGTTCATGGGATGCAGGTCCAATTCCTGATGAAAACCTCACCTTCAAGAGCAGGTACATCACCACCACCATGAATATGCTAATTCCATATTCTAATTTTAAAACACTAAACTCACAGGTCGATATTAAAAGACTAATGGTATCTAACCTCCTACACCTCCACATTCTGTGGAATTCATAGTTGTATTTTATTCATTGAATTCTAGTGCTGGATTTTCGTTTGCTTTAAGAAGAGCTTATTGACACTCTATTCTTAGTTGCATATATTTTGTACATTATACCTCTTAAGCAACTGTAATATCTGCAATTTCCCCCACAGATATCAATAAAGTATTCTGATAAAACATGTTTTTGTTTTAGACATTGAATACTGATAGCAACACACACACACACACACACACACACACACACACACACACACACACACACACACACACACACACACTTTATTAATGATGTATTTAAAAATTTGTACTTTATATCTAAGTATATTGCATTTTTTTAAAGAAGTGCTCATTGTTAATACTTTTTTAGCCTTTTATTATATCCTACCTATTATAATAATGATTATATGAAATTGATTTGTAAATGGTGCAACTGTAACAATTGCTATTTCAACTGAAAGTAAGTAAAGTGTAGGAGTCCTCTCCTCCATGTCTTCTGAAGTCTCTTGAAGTCTTTACATCTTTGAATTATGGTAATTTAATGACCTGGAAGTAAAGAACGAGGGGCAGAATGTCACATTGACCTCTGTTTGTATTAATGGATTTACATGTGTGTATTTTTTCAGTTACAAAATGGAGAATCAGCTTGAGGACTGTCCCGCCTACCTGGAGGTGGGCAGGGTGAGGGTGGGCTGCATGGTTTCCTATGATGAGACTAAATTTCACCGATTCAGTGTGCTGTTCGCCTCCCTATACAATAAGAACGGCACTGAGGTGGCAAAGTACAAACAGAGCCTCATCAAGTGGGGTAAAACACACAAACACACACACACACACACACACACAGAGTGAATCATGTCCAGTAATTCTGTGAAATCACTCAGGGTGGTTTACACTCCTACCCCACTTTCGTTATGAAATCATAAGTCATAAACCTGCATACAGGGTACCTTCAGCACTGTGTGTGTGTTTATATCACGGTCGTTGAGAAGACACATTCTCATTGTTATTGGCAATAATTAAAAAATAACAATAATAATCAGGGCGGCACGCTGGCTTAGTAGTTAGCACATTTGCCTCCCTGCAATGGGGATCCAGGTTCGAATCCCAATCTGGGTGGAGTTTCCCAGCGATAGATTGGTACCCTGTCCTGGGTGAATCTGCCCAGTGCTTGCAATGTTCTTCTATTCTCTCTGAATTGAAATGGATAACCCACCCCCAACCCAAGTAGTAGAGGATTAAGCAGAAGATAATAAATAAGTTCTCCATCTGGATCTTCTTTAGATCCTGAATACAGGTTGCCGAATTTTCAGGCCATGAGCTGCTTACAGAGATATGAGTTCTCTCTCTCTGTGTGTGTGTGTGTGTGTGTGTGTGTGTGTGTGTGTGTGTGTATGTGGTTGTTGTGTAAGTTAGTATGCCCAGAAATAGTTTAGTGTCCTGCCCAGCACCCGAAACTTTCTCCCTGGATAGGCATGGGAACCCCCCAGCAACACTTGTAGAGGATTATGATGAAGATAATAAATGAATAATAATCAATAGGATTAAGTGTGTAACAGATCCAGGGACTGCAGGTTGGGTGTGTGTAAGTGTGTGAGTCAGACATCAGTGATAAGAGAATCAGATAGAGGAACATTTTGATCTGAGCTTGTGAGTTCAGAACAGTGTCTCTTGCTGCACATGTTCCTGTTCAGGAAACCAAAGTGCTTACTCGTTTAAAACCTCAAACACAGACAGCGTCAGAAACTGTCATACAGGAACCAAGCAGCAGGTGATGGGACTTCAGAAGATACAGCTAACAGGAAGTATAGTATTCAAGTTTACTCCAATACTTAATAAACGGGAAAAAAGGTATGGACATGTGGAGTGGAGTAAATGCTAAACCCTGACCTCAACCTGAGAGACCAAGGGACCTCTTGTGAGAAGCCCGTTCATTAATCAGAATTATCAGAATCAGACTTATTTGTATATTACCCACACATAGAATTTGGTTATGGATACCAAATACCAGAATAAAACTGTACTGTTGGAATGTGTAACAGTGTGATTTTCTCCCTCAGTAAAGCTGAACCCCCCCTGTAACCTGACGGCGCACATGCTGAATTCTGAACTCTGGTTCCACTGGAACAGCAGCACTAAAATGAAGGCTATGTGTCAGGACCGTCAGGTTCGTTACAGGATCAACCACAAAGAGTGGAAGGTATGTTGATTTAAGGTATGTTGATTTTTTTTGTTGATGACTGAAGGTTTTGCCCCAAACCATGTCCTGTTCTCTACACAGACTCTGTACGTCACTACAGAGAACTCATACAACGTGCCCTTTCCCAACGCTCAAAATCAGTATGAGTTCCAGGTGAGGGTGCGCATGTCGGACACCTGTGGCCAGTCTGAACTGTGGAGCGACTGGAGCCAATCTGTGTGCTGGGGCTCCATGACTCCGAGCAACAATACAGGTAACACCACCACATCCCAAATCCTGTCTTAATCAAGTGGACAAAAAGGACTAATTTTGCAATTTTTTAGATCCATTACACTCTGAATTCGCAAATCCTGTAATGTAGAACTTAGTCAGATTGTGTACGCAAACCGAGTTTTAGAGCTAAAACATCTTTGGTCATTCCCACTTAGTGACATAAACAACAGCTTCATTACACTTTACTTTTACAATTACAACCTTAGTTTGTATTTTAAATATTTATAATGCGCCATTGAGCGTGTTTGTGATATCTATAGTTAAAAAAACACTTTATAATGTTGATGTACTAAAAAAAGGCACCAAACACTGACATGCGTCATCTGATGGTGATTTTATGTAACATCAGAACCATTTTCAAACAGTGGAAACAGTTCAGGACATATGAGGGTTCGGTGGGTGAGGTAATAGATGGTAGTAGGTAATAGTGACTTTAGTCTGGATAAATATAAGAGGCTGATATATAGTGGTATATTGAATAATTTGGTGCAGTAAGCTACCTCATGTTGCTTTTTAAAGTCATTTTATAAGGTTTATTACCCAATTTTTATTTTATTATTAATATAAATACAAATTATTAATACAAACGGATTTGTAGTATTAATACAAATCAGTAATACAGGTGGATTGTCAGCATTATTATCACACAGTCAAGACTACAGGTGGATTATCTAGACTATTAACACAGAGCCAGTACTACAGCTAGACTATCAGGACCATTAACAGAGTCAGTACTACAGGTGGACTGTCAGGACTATTAACAAAAAGTCAGTACTACAGATGGACTGTCAGGACTATTAACACAGAGTTAAAACTACAGGTGGACTGTCAGTATTATTATCACAGAGTCAGGACTACAGGTGTTCTGTCAGGACTATCAACAGAGATAGTACTACAGGTTGACTGTCATCACTATTATCATAGTGTCAGTACTCAAGGTGGACTGTCAGGACTATTAACACAGAGACAGTACTACAGGTGGACTGTCAGGATCATTACCACAGAGTCAGGACTACAAGTGGATTCTGAGGACCATTAACACAGAATCAGCATATATCATATAAAACAGAAATGTAGAAAATAATGATGAATAATAATTGAGCTCATGTGTTTCAGAGACAGGACCTGGAATGTCGGGGACTCTGATGCTAATATGCACCTTTGGCGCAACATTTCTCCTCATCATCCTCGCTTGCCTTCTTATCCAGTGTGAAAGGTACAACCCCGTTCCCCCCTCCCCCGCACCATCACTGGATTTAACACGATTAAGTGAATCTTTGATCCATGATCATTTGGGGGCATGAAATGTTATTAGGTCTGTAACGTTAATTTAAGTAAATTAAATTTGAGTGTTCATTGTTTTTATCTGCACAGGTTGAGAGTGATTCTGATTCCCGTTGTTCCGAGACCCAAAAATCTGGGTGACCTGATCGACATATACGATGGAAATGTGGAAGTAGGTCACTTCCTGTTGACACAAGCTTTTTAGTGCTGCAGTGTTATGGTCTTGTTCACAGGAAGTCACTGCTCTTTTTGTCATCTTCTGTAGAAGTGGCTTCATATCTCTAAAGAGCTGCAGGATGGGTTCAAACCCAGCTTCAGCGAGCGACCCTGTGCTGTGCGAGAGATCAGGAGCCAATCAGAGCGTGACGTCTCGTGCCTGAGCTCCATTTCCTCTGATTACCAGCCCATGTTGAGTTACTCTTCCTTATCCTCACCCTCCTCTTCTTCGTCACTGCTTTCTGATGAGGAGAGCCAAGATCCCAATGATCCTCACAGAGTGTAACATATAATCTGAACAAGAGAAACCCAGATTATGATATCACAGGTGGTGTTGTGATGGCAAATTGAGGATAAGGAGGTAGCATCACATTCAGTTGGTAGATGGAAGACAGTGGAGATTTCAACTGTAACATGCATGTGTGGTAGCTCACCGAGTGTTGGACTACGAATCTGAAGGTCAGGGGTTCAAACCTAAAGTTCCTCAAATGTTGCAAGTGTGGCTCTTGAGCAAGGCCTTTTATTGATCCTTATTGATCCAGATAGCTGTATAATGGCTGACATTGTGCTCTGACGCAATCCATTAATGTGGGATTCCTGCAAGGTGCTTTGGAAAAAAGTGTCTGTAAAATGCCTTGTTAATCTCAGGATCTAAACCCACAGTGTCCGCAGATTAAAACATCATATAAACTATACAGATCTGGATTTATAAATATAAATCTAGGATTCTTCAAAATATTAATGTTAATATAAAAGTAAATCTGATGTTAGTAGGTATAGCAAGAGTAAACTCCTGCTATATATTCCTGCTTCAATACTTATTTAGTGTAGTGACTGTGTGTGTGTTTGTGTTAAATGAAATGGAAAATAGAGAATTTATCCAAGTATTCAAGTGTTTTATTTAAAATTCCAACAATATAAAGTACGGTAAAGTATATGTGGAACGATTTATTTTATATTCACAATGTTACAATACACTTTTGTTAATTGAATAACCAAATTAAATAAATTAATTTAATAAGATATTTTTTTTTATTTGATATCAGGAACCTGGTCTGTAGAGCAAGATAAACTCTGGTTTCCCTGCACTGGATAAAAATGCATTGATACAGGGTATAACAATCAAACAGGCCTTCTAATAAAACTCTGGACTTCATCTAAAAACAATTAAAAACAAATATGATAATAAACAAAAGATTTAACAAATGAGAAAACTGAAGGATTCATCCCAACTGATCCTCATACTGCTTCCTAAAACAATCACCAGCCGGAAAAAAGTCCCAACATCGCTCCTGATACATCTTCCATACATATGACTCCTGATACAGAGAGAGAAAGACAGACAGAGGGACAGACATAGAGAGAGACATAGGGACAGGCAGAGACAGAGAAACAGAGACAGATAAACACAGACAGAAGAACAGACAGACAGGATGAAACAGACAGGAAGAAACAGACAGGAGATCGACAGAGAAACAGAGATAGAGAAAGACAGACAGGCAGATACACAGAGAAACAGAGAGAGAGGAAAAGACAAACAGAAAAAAAACAGACAGGGAAATACAGACAGACAGGGAGAGACAAATAGAAAGAGAAAGAGACAGTCAGAAAGAGAGAGAAAGACAGACAGAGACAGACAAGGAAGTAAAGAGAGACAGGAAGACAGACATACAGACAGGAAAAGAGAGACTAAGGCAGGTCAGTGGTGCACAAATAAGTTGAACCATGAAAACTAGCCATTTAAATGAGGTACCTGTCCGGTGTGTTCTGTCTCCTCTTTATTTATCAGGTACATCAAGAAGAAACTTAAAAGAAAAGATCAGTTATTATATAATTAAATGATGAGAAAACATTTATAAAACTATTTGTAAAGCAGATAGTCCAGTCCTTAAATCTGATTGGCTGAGCCATTCATTTGTCTAGCCGTGACACCGCTGAACACTTAAAATTCGTATTAATGTGTGATAGACAATATATTATTATATATTATTTATATATTATTATATATATTATTATCAAGTATACAATAAGGATGCTTTGCGTTGTGCCTAAAAACACCTCTTTCCTGTGATTTATTAACAATAATGCACAACCTTTTACCTTAATGCTTTATTCTATTTAGCACCTAATATTTAATAATCAATCACTAAAGTGTGTGTTTGTATATACAACGACACTCACAGGTAATTAGCAAGGTTGTGTTCATCTAATGTGTGAGTCTCAAAGCCGTGTGGCGTTGTGTCGAAGTAATCACTCCCGATCCCACAGATAAAACATTTAGTCTGAGAAATAAACACAATCAGTATTAATAATATGATTATCAATAACAACACACACACACACACACACACACACACAAACACACACACACACACAATACCTCCATATCTTCTTTAACCTGCTCTTGTTGGTCTCTCAGTTCACCGAAAGCATCAATGATCAAACCTGCATATAAGAACATTATTGCTGAATAAATTCCATCAGAGGTAAAGAAAAGAGAGACACACGGTAACACAGATGTGGTGGGTCTGGGGTTCGGTGAAGTTGTGTTATAGTGCTGTAGAGAGTGTATCACGCTACTGTACTTCAGTAAAGTGCAAAATGCATTCAGGTACCCTGGATGATGGCCAGAAGAATAACGATGACGAAGAAGAAGAAGGTGATGTCGAATACCACACGGTAAAGTTCATACTCATCACCTGCAGGGTCCTCAATCTCATCACCGATCCCTCCTCCAGCCCTTACGCCCACATACATGTGGAACAGGTAACACTGGGGGCAGAAGCATTATGATTATGATGATAATGCTGGAGGAGATGAAGCAGTGTAATAAGAAGAGAACATAAACAGAAATAACTTACAGTCATCATGTCATCACACTTCATGTCCGGCTCATCCTCATCCTCACTCTTATTATAGAACTTTCTAAAGAAGTTAAAGGCCACGACCGTGTAGAGATAAACAACCACTGCTAACAATCCCACCGTCATCATCAGCTACACACACACACACACACACACACACATATATGGACAGAGTTACAGTTCTGAAAGGCTCCGTGTGGTATGGCCACCGGCTACAGCTTTGGGTTTTAGTCACAGAAGAAATACCAACTGTTGTAAAGTAATAAATAAAACTGTAAAAGTAATAAATGAGATGATCTGAGATCAGATGTAAAGCTGCACTGATACTGCTGGATTCAAGCAGAAAGACAGTATGACAGATGAATTTTAGTAATGACCTGGGTGTTCTGGAAGCTCAATCCAACTCTCCTGTAGTGTCTCCTGGCATACACCTGGACACTCCCACGCTTTTACAGAGCAGTGGATCATACTGCCATTTCATACTGAACATCATGCTTACTCATGGTTACCTGCTTGCCATTGTGTGTGACAGAAGATAGGATGGTGCGCAGAGTTTTCACTCCCATGGCAATGTCCAGAAGGTGGCAGGCAAAGAAGAAGTTGTTGTAGTGACCAAGAAGTGACATTACAGTGTACCACACCAGATAAAGAAATGTCTTTGAAGAACAAATACACCCACACCCACACACACACACACACACACACACACACATATTAACATGTGATTTACTGGTTGCTGAAGTGATACAATGGTTGCATTTAATTGTTTTAACCTGTACTGTTTCTTTAAATCCAGGAAATAAAAACACTTACATTGTCTGTAAATACGACTCCAAATTTCCAGACCTGATACTTCAAATCAACTGCAGAGATCCTGATGGAGGAATAAGAGCAGACATGCGGATGTGATTTCTGCTGCACCATGAATCATGACTTTAAGAGGTCATTTTTGATTCTACTGGTTCTGGTCCACTTAATTGAGCGGTGCAGCTTTAGATAAACAACCAAAGTAATAAACTGTATGTGCAGTCTATAAATACAGGTTATTATCAGCAGGAGCAGCTGTACTGAGTAACATATGAACAATGTAGTGAACGTTGAAACCAGTGATTTATTGTTTAAACTCCTAAACCATAAAGATTTATTAAGTTTTAACTATAAAGATTTAAGTGTTATCGACAAATAACATGCATGCAATACCTATTCAATTATTATATGTGCAATACTTTGTTGCTGGGAAATCTTTAGTCTTTTATAGTGTTTTTTTTAGTCTTCCTTACTGCATTATGTCATCTATGTACATAACTGTGAATTTTTGGACTAATAAATCATATCATCTCATTTACAAAAACATAAATATAACTGACAGCACGGTGAAGAATGTCCTGGGTTTTCTATGGTTTGTATTTTCTCTTTGCATTGTAAAAAAAATTATTAGAGAAATAAAGAAGTTAGATAACTCTCTCCATTTAACCAACACTGACGCAAACCACGTCCATGCTTAAATCCACTTCTTATATCCACTTTCATAAATGTGCTGGGAAACCCCATGACACACATCCCTATTGATGGACAAACTGCCATCCCAAATTTGGCACCTAAAATGTGTCCATCAAAACCTTCTGTTGATGCCCCGTCACATGTGGATTATGTGAATGCCCTGTCACACCACAATATATAAATCATTCATGATATTCCCCTGTCTTTAGTTTCTTTAAAGGAACAATCGATAGAATTTTATTCACCAGGCCAAAAGCGAGTTGTCTGGTTCTTCTGGTTTCTTATCGTTTTGTTGCTTGCTGACATCCAGTGAGGCGAGGTCCATCCCCAGCAGCTCAGCAATTCTCTCTCGGCCATAAATATCCCCATACTTTTCCAGCACCTTGTAGGAAAAGGATTTACATGTCAGAAATGCTACAGTTGTATTGATTCCACGCTGGTTTAGACATGTTACTTCACCCTCAGGTTACTCCAGGTTACTCCACTCCACCGCCACTTTAAATGACCACTGTTAACATCTGTTCACGGTTTAAGGCAGCAGGTCTATAGGGTCTGATAGTACTGCTTATGGATTGAGCAACTGAGCTGAGCTCAGTTAATTATGAACACAGCTCTGAATAAAAAAAACCTTGTCTTTTACATAATGCTAAATTCTGACGATCATGGGAACAAACAATAATAACATGATGATCATATGAAGCAGTTACATTATCACTCACCTTTCGTTTCACAAACTTGTCCCAGTAATTATTTGGGAAAGATCTAAAAGAAAATAAAAGCCCAGGTTTAAATCATTAATTATTCTAAAAACTAAAAGCTGGAAATGTTGCTTTACTGATATGGTAGGATCGCCATGGTTTGGGGAAGAAGGCAGAACCATACCAGACCAATAATGGACTTTGATTCTGGTCAATTAAAAGCCCTAACACGGCTCCGCCTAATTTATGTGTGCGGCCTTCAAAACGAGTAACATCACATGCCGTGGGGAGCAAGACCAATCACAAGCTGGAGTGACGAGGACTCTCTGTGTACGTGGCTCCAATCTAGACTGCCCGCGAGCTCCTAACGTCATCTCTCCAAAATTGGGCATGTCAGCATAGAATCTTCTGTCCTCCCAAACAAGCCATGCAAAAAGTCCCCAGCACTACAGATGATCCATTATTCCAGCTCATGGTCTCTCTCTCAGCGGCATGTGATATTACCAGTTTTGAAGGCCGCATACAATGATTAGCTGGAGCCATGCCAGGTGCTTTAATCTACCACAATCAAAGTCCATTATCGATGGTTCTGCCTTCTGTACTAATCCTGTGCTGTGACCCCAACCAAGTTGGTATACTTGGATAAAATCATCTGTAAAAAAGGAAGGGGTTGTTAACTGATCATTTAATGACGTGTATGATTTAATGATTTGCTCACCAGTAGGTAAAATCACAATAATCATCTTTAGGATATTTGTGTATTTGATTATTGTTTAAATCTCATACAGTGGACACAGGACTTTCAGTCCTCATACAATTTATAGTTATGTTATTGATTCATATGTAACAAATCATGAGTTAAAATGACTAAAATTATGGCCAGGTAGCTCAGTGGTTAGAGTGTTGGGCTATCAATCTGAAGGTTGTGGGTTCAAATCTGAAGCTACCAATGTGGTTCATTGAGCAAGGCCCTTAACCCTCATTGCTCCAGGGATGTTGTGATAAACCCTGTACTCACCTTGTAAGTCGCTTTGGTAATGTAATGTAAATGTAAAACATACAAACCGGATTCCAAAAAAATGTTGGGACACTAAACAAATTGTGAATGAAAACTGAATGATGTGGAGATGGCAAATGTTAATATTTTATTCAGAATAGAACAGAAATCACAGATCAAAAGTTTAAAGTAAGTAAATGGAAAAATATGTTGAATAAAAATTTCACAGTGTCAACAAATCCCAAAAAATGTGTGAAAAAGTAGCAATAAATGGCTGGAAAAAAAATTGAGCATATAAGTAACACTAATTAGGTCAATTGACAACATGATTGGGTATAAAAAGAGCTTCTCAGAATGTCAGTGTCTCTCAGAAGCCAAGATGGTAAGAGGATCACCAATTCCACTATTGTTGCGCAGAAAGATATTGCAGCAATACTAGAATGGTGTTACCCAGCAAAAAATAGCAAAGAATTTTAAGTTATCATTATCAACTGTGCATAACATCATCAAAAGATGCAGAGAACCTGGAATAATCGCTGTGTGTAAGGGTCAAGGCCGTAAAACTCTACTGGATGCTCGTGATCTCCTGCATCACTCATGGAATGGGGTTGCATGAGTGCTTGTGGCATGGGCAGCTTGCATGTCTGGAAAGGCAACATTAATGCAGAGAACTATATTCAGGTTCTAGAACAACATATGCTCCCATCTAGCTATCATCTCTTTCAGAGAAGACCCTGCATTTTTCAACAAGATAATGCCAGACCACATTCTGCAGCAAACACATCATAGCTACGTAGGAGAAGGATCCAGGTACTGAAATGGCCTGCCTGGAGTCTTTCACCTTTGGCACTTTGAAGGTGCGACAAAGAAGACCCAAGTCTATTGAACAGTTAGAGGCCTTTATTACACATGGGAGTGTATTACATTCTGTCACCAGATGTCTGTTGAGTGTGGGGGGGGGGGGTGCCAAACAGTGATGAAAATAGCCTTGTCCCAACTTTTTTGGGATTTATTGACACCATGAAATTTTGAAACAACATGTTTTTCTCTTACATTGATACATTCTCTCAGTTTAAACTTTTGATCTGTGATTTGTGTTCTATTCTGAATAAAATATTGACATTTGCCATCTCCACATCATTGCATTCAGTTTTTATTCACATTTGTTTAGTGTCTCAACTTTTTTGGAATCCAGTTTGTACAATCAATAAGAGAGATTGTGTGTGTGTGTGTGTGTGTGTGTGTGTGTGTCTCACGGTGTGTTTAGAACCAGTCTGTCCCACTGTCCTTTAATATCCTCATCCTCAGGCTGATCAGTGATGTAAAGTCCATCAAACTCCAACTTCCTCGCCAGCTCCTTCTCCCGCTTAAAGATAACTAATGGGATCTACACAAACACACACAACATCTCAGGCAAGATATCATGAGGTTGGTATGTAGGTTGGTTGGTAAGTAGTGATGAATATGCCTGAATCCTTCATTATTATTGTTTTTGTTTGATTTTATTAACAGTTGTTATACTCGTGATTATATTTATGGCGATGATGGTGGTGATGATGATGATAAGCCGCACCTTGAGGCAGTTGTATCCGATGATGCAGATGAAAGATATGATGGTATGGGTGATGGCAAAGAAGGATAGAGTAGGCTGCATGTATCCTGTGCTCTCTTCCAAAAAGTAATACACAGGACCGTCCTCATCCTCATCTTCATCCCCTCCAACATCCTTCAATCCAGATCCCTCCATCTCTTCTCCTGATCCTGATCCCTCAAACATTTCTGATCCCTCAAAGAGTCCAGAACCTTCTAGATCCTCATCACTAGGAGGACTGTCTGATACCTGACGGAGAAGAGGAGGGACTTAGCTTCACTACTCCACCTGAAACTTACTCGACCCAGAGCGACTCACTCACCCTGTAAAAAAGCAGGATGAAGTTCAGGGCAAACGCGATGAACAGAGCCAGGAAGCGCAGATTATAGAAGTTACGAGACAGATAGTTCTAAGGATGAAACAGAGGAGTTTAAACCCACAGTCTGTAGAACTGAGCAGTACATTTGTATTCATCATCACCATGAACTTATTTCTTTGAACATCCAGCTCGTTCCACAGCTCAAAGCCTCCGCTCGTTGAGGTCTTCTTCCCCTTCTTGGTTTTTCCGCTAGTCTTCTTGACAGCAGTTTCCTCCTCTGGCTTCTCACATTTGTCTTCTGCTTCCTTTTCTGCCTTTTCACCATTTTCAGTGCTGTGGGGGAGTAAGGATACTGATATACAGATTCACTCCCCAAAAGAACATGTTAAAGTGTATTGATGGAAATTATACAAACATGATAAAAAGTTTAGCCTACAGCTTACTAAGTTATGTCTGTACAAATCCATGTGCACATGTTCCTATTTTGTAATAAGTTTTTTATTTTTTGTAATAAGTTTTTCTATTTTGTAAATTGGCTGAACATGTTCGCTCATCAACAGAACTCTCCAATCAGACATAACCTAGGCTCTGGTATTGAGGACTCAAAATCTGATTAGTTAAAACAACAGGCTAAGCTACACTTATTTAATGCTACCAGGCCAGCAAAATTTATTTAGAAGGCGTAGACAGAAATATTTTAAACCTGGCAACCAATAATGCTGAAATGTAATTGGTTATAAGCTTTAAAATAAAATAAACTCGTGAAGTAGCGCAATGGAAAGAAGGCACTATAAAAAGAAGGCACACAGAGCAGTTGGAAATATTTAATACGTATTCATGGACAAAATATAATAAACACCAGTCTGTGATTTCAGATATTTTTAGGCCTCCAGAGAAGGTTTTGAAGGACCTGACAGCTCTGCCACTTGATCTGACAGCAGTTAACTCTGGTTGTTTTAGGAGCTGTATTCAATGCTTATCTTAATTTTAGATTAGGACAGGGTTGGTAATGTTCCACTGGTTCCACAGAATTTTATATTAAACAACTAAATACTCACTCCGCCTTTTCTGGCTCTTGAGGAGGTTCTTCTACTGGTGCTGTTGTGGGTGCTACTGGCCCAGTTACACCCTCTTCTGGCTGCTCTCACACATGTATACACACACACACACACACACACACACACACACACACACACACACACATAAACACACAAACACAGTGAGTGCTGAGAACACTGTATGGATTATATTGTTATTTGGAAGCACATATAAAGAGTTGAAACTCCACAGCACCTCTATTCATTCATTAAACATCACATAAAAACCGACACCAAACAATAAACCTGCATGCTGATGTTAATGGCCAGTTAAATACATGGCTTTAGAGATTCTAATCCTTCAGCCAGGATATAAGTGCTGTTGCTGTTGAGTGTATCCACAGGGATACACTTTTGTTACAGGTTCACAGTGTCTTTGATGTTTATTGTGACTTGCTGTAGGATGATTTACAAACTGCTGAGCAGCAAGTCTATCAGTTAGCCTTCAGAGAATAAAGGTTGAGTGGACACAGCTTTAACAGGCCACTGCAGTGTGTCATTCTGTATCTTCATCATGTTCAAAATTGAAGGTCCAAGGAAAAATTTATCAGAAAATCTCCTCCATCAGGTTTTGTGTTGATCTGTACATTTTTCTTCATCACTGGATCCTCTGAATCACCAGGTGGTTTAGGAGACATGGTGCTTATAAGGTGAAAGTGACTTATCAGTGAAAAAGTGATTTATTTTGCCTACATTGCTTACACATTTTTTGATGTTCTTTCATTTATATAACCATGCACATATTTTTGCACCTTGTGGCTCACACCTGCACTGTTAGTAGACTAGTGGGCCACCTGCACTTTTTCCTCCCTTTTATTTTATTATTTATTGTCCTAAGTATTATTATGTATTTATTGTAGTTCTTGTTTTGCACAAGATATTTGCACTCATGAACTTTACGTTGGGTTGTGTAGTTGCTGTTAGGTGTAGTACCTTCTTCCTGGAGAATGCTGTTTCATTCCACTATATACGGCGGCACGGTGGCTTAGTGGTTAGCACGTTCGCCTCTCAGCACTAGGGATTCCCGGTTCGAATCCCCATCTGGGTGGAGTTTCCATGTTCTCCCCGTGTCCGGGTGGGTTTCCTCCGGGTTCTCCGGTTTCCTCCCACAGTCCAAAAACATGGATCAATTCGATTGAGTTCTCCAAATTGCCCCATATAGTGTGTGTCTGTGTGTGTGAGTGTGTGCCCAGCGATGGATTGGCGCCCTGTACTGGGTGTATTTGCCCAGCGCCCGAAACGTTCTCCCCTGAATGGGCATTGGGATGTCTCCAAAACCACCTGGTGCTTCAGAGGATCCAGTAATGAAGAGAAAAAAGAAGTTTTGAACATATCAACACAGAGATTTATGGAAAATCCTCCTGATTAGACCCTGAGTAATAAATACAGTCAATGAAGACTACGGTGTAAGTCACCACCTCAGTGATTGATTATTTATAATAGGTCAACAACAAAGGATGAAGAACCAGATGCTTTTTAAATTGTAACTACAGAAGGTAATTACTCTAGATGTTTTTCTCAGTTCTGAGGTCCTGAAGGTGGTACATGCTGGTATGATATGGTTTAGGACCTGACCTTGGTGTTAGATTACGCACTCAGGGTTAGTTTGTTCACTCCCGGTGTTCTGTACCATTTTCCTTTTGGCTAAAGGAGAACCTTCTGGAGTTGGAGGATCCACGGGTGTCGTGTCCCCCATATCCCCCAAACCACCAGGTGTATCAATCCCAGGGATTTTCCCTACATCCTGATCTGAGCTCTCCTCATCCTCCTCTTCTCCTCCTGCTGCCTCAGTAAAATCCGCCACCCCTCCTGCCTCCAGCTCTTCCCCGATTCCAGCCTCTCCAGGCAGGTCCCCGTGCACCTCGTCCTGTGTGGGGTCAGGCATGCTCGCCAGCAGCTCCATCACTGTCACATTTTTGGCTCCTTCCACCAAACCACCACCAAACAGTGTGTGCCAGATGAGAAGGAACAGTCCTCGACACACACTATAGACAAAATGAAGTACTCCCATCAAAATGGTCCAGAGGAACGTTGCCATGCCGACTACCATCTCTTTCACAGTCATCCTCCTGAGACGGCGGTACTGCCTGCGCAGGTTCCGGAAGGTGAACATTCCCATAAAGTGCAGCACACTGTCGATGAAGTCTGAGAAGGCGGAGTTGGATTCTGATTGGACATTATTGCCATTCTCCTCCTCATCGGTTCCGCCTCCACCCGCCTCGTTTCCTTCCTCCATCTCCCCATCATCTTCCTCCTTCTCCTCCCCCTCTTGCTCAGAAATCTGTGATGCAATGTTCATCTCAAAAATGGTGTCTTCACAGAAGTTTACAAACAGTTCCATCTTCTCTGATTCTCCGCCCTCATTCACCACGTCGAATATGAACTGCCGCTTGGACTCTCGTACCTGCGGCATTTCCCACTGCTTCCGGTTCACCTCACTGATCTCAAAGTAAATCCTCTCAATCTTCCTGCTGGCACCCATGATCTCAATACGACCCAGGAATGGGCGGAAGTAGTTCAGGACGCTCTCGGCCTGTCCCAGGAAGTTCTGGAGCCTGGTGTCATGTGGGACGTGTTCAGATAGGTTGGTGAGGAGAACAGCAATGTTGAAGCCAATATCCTTTGCCGGCTCTTGGTAGCGCTCGGCGAATTCCTGGTAATTGATCATCTCGTTCTCGTCGGCCTCGGAGCAGGACAGCAGAAACTGAATCTCAGACGCTGTGTACTGCTTCTGACTGTCCATCGCCTTCTGGAAATCTTTTTTGGAGATCAGACCTCTGGGATCTGTCACATAGTCACGAAAAGCACCAGAGGCCACAATGTCTTTCAGTTTGAGGAACATGTCGAAGAACTTCAGGATCATCTCCACATTGCTGGATGACTCCACCAGCATGTCCACCATCTGCCGGGCAATGGTGCCATTCACAATATTACCTATGGTGACAGATACCACAATTTTAACCGGTGCTGGGTCAGTGGTGTAACACTGCACGCCGACTCATCAGATCAGGTTAAACACCACAGAAAAATCAGATCGTATTCCAAAACCAGGGCTGCACTTAATGAACTCTATTCACACCTCTTGCAGCAACAACAGACCACAGGGCTAAAGCTATTTCAGCGGTGTAAATCGGAGCCTTCATGACAATTTGATCTGATATCGATTCTTCAAGCCAAAGATTTGATTATTATTTTTTTTTTAAACATTAAATCTATTAAATTTCAAATAAATTAACAAGAAAATATGTGGCCTTTTATTGAGATACAGAATTAGTATTCTATTCATGCAGTGTTACTCACTCTATAGCAGCTGTGCCCAACTAACTATAAACAGAACAGTTACTCCATAAAAAAAAGTGCAATAAGATAAATTATAATATGTCTAATGATTATTGTGCAGGTGTCAAATATGTTTAATCTAGGATGTGCATATTCATTCATTTATTCAATCCTTTATTTGGGTAGCAGGAGGGTTTCCCATGCTCATCCAGGGAAGAATGTTTTTGGTGCTGGCTAGATACACCCAGGACAGGGCACTAATCTATCGCTGGGCACAAACTCACTCACACAAACACATCCACACAAACTATATGGTGCAATTTGGAGCATTCAATTTACCTTGAATCCATGTTTTTGTACTGTGGGAGAACATGGAAACTCCACCCAAATTGGGATTCTAACCTGGATCCTCGAATGTCCTAACCACTAAGCTATTCTAAAATATTCATATATTGAATAGATTATAAATATGTATTTAAAAAACCACAACCAGGTTTCCATACAGTATCGGTCTCAGAAGACGATAGGAGTATGAATTACCATGTTCTTATATGTCTGCAGCGTTGTTCTGATTCATGCTGTCTCATGTTTTAGAGAGTATCGTGTACCTGGCATTTTTAAAAGGCTAGTAACGCCTGTGTTTGGAAAAGGGGAAATCTTTTCGTGAAAATATTTTTATTTAAATTACATTACTTATTCGATACAGGCGCAACATTTTCCTTTTGCAAAGTATAAAGGAAGTTGGAAGGTAATAATTAGGTAGTGAAACCCGCAACTTTGGCAAGGCGAGAGTAGATGTGTTTGGTACGGCAGAGCGGATGTAAAAATAGGCGTGAAAAAATGGTGGCAATATAAACACATTAATTAAGTATTGTTATACTATCTTTCTTTGCCTTGCAGTACTGTGGCACAGAGAATTGACAAACATATTGTCAGACATTCAGAGGCAGCTAGGAGGCAAAGGAGTGGAAAAACTACAGTACTGGCTCCCGGGCATCTTTACTTTATCATATTTGGCCCTCTTTGCAAAATTTTTGGACACCCCTGCTTTAATTGATAGTCTTGCGGACGTATCGATGCATCACATAACCAGCTGTAAAATCAATGCATCGATTCAAATCAATTATTTATTTTTCCTCCGGGTCCTCTGGTTTCCTCCCACAGTCAGAAAACATGGATTCAAGGTAAATTAAAAGATTTAAATTGCCACATAGAGTGTGTGTTTGTGTGCCCTCTATGTGAGTGAGTGTGCCCAGCGATAGATTGG
Source organism: Corydoras maculifer (assembly GCA_019802435.1). Taxonomy (NCBI): domain Eukaryota; kingdom Metazoa; phylum Chordata; class Actinopteri; order Siluriformes; family Callichthyidae; genus Corydoras; species Corydoras maculifer. Next base: position 964,164 of record JAFMOD010000246.1, read on the forward strand.
CACCCTGTCCTGCGTGAATCAGCCCAGCGCCCGAAACATTCTAATGTTCTCCCCTGGATGGGCATGGACCATAGAAAGATTAAGAGAGCTAAAGATCATCATTTGCAGTCATCTCTCCTACAGTCATGCAGGTGAATTTACTCTGACATCCTCTCACGTCCACCGTTATACTCTCTCTCAGTTCTGCTTCATTAAGAGCCTGCTCTGTGCTCTGTTCTGCATCAAACTCACATTAGCTATAATAATAAACCCATATGCACATATGAACAGTGAGCAATGCAACAGGAAAATTATATCTCTATACTTGTTTAAAGAGAATACGATGATATATTTACTTTCCATGCCTTCAGATTCGGGTTTAATGGAACTGCCCTTCATTCAAAACTCAAATGTCAAGGAGAGCAGATGGCAGGCAAAAACATATAATGAGTTCTAGAAATGAGTATAGAAACTCACTGTGGTAAAGTCTTATAAAGTGTAATAATGACATTACTATGAAGTCACAATACCCTCCAACAGTGAGAGCAGCATCACCACCATGTCCTTCTGCAAGTCCAGCAGCTCTTTGAGCAGGCCGATCTGACTCGAGTCCTGAAACCACAGGGAACAGGTTGATTAAACTGATTTCAACTACATGAACACACACACCTCCATTCAGTACAGAGTGATTAATGATGTACAGTCAATGAAACCTATACTCACCTGAGCCAGTTTCATCATCATATGTGCAAATACATGAAGAAATCCAACAACTGCATCCCAAAGCCTGCTGTGAGCCAGAGACTGCTGATTACCTGTACATGGTCCCTGAGAAAGAGACGGGTAAGCATATGAATCAATTTTAGATTTTTAAAAATGTATGTTGGATCATTCAACTCCACACAGAAAGAATCAGTTTAGGAATCAAACCATCTTGCTGTGAAGTAAGAGCTCTGATTAGATGAGTGTAAATAAATGAGTAAATGAATTAAAGTCAATAAATGAATGAGAGAATGTGAGCTGCATGCATGAGTGCTGTTACCTGGATGTACTCAGTGAGGGTGTTGAACACCTGCTTGGCCACTGTCATGGCTTTAGAGAAGTTCCTCTTCCCTGGTTCATCAATGATCTCCTTACCCGAATAATACCAGTAAAAATCACTGATGGACTCCTGCACACAGAGTCACACGTCACTCCAGCCAACTCAAAGGATTCATCTCATTTATTTACATTTAGTAATTTAACAGACACTTTTTTACAAAGTGACTTACAAATCAAGATTCAAGAAAATTTTATCATCATTTATATCACATGTGGTACACAGGACAAAATGAAATTATGGTCCACGGATGCCAATTACCCTCTTCTTTTAAGGTTAGATTTAAAATTTTAAAGAAGAACATAAGATAGAAATTTAGCCTAGGGCACCTGTTCCTCATTTTTTTTATTTCAGCGTTTGGCATTTTGTCCATAGGTTTGTTTTGTGCACATGGTCAGGTTTTTTGATTATTACGTTTCCGTGTTCCCTTTCCTCCGTGCACGTAGTTGTATATATCTATATATGTGTGTTTTTGGTGTCAGTTTGGCTTTGTTGTATCTCTTTGGTTTTTGTGGGTGTTCCTACACCGTTAATAAAATTCCTTTTCTCTGCTACCTGGTATGCCCGGCTGGTTAAGGACCTTTGGCTCTGCGCTTCCGCTGCGCGGCCGTTCTGATCGAAGGTAAGCAAGCGTGACAAATATGAATATATATATATATATATATATATATATATATATATATATATATATATATATATATATATAATATAAAATATACAACTATTACATAGATATTCAACTATAAACTATATGTATATATAAATGAAAGAACACCACAAGTCAGAATTTAAGGAAAAAACAGCTACACTGTAGAATAATAGTCAAACCAGAATTAGAATACATTATTGATCCCCAAGGTAAAATGCAAAGATGCCAAGTGACCCAGCTTTACAGACAGATTTGGGAAGATGTTTCCATCATTTAGCTGTTTGGATTTGGATTGAGAATTATCACCATGGTGAGGTTAAAACACAAGATGGGCTGCAGAGTTTTGAATCAGCTGTAGAGACCTGATTGTATTACGATCAATGTAGTACATTAATCGCACCGAGATAGGGTGAGGGCTTGAAGGAAGCTGCAGGAACAGGCAGTTTTAGTAAACTAATCAGATTTGAGTCAATTATGAAACCAAGGTAATGGGCCAAGTCGGTTGGAGTGATTGTGGAACCATCAATTGGGTTGGTCATATTATGACGGATTGCATAGCACAGCATAGCATTTATTCAACCTCTGTAAGAACGCTGTGGATTGAGAGGAACAGTGGGGGTGAGGTGCAGACCTGCAGACGCAGCAGGTAGTCCACAGTGCAGATGATGATGTTGATTGTTGTGGTGCTTCCTGTCTGGGTCCTGAGGTAGTTCTGAAAATCTGCACATCATAGAAATAAAACAGTGCTGAAAAGGGACCCTGAACACCGATCCAAAACTATACTGGGACTTTTTCACTGGTCCTGAGCTGATTAAGTGATCTAAATGTGTGTGAGACCTAGGTATGAGGACCTTCTTATTACACACCTCCATTTATTTATCTTTCTCTCTTGCTCTTTCATTTCTTCTTGAAGTTGTCCTGTCTCTTTAACAACAGGTAGCTGTGACTCTAGTTTGGAGCCACACTTGCTTAACAATAGGGACAGTTGTAGGCTTGTGGTTAAAGAACCAGCCTTGTGACCTGAAGGTCCCCGGTTCGATTCACGGTCCCATCAAGTACGGTGGCTGAACTGCAATTGGGCACGTCACCTAACCCCAATTGCTCTCTGGATACCATGTACAGGGCTGCCCACAGTTCAGGGCAAGTGTGCTCACCTCTCCAGTTTGTGTTTCACTGGGTTAAATATTTCTATGGGTGGAAGATAGATCACTTAGATCATAGATTAAAATAGATTACTTTGTCACTTGTCAAAGGCTAAGATTATAAGTCCAACAGGTGCTTTTAAAAAAAACACTCTGGTCAACCTACTCTTTATGTTAAAAATATGTCAGTCCTAATGGAAACTGGTCCACTCTGTCGACATGGGAACACTGAGACCAGGCTTCAGCAGCATGTGTAAGAATTCTCACCATTATTGTGGCCTTCACACAGCAGCTGCAGGAAACGGAACAGGTCACAGGTAAACTCATCATCCGCCATTACTTTTTCACCTGCAGCAGGACGAGACAACTGATCTGAGAACAGCCAGGTCTGATTTTTATCAGCAGCAATGTAATGCTATTAAAATAAATAAAATACGAGCAAGTAAAAGTAAGGAGGACTGTCATTTCCATCCTCCTTCAAAAAAACATCAATATATGAACAATGCAGAATCTGCAACTTTCAATAAATCACAAAATACTGCTGTGAAAATTATTTCAGATCATCTCTTTTGAGACCTGGGACATCACAGACACCTCACTGCTCGTTACTGCAGTAAAGAAACAGTAAAAAACACTTACAGTGCCTCCCTACACACGAACACAATCATCAGAAGATTTAGGGTTTCAGTTTCAAATGAAACTCAAACACGTCTGTATGTTTAAAGAACCAAAATTTGGATTTGGATGGAAATACAGCTGCAAAGAAAAAAGAAAAACACCAAAACATCTACAACAGAGTGAGACGTTCACATGAAACACAAATACAGTAGCTACTTATACATTTATATACAGATATATAATCACATATACAGAGTATAAACAGTGAGTGTTAACGACACACACACACACACACACACACACACACACAATCAAAGCATGCAGATCTGCTGAACTCCTGAACTTTTTCAATATTTTGACCAAACCAGCTGATTAAGGTCTCGTAACAGTCCTTTTTTTTAAAAAAAAAAAATCACAGACATTATAACTATTAATAATTACATGTAACTTTAAGTTTTGGAAGACATGAAAGCTTTACGGTTAGCACATTCACCTCTGCTCCTGGTGAAGTCTCTATGGTCTACGTTTTCCTCCCACATTTCAAAAAACATTGAGTCAAGGTTAATTGTCTGCTCTAAATTGCCCCTATATAATGTGTCTGTGTAAGTAAGAGTGTGCCCAGCGATGGATTGTCGCACTGTCCTGAGTGTATCTGCCCAGCGCCAAAGGCGTTCTCCCCCTGAGGGGCATGGGGAACCCCTCCACGCGACCCTAGTATAGGATTAAGTGGAAGATAATGGATGGATGGAAACTTTAAGTTCAGGACGGCATGGTGGCTTAGTGGTTAGCACATCCACCTTTTAGCACTTTTTAACGTCCGTGGATCTTCTCCCTGTGTCTGTGTGGGTTTTCTGGAGGTTCTCCAGTTTCCTCCCACAGTCCAAAAACATGGATTCAAGGAAAAGTGGGTGCTCCTATCTAAATTGCCACTATATATTGTATGTGTATCTGTGTGAGCGAGTGTGTGCCAGCAATGGATTGATGGCCTGTCCTAGGTATATCTACCTAGTGTTCTCCCCTTGGGGAACCACCCCCATGACCCTCGTCCCTAGTATACGATTAAACAAAAGATAATTAGATGGGATGAGAATTTCAGTTTATTTATAACGTTATATTTAAACGTTCTACAGAAGTGTTTAAAAATGATAAAGATAGTAACCTGCGGGGGAAAATATAACACGTAACAAAACCCCTATCATGATTAACGTTGCTGCAGGGTTCAAGCTGAACAGGGGAGATTCAGTCAGAACTGGTTCCAAAATATCAGGCTTTTCATATCAGGAGTTTATGAAGTTCCAGCAGATCAAATAGAAAACCTGTCATTGTTATCAGCACCGTTACTGTTGCTGGAACACTAACAGGCTTTTTATCTTTAAACAACCTGTTACATAATACACACAGGTGATAAGGATGAGGGACAGCAATACAGGAGCAGAGAGAGAGACAGAAAGAGTAAATGAGAGATACAGGCGTTATTTACCCCGTTCTAGCTTCATGTCTGGGGGTTGGGAAGGGTGGAGGTATGAAGAATAGAGGGAGAGAGGGAGGTGGAGAGAAAGAAATGGGTTGAGTGGAACAGATGATTAAGAGGAGATACCATTACTATGTGGTCAATATCTCTATCTCTCTCACACACACTTTCTCCCTCTCATTCTCTTTCTCTCTCTCTCTCTCTCTCACACACACACACACTTGATATTGGACCATAATCTGAATGGAAAATGAGATCATGTGACTTTATGATGATGATTTAATGAGCTCTTTAAGTGTAAACTGGCATGCGCTGTTATATACCATAATTAATTATACACATATAACATGTGAAGTAGATAGTACAGATGCAGATTAGACACCTTCTATAAATCACTGTAAACTATTGAAGGACATGACAGTTAAATGGTAGATAATTTAATCCCACAGCAAACAAGATGGAGTATTAATTATTATCATATCATTACATATCATTATCAGTTAATAACCTAATTATCCTGAACTCAATTATAAAGTCACTTTGTCTCTGTCACTGCACAACATCCTCCACGTGCAGAAAAAGGATTTCAACCAACAGCACTGGCCACACTGATCATGCCGCTATTTATTCATCAAACATTACATTTACTTTACATTTAGTCATTTAGCAGAAGCTTTTATCCAAAACCACTTCCAAATGAGAGAACACCACAATCAGTAGTTAAGAAAAAAACAGTAACGCTGTCTAATTATCAAAACCTGACAAAATTTTCTGATCGCGCCTTTTATTATTACTATTATTTTATATCTTATGTGGAAGAGATGTGTTTTGAGATGTTTCTTAAAGATATGAAATAACTCAGCCTTATGGATAGAGTTGGGAAGATCATTCCACCATTTAGCATTGGTGAATGATGCAGTATGAGAATTAGCACCACGGTGAGGTTTAATCACCAGGCTACATTCATTACTAGAGTGAAGTGAATGAGTCAGGGTGTGATTTGAAAATATAGATTGAAGATAGGAGGGGGCAGATCCAGAGATTGTCCCGTAGACTCGGAATCAGTGTCTTGTACTGAATGTGAGCAGCTATAGGGAACCAATGTAAAGAGAGAAGAGTAGTGGAGTGACATGAGTTTGCTTGGACTGGTTAAAAACACGTTGGGCTGCAGAGTTTTAAATCAGTTTTAGAGGTCTGATTGTGCAACCTATGCATTACAGCAATCAAGACGAGATAGGACGAGGGCTTGAACTAACAGCTTAGTGGAATATTCAGTCAAGAAAGGTGTCATCTTCCTGATATTGTGTAGAAAGAAATTACAGGATTAAACATTAAATAAACTCCCCACTAAATGCATTTCATGAAAATGAGGCTAGTATACAAAGTATATACTAGGGGTGCTGAAAAAAATCGATTTTTTAAAGCATCGCGATTCGTAGTCCTGGCGATTCTGAATTGATTAAAAATGCCCAAGAATTAGTTTTTAAAAAAATGTGTTTAAGTTTTATTTTTTGCTGCCCCCTCCCGAGCGTACTGCATATCACATTACGTATCCGCTCGGCCACCATACAGCAAGCAACCAGCTCCCGTTGTCTGAATGGAGTTTGCTAGCATGCTAGTTCATGTTAGCAAACATTTAAAGCCTGGAAGAGAGAGCTTAACATGAGCACAACTGTTTGCAAGGAGTGTAAAATTAAATTGAGGAAATACGACAAATGCGCGAGCCCATTTTGCTCGACATCACCCTGAATGAAAGAGTTGAAAAATATATTTAATATTTAAGGTTAAGTTTGGAAAATGTAGCGAATGTTGGTGCAATATAGTTAAAAAGACTGAGTATGTATTTTATTTTTAATGTTACTTTAAAGATTTGCAAAATATAAATGCACTATGACTGTAAAATCTGTATTTTACTTTCGACTAAAGGCTAATGTACTATGGTAAACTTTTGTATTAATATATTTTAAATTATTTGTTCATTAATATATGCTTTTTATTTAAGAAAAAGCCAGGCAGCTACGCTAACCTAATACTAGTAATTTTAATTTAGCGCAATCCTAGTTTTTTGTATAAATATAAAATGATGCAAAAAGATTTGATACAGGAAGGAACCTAAAAGTATTGTTTTAAATAAATGTTCTATTTGTTTACATATTCGTTTCATCTTGTCAATAAAATAATTTAAATAAAATTTAAAGACCATTTGAACTAAAAAAATCGTTTCTAAATCAAAAATCGATTCTGAATCGAATCGTGACCTCAAAAATCGGGATCGAATCGAATTGCCAGACACTGAGAGATTCGCACCCCTAGTATATACCATCAAATTTTTGCAATTATGTCACTGTAGTGACAGCACATGTGTACACACACACACAAAACACTGCAGGACTTACTGGTACCCTCCTCTGATACCATCCCCAAACCTTCAGCCTTATTCTGTCTTTCAAATGCATTGAGATCCAACACACTGTAAAATAACACACACACACACACACACACACACACACACACACACACACACACACACAAACAGGTAATAAAATAGGTGTACAGTGCTGCAGTGAGGTGGTTTTGTGGCTGCACATCTCCAGGGTTCCTGTTTTGGTTCTCAGGCTGTATTCATTATGGATCTTCAGTTCTACGTGTGTTTGCTTTAGGTTCTTCATTTTACCTTCAACCTCTCAGAAACCTGTTAGTAAGTGAAGTGAGTCAATGTTATTAACTACTGTATATACATTTACAATAATACAAAATATAACAACATTTAATGGCCCCTCTGGACCTCGAGGATTTGTAAGAACCACTGTTCTGGAGTGTTTTAGAGTTCGGTATAAACTTTTTTTAAATTAATAAGTTAAAAAGTGAATGTAGTAAATAAGGTTCAATGTGGTTCCTCTGTGCGTGATGGAATCAGTAGAAAGAGTATCATACCTGCAGGTCTGCATCAGAGACTGTAAACTCAGAAAGAACCCAACATCCTTCTTATCCTTCAGGTAATCCAGCATTTTCTACACATACAGTTATATCAGCATCAACCACATGGGTATTAAGTGTTATCTGTGTCTTGTATATATATATATATATATATATATATATATATATATGTGTGTGTGTGTGTGTGTGTGTGTGTGTGTGTGTGTGTGTGTGTGTGTGTGTTGCTCTGACCTGCTGCACATCACTGTTTCCTCCATTCAGGATGGAGATTCCCAGTTTCAGAGTGGAGGATACCATGCAGCCGGTCTCACCTTCAGCACATTGAGGAGAGAAAGACCTCTGATCTGAGATTTCTTAGAATCTTTATTGCAGCTCAACACAACACTAATCTGTATTCTACTGTACACATTCTAATAACACATAATGAGTCACTACACATCAGGACCCATGTCATTAGCACCAGTAATATTTGGTACCTTTACATGCACTGATCATCTGCAGAACCATCTCTGCTGCTCCACGGTTATGAAGGCGGGACTGCTGATACAGAAGCCTCTGTTTCTCCATTTCTTTTTCCTACAGCAACAGATTATATTAGCTCCAGCCACAAAGAAGCTTCACCCACTTAGGTCTGGTTTATACTGATTTTAAGAACATCAGACGGAAGTGGAGTTCCTTTTACAGTTACATAACTAATCTGAGCTTTAAATGACATTTTAATTTGGTGTCAATAACCAATGCAGTGTCCAATCAAGGGCCATATTTAAGAACTCAGTCTGTGGTGGCAAGTGCTATCCTTTATGCCTTTGCATGCTGGGGCAGCAAGCTGAAGGTGGCAGATGCCAACAGACTGCATAAACTGATCCAAAAATCAGGTGATGTTGTGGGTGTGGAGCTGGACTCACTGATGGTAGTGTCAGAAATAAGGATGCTATCTAAGCTAAAGGCTATTATTCACAATGCCTCCCACCCAGTGTACGACACATGCACCAAAACGCACAAGTAGTTATTCCTACCTGTGGCCATCAAACTTTACACCTCCTCTATCAATATTCCATCATCCATCATCTTCGGCTTTATGCTCTACTAGGGTTGACAGGGGGTTCCCCATGTCCATCCAGGACACAGATACACCCAGGACAGGGCTGATTATGATTCAAATGTGCAATTTTATATTGGTACAACAATCTCTACTTTACATGACCCACCACAAATATAATTTAAATATAGATAACTTGCCACTGCCACTTTACTTATTACTTTAAAATTAATTAAAATTATGGCGGGGCAGCATTGTGGCTTGGTGGTTTGTAAGCTTGAATATCCAGGTCCGATCCAGGGATCCAGGTTTGAATTCCAATCTGGGTGGAGTTTACATATTCTCCCTTCGTCCTTGTGGGTTTCCTTCTCCGTTTTCCTCCCACAGTCCAAAAACATGGATTCAAGGAAAATTGAATGCTCTAAATTGCCCTATACAGTGTGTGTTTGTGTAAGTGATCCCAGTGATAGATTGGCACTTTGTCCTGGGTGTATCTGCCTAGCGCCAGAAACGTTCTCCCCTGGATCAGCATAGGTGAACCCCCCTGTAACCCTAGTAGAGGATTAAGTGGAAGATTAGGAATGAATTTTTTTTGCACTTATTTTTACTAATACTAGTACTTTGTCCTTTACTCTTTATTCTTCTTCTGTGTATTATTAAACTATAAATGGGGCATCTGTGATAACTGCAATTTTCTCTGCCCTGGAAATGCATCCCAAAAGTCCTCCTTCCTAATGCATACTACTTCCTCATCTTAAAGAGTTCCTTTAGGACCCCGCCATCATAACAGGGAACTTTTTCTTGCCTCTGTCATTTTCAGCTTTTCTTTGGGGGTTCAAGCTCATAACACTGTAAAGCTGCTTTGTGACAATGTACTGTTGTAAAAGGCATTATATAAATAAACTACTTGATCTTGCTATATTCTTACCCTGATCTACAACCAACATCAAGGGAAATTTTTGGGAATGCCCACAGTTATATATTGAAATTTAATTACCACAAATTTCAGAACAAATACACTGTTTACTGGAATCTACTCACAATAATACAGTATAAACCAGCTGACCCCCCAACACCTCCCACACACTGTTTATATGACATTACAGAATCAAAATACTACATAATCATACTGTATAGAATTATATATACACACTGATGTATATATAGTTACAGTATTTCTGTTTATTTGAAATCACTTTGTTTCAAATAAACCATTACACACATACACAAATCTCCACCTCCCGCTCCTCCCACATATGCCTGGCTCTTGTGTGATTGGCTACATGTGTGTTTCTGTCCGTCTAAAACACTGTGCACTGTGTTTGTATGTATGTATGCATGTATGTACAGTATGTATATATGTATGGATATGTTGGCAGACATGTAATCCTGTCTCTGTGTGTAATATAAGAAACAGAGGCGAGGGGAGAAGAGGAGAGAGGAGGGGAGTTAAGGACAGGGGAAAGGTGAAGAGGAACGAGAAGGGAGGGGAGAACTAGAGAGACAAGAGAGGGAAGAGGAGAAAACAGGAGGGGAGACAAGAAGAGAGGAGGGGAGATTTGGAGAGAGAGGGAGAGGGAGAAGTCAAGAGAGAGGAGAAGAGAAGAAATGAGAATGAGGAGTGAGGAGAAGAGATGAGGAGAGAGGGGAAGGAAGAGGAAAGAAAGGAGAGAAAAAAGGAGAGAGAAGGGAGGGGAAAAGGGGAGAGAGGGAAAGGAAGGAAAAAGAGGAAAGTGTATGGGGAGATGAGGAGAGAGAGGGTAAAGGGAAACAAAAAATGAGAAGGGAAGGGAGAAGAGGAGAGAGGAGAGGAAAAGAAGGGAGAGAGAGTGGAGGAGAGAAGAGGAGAGAGAGGAGAGGGGAGAAGCGGAGATAGAGGAAGGGAAGAGGAGAGCAAAACACACTCAGGGCTGCAGTAAAGTAGAGTTAATAATGTGGGGTTTAGAGGTCATGTGACTGAATGAAACAAACAGGAAGGACACTCTGATCTGAAACATCAATTACTGTAAGGATAAAAACTTTTATCTTACAGTAATTGCAAAAGGCCACACCCACCTAATACACACTCTTTTCCAACATGCAGGTTTATCAGAACCAGTCTCATGAATAAAACAATGTAATAAAACGGTGTTGTTGTGTAAAATTGAAGAATTTGTCCTCCACAATTAACCTATATAAGCAGTGACACACATATACACACACTGAGTAAAGTAAAGACACGTTCCCAGAGTGGTGGGCAGCCCTGTAAACAGCGCTCAGAAAGGGGGGTTTGGAGCCTTGCTTCAAGTGCACTTCAGCCATATCACTTGCTGGGAATCAAACCGGGGACCTTCAGATCACAAGGCTGGTTACTTAACCACAAGCCTACGACTGCCCCCTCTTTAGGATTTTGGACCCTTTACCAGATGCAGCAACATGAAGACAGGAGTGAGACACCTGTCTCTCTAATATTCAACATGTCCCACTCTGTAAACTTCAGTTCTTCTAAAGACCAATGTTCTCCGTTTTCAAGTATATATTATGAAACACTGTCTATTCCAGATTACTGGATTTATATGTATTAGTTCTTCGTCTGGCAGCACGGTGGCATAGAGGTTAAGCATATTGTAAGCGTTGGGGATCCAGGTTCAAATCCCAATCTGGGAAGAGCTTCTATGTTCTCCCAGTGTCCGCACAAGTTTCCTCCGGCTTTTCCGGTTTCCTCCCACAGTCCGAAAACATGGATTTAAAGATAAACTGAATGCTTAAAATTACCCCATATAGTGTGTTTTTGTGTGTGTATTTGTGTCTGGGTGAGTGAGTTTGTGCCCATCGATAGATTGGCGACCTGACCTGGGTGTATATGCCCAACAACAAAAACATTCTCCCCTGCATGGGCATGGGGAACCCCCAAAGATCATAGTAGAAGATTAAGTGCAGGGTCTCCATTTTTGAGTATATGATAAAAAAAAACTCTCTAGGCTTCCTCCGGGTTCACTAGTTTCCTCCCACAGTCCAAAAACATGGACTCAAAGTAAACTGAATGATTTAAATTGCCCCATAAAGTGTATGTGTGTGTGTTGTATGAGTGACGGAGTGTGCCCAGCAATAAACTGCCACCCAGTCCTGGGTGAATCTGGCGGCACACATTACATTTACATTTACAATTAGTCATTTAGCAGACGCTTTTATCCTAAGCGACTTACAAATTAGAACACCACAAGTCAGAAGCCATGAAGAAAACCAACTATACTGTAAATTCATCAAACCTGATTGTTATTCGATGCTGCGGCACACGCCCCCCCCCCCCCTTTTATTTTTTATTTTATTACAACAGGTATTTGTTAAAGAGATGCGTCTTCAGTAGTTTTTTAAAACTGTTTAGTGATTCTGCCTTACCGACAGAGTTGGGAAGAACATTCCACACACGAAACGTTCTCCCCTGGATGGGCATAAGGCACCCCCCTAGGACCATAGTAGGGAATTAGGTGAAAGATAATGAATAAAGAAATTAATTCTTTGCCTGGAGTTTCTTCAGATCCTGAGTACAGGTTGCTGAATCTCAGGCCATGAGCTGCTTACAGGTATATATATGTGTGTGTGTGTGTGTGTGTGTGTGTGTGTGTGTGTGTGTGTGTGTGTGTGTGTATGAGAGGGATAATGCAAAAGACTGCTGATTTAACCACTAACAACTAACAACAAGCAGAAAGCAGATACTGAGAGATGAAGAGAAAGAAGAGAGGACAAGTTCATGCAGAAGCAGTTGGAGTGAGACAGGTGAGTGCAATGGTCTGAGGTAAAGGTTCTAATGATGATGACGATGATGATGTCACTGGACTATACCGCCTCTGTGTGTCCCCTCCCTCGGCCACTCATACCGTCTCGGACTGTCGCACCTCAAACGACATCTCCTCTTCATCTCCCTCCTGATCTTCATCCCCACCTTCATCCTCCTCACCAATGTGGCAGCTCTAAGAAAGATAACACACTTTTACCGTAATCTCTAGAATAGCTATCTTTCTAACTCCTGCACTAAGGTTCCTTATACTTGTTTATTTCTTCTTAATTTGTGTTGGAACCACAGTCAGTAGTTTCACTGTGGAAAGAAATGTTATGGAAAAAAATGAACCTTTAAGACCTTGAGAATATTAAGATGCCTCAGCATGTTATGGGATGGGAATTATACATCTGCGGTGGTTCGGTGGATGCATTGATCAGGAAGATCAATTATCACAACTGATCCTCCTCTGTCTGATGACATGTGCAGCTTTATAAGTTACTGTAAGGAAAGAAATTCCATTGACCCGACGGCGAGCAACACCATGCCATGTTCGGAGAAATCCTGTCTCCGGTCATGCCCACCCCTTGTTACAACATCCTTTATAAATATTTACCTAAAGCAACGTCTCATAAATCTAATATATTCTGGAGTCGTCATTTCTGTCCTTGGTTAGCAGCACAGTATTAGACAAAATAAAAATACACACGGCTCCAGACAGAATTGCATTAAAAACATTACAGGGACATCACAAAAATGTTTCATACTTGCCCACATGTTCATCTGACTTGAAATAATCCACTACTGTACTAATATACTACCCCTGCTAATATAATAAAATTAAATGTTTCCTTCACAACAATCAAACAGATTGCACAGAAATGCACTTGTGAGACTGCTGATTTTACTGACCTTAGCCATGATGTCAGCGTATGCCATGTATAAATAATCAATATCCAGGTTACTGTAATGCAAACACATTGCTCCTGAATCAGCAGCATATTCGAGGGAAATAAATTAACACTGATTATTGTGAAACCAATAAGACATTCATCACCTCTTCTCAGTGAGAGCCGTGCGGCTGAAGTGAAGAATGAGTTGATGAAGAGGATCAGGCTTGGTTTCCTTCTCCTCCTCCTCCTCTTCCTCCTGCTCCATGGCTTTCTGTATCATACAGAGATAAAGCCCAAATCACATGCTGCAAGAGCTTCTAATTACCTTCTGTAATAATTATACTTACAGATAAATCATCAATCATCCGGTCCTCAAATGACAGCCCTTCGGTTTGGAGCCAGTTCCGTTTATAACCATCCAGAAACATATTGGAGGCTCTATGTCTGACATAAGAATCAATTAATCCTGATTAATCTTTAATAAAAAACAACAATGGACAGAAATGTACAGCTCTTAACTCATTACAACTGATATGAGAACTGTAACAAATACGTGCCTCCTCTTACTTCAGTTTAGTGAACCCTCTGGATCAGGGGTGACCAAACTTTTTGCAAAAGGGCCAAAATCGATGAAGTAAAGATGCCAGGGGACCAACAGTTCCTTCTGACATTTTTCACCAAAAGTTATATAAAAACACACTATTATAAAACAATTTTCATTGTCACAATTAACTTATTTTTTTAAATAGCAATGTAACCTAATAAAAGCCATTCAGGAATGAACAAATCTAAACACAAGATTCTTTCATATCTTTCATAGTCAGAAAACAGAGGTATTTCTATTTAAATGTGTCCTCCTGTGTCACGTGCATCTTGTCTTCAACACCTCTTAAAAAATTAGTAGTTGTGGTGTCTGTGTTTTCATTGTAGGCTAATGAGAAATAATCAAAAGCCACTCCTCCGCCCCCTAGTTGCATGTTAGTTCACATGGACTATGTGTGTCACCCGCAGGATATCCTAGAAACACTAATAAGGCTAAATCTATTATTAGTTTAATCTTATTACAGTAAGATTAAACTTAAAGTATCAAAAAATATGCAATAAAGTAAAAAAAAAAGTGAAAGTAAAGTGGCATGTGTACAGTATGTAATATCTATTAAATAAAAAAAATTAAAAAATATAAAATATAGTGCACTATATGGCAGATGGTAAAATGATATAATATTCCACATTTGAATAAAATGTTATATGTAACATACTACATATATCATGCATCATGTAAACTTTTCAAAGAAGTGGCAGCTTAAAAAACGTCTTGAAAAAGTTTTGCTCCCAAGTCCCAGGTGTGATGGTAAATAACAGGTGCTTCATCCATAGCTGGATGAAGGTACTGTATGAGTGTGACCTTCATTCACAGTGTGTGTGTGGAGAGGAATGTCTGCTTAGTGAATCTCTCTTTTCTCTGACCAGAGTTTTAATCAGGTTGTTAAGATGTTAAGATCAAGATGTTAGAGACTCTGACCCTTTGGGTTTGGGGCACCTCTGGGTGTTTATGTTTGAAAGACTGACCTTGGCAGGTTATACAGCGGCGTCATCCTGAAACAGGCCACCACGGCACGACGCCTCTGTTTAGAGAGCAGCTTGTGCCAAACCATCTTTTTGGACTTGAAGGGATGCTCGGTCTGACGATGAGAGAGAAACAGCTCAGATTATGATGTTTATTAATAATCTAAATTATCTTACAGAGATAAGTACAAGACCTTCTGTACGAGGATGATGAGCTACTCACCACGTCTATGTGATACAACACAGCCGAAACCTCCTGCACCCGTTTCACTACCTTCTCCGGGGCATCTGCATCCTCCATCTTTCCCGCCATCATCTTATACAGAGCCATCTGCCACCGCATGGATGGGTTATCCACCTGAGACACACACATTGCTGTATCACCCAGGTTTCCTCTCCCTGTGGCTTACTTACTGTTCTTCATGTATTGCAAATACAGATTAAACATGCACTTAAAAAAAATGAAAATACTGAGCACCCAGATCTACTCTAGTCCACTGTTCAGCTAACAATATATTAAATCATTCATTCATTATCTTCCGCTTTATCCTATATTAGGGTCGCGGTCACTTAATGAAGTGTGTTGAGGGTGATGGTTGACACAGCGCATGTAGATAGATGTACTGTAAATCATGTAAATCCCGGTATGTCTGTCTATAAATGTGTACTCTCGGCAATAAAGCCGTCAGTTGGGGAAAAATCCTGTTGTGGGAAAATCCATGCGATTTGAGAACGTCACCTGTGGGCTTGCAGGCATGTTCTTCAGTGGAGATGCATGGCCCTGTCCCCCAACTTCTTTTGGCTTTTATGGTAAATAAAGCAGAGTGGTAAAGGCAAGGGTGTGTTTCAGAGAGTGTGTCAGAGCAGAGAGTGTAGCTCATTGTGGCTGTGGCAATGATCAGAAAAGCGTAAAAAGCACCTGCTTCCAGAGTGCTTGGGACCTGCCGTGCATGGAGGGGGGGTGCATGTGTGTGCATTGGAGGGGTAGCTGGAGCACAAATGAAAAATAAAAGGAAGGGCAGACTTCATCGGAGCGAAGTCGCCAGGAGCGTGGCTCATCACGGCGATGATTAGGGAAGCCCAGAAGGCACCTGCCGTCGGAATGCTGGGACCTGCCACTATTGCGTGGAAATCGGAGGAAAAGCTGGAGGATGAGTGGTTCATCAGTGACCCAGATGATGCGCAAGAGGCTACACAATAGAGAGGAGCTCGCAGGCAGACATAGATAAAATCACGTGCACGAAGGCAGGAGGACATTCTCTCCCTCTCTCCTTGAGGCTGTTCACGTACAGACATCACCCGAATCCCCAGGGAGGAGAGAAGGTGAAGCCATTAATAATGGACTTTGATTATGGTTTAATAACGCACCTGTCCCATATCAGCCTAATGAAGTGTGTGCTCTATGCCGCGGAGAGAGACCGACCGTGAGCTGGAGTTTCGGTTGACACAGCATGCGTATGAATAGATGTACTGGTATGTCTGTAAATGTGTACTGTCGGCAATAAAGCCATTCATTCCTTCCACCCCCCTCCCCATTACAGTAGTTATGCAAAACTCGCCCTATTTTATTCAAACAGCTGCTCAGTGGGATGAGAAAAAGAAAAACAAGTGAAGGATAGTGGCAGGGGAGAAGGGAGTAAACTTTGACATGGAAACCTTTGGTTAATTTTTATCCATTGTCTTCCGCTTTATCCTCTACTACGGTCGAGGGGGGTTCGGGACATTTCGTGGGCTGGGCAGATACACCCAGGACAGAGCGCCAATCTATCGCTGGCCATACACATAGACAATCACATAGACACATACACACAAACACACTCTATATGGGGCAATTTGGAGAATTCAATTGACCTTGATCCATGTTTTTAGACTGTGGGTGGAAACCGGAGAACCCGGTGGAAACCCACGTGGACACGGAGAGAACATAGAAACTGCACCCAGATTGGAATTCAAACCGGGAATCCCTAGTGCTGAGAGGCAAACGTGCTAACCACTAAGCCACCGTGCTGCCCCATTGGTTAATATGGTAAGGTAAAATAAAATGTTGACTTATAGTTGAAGCCTTCGAGAGGATCGTGTGATCTGTTCACACGCCTTTAGGGGCGCGGTAGCTCAGTGGTTAGGGAGTTGGGCTATCAATCTGAAGGTTGTGGGTTCAAATCCCAGGTCCACTGAAGTTACCAGTGTGGGTCCTTGAGCAAGACCCTTAACCCTCATTGCTCCAGGGATGTTGTGATGAACCCTGTGCTCAACTTGTAAGTCGCTTTGGATAAATGCGTCTGCTAAATGACCAAATGCAAATGTAATGCAAATGTAAATCTGTTCAAACATTCACTGCATGAACACAGATTCTCCACAACATGGGCGTTAGGATAAAGTTCATACAAAGTCATTAATTTAAAAAGCATTAGTAAGACTCGACAGGTCATCCTAAATCCTAATCGATTTGCTAATTCAGTCACTTCCTGTGCAGATTCTAAATCTGTAGTTACTCCAATGAAGCTGATACTTGGATGAGTAGTGATCAGAAGCAATGTATTCACACTGTGTTCAAACATTGTCATAATGTCCTACCTTCCCCTGTAGGTGGAGGTTGTTCTGAAGGAACTCTCTAACCTCCTCATCAGTGTCTTTCTGTTGAACAGCAACACAATCAGTTCAGTGTGGAACAAATAGATCAAACAAAATGATTAATACAGATTAGTAACAGAAGACCCATTCCTCTGTACCAGAGAGTAACGGATCTTGGCAAGGTTAATGAGCTCCTGATCAGCAGGAGAGCACATGTTCAGCCCAATAGGAAGCATCTTCTTCAGAGCTGCCACAATCAGGGAGGTCTGCACAGAGTAGCGATCCCCTCGCCTCTTCTTTTTGGTACGTTCCACATCAGAGCCACCACCCTACAGTCATCAAAGTGGCAAAATAATACAAATCTTTAATGCAGCATGCATCAGAAACCGAGGGGGATAAAATAAAGTCTCACACCAGAAACTGAAATCCAGCAGGTTCATCAGCACCACTGTGTGAAAGGAACACTGTTCATTCCCCTCAGCACTTTGTCTCCTACTCACCTCTTATTACACAGCATAGAGCTTATTAACTGTGTATTGTAATTTTAAAGCACAATTTATTATTCAGATAATAAATGAAATTATACATGATGGTAAATGGAGACAGAGTTACTTACCCACATCTGAAAAATAAACATTAATAAGCGTTGATAGCGTTACAGTCACAAGAACACAATACACCCTCTGGTCAAAAGTATGTGGTCTGGCAATCAGGAGTTAGATCAGATAACAGGTTGTGCAGAGCTATATCTGTTAAATTGAAGAAGCATCTTCTCCATGTGAATGATGTTATGGTAAAGTCTGAGGGGCTCGGAGCTCAGGAGACCGTGGTACTGCATCCATTCTGCCTTTTACAGGTCTTTATATTACTATCAATACAGCACATATTTAGGAGTTTAATGAGTTTAATATTTAGATTCATTAATGGGAGGGACTGGAAAGCACTTTATATCATTTACCACAGGGATGAATGCAGGAGAGGAGAGGAGGACAGCAGGACCTCATTATCATGATGTTTATAGATTTATCTTATAGAGCATACAGACAGAAGTGCAATAAGCAGACATGCAACGCAGTTCTCACAGGAAAGCAGTGCAGGTGATGCTGAGTGAACACAGGACAGACGTCTCACAACACACAAGTCAGAAGAATAACAAATATACAGCACCATGTTTAATCCTTCATATGTTTTAATAAAGAAGCTAATATATTCTGCTATCTGATGTATTTACATAAAATATGTTTAGAAGGATGAATTTACTCATTTTCTTATTATCTTCTGCGTAGTACTACATTAGGGTCGTGGGGGGGTTCTCATGCCCCTCCAGGAGAGAATGTTTCAAGCGCAGGGCAGATACACCCAAGACAGGGCACCAATCTATCGCTGGGCATACTCACCCACAAAGACACACACACACACAAACACTCTATATGGGGGCAATTCAGAGCATCCAATTTACCTTGAATTCATATTTTTGGAATGTGGGAGGAAAGTGGAGAACCACACGGACATTAGGAAGGAAAGGAAACTCCACCCAGATCGGGATTCAAACCTGGATCTCCAGCACTGAGAACCAAACGTGCTTAGCACTAAGCCACCATGCCGCCCAGGATTTATTTACTCATTGAATCTAAGGCTGGGCACACACATACACACTCACACAGACACACACAAATCACACATTAAACATGGGGGCAATTAGAAGTAACACATTTACCTTGAATCCATGTTTTTTGACTGTGGGAGGAAGAAACTGGAGAACCCAGAGGAAACCCATGCGGACATGGTGAGAACATAGAAACTCCACCCAGATCAGGATTCGAACCTGGATCCCCAGCACTGAGGCAAATGTGCTAACCACTAAGCCACAGCGCCGCCCAAATTTAGTCATAAAGTCTTTATTTAAATAAACCTGTGTCCACATGGCTTCCCATTGTCCAAAAACATGAATTCAAGGTAAATTGAATACTCAAAATTGCCCCATATAGAGTGTGTTTGTGTATGTGTCTGTGTGAGTGAGTGTGTTCAACGATAGATCGGTGCCCTGACCTGGGTGTCTCGGCCCAGTGCCGGAAATATTTAATCTTAAGAGAGGGATAAGATAATGAATGAATGAATTAATGTCTTGTACTTTTGCAGAACAGATTATTTGAAGATAATCCCAAACTGCAAACTAAAGATCTGGATGTTTTTGGTAAAAGACAGGTGAACTTAGTCCAAATGTTATGAAGGATCAGATTAATGTGGCATGTGGTTCAGGGCATCATCTCTGAAAGGGGGGGAGTCAGGAAATGGGGTCAGGTACAGAGGTGCACATCTGTGTAACTGTTTTCCTCCTGATGGTAGTGAATAGAAGCGACGAGAAGTGTGAACGGAAAACATTAGAGCGCTGTGCTGGAACATTTCCAACATTATCTGTCAGAAGTTTTACTTTTACACACTGATTGCATTAGTGACAGGATGATTAGTAAGATTTTAAGAAGCATCATCCCTTTTCTTCCACAATCCCATTTCCAATCAGTTAATCTTGATTGCATTAGGGGTCATGGGTTAAAAGGGCAAGGATGGGGAGAGACCCTGCAGGAGATTAATAGCGGCGTTATTATTAGAATGAGAACTAAAGTAAACAAGAGAACTGGGTCAAGAAAGCGGTACTGCAATCCAAAATCAAAAGACTAACCAGCCCACCAATCAGATCAAGCCTGCTTCAGTTGAGCCAGATCAGAGCTGAACCTTAATGATCCTGAACCGGCTCGACTGAAACACTACCGGCACCACACCAACCAGCCTCCGCCAGAACCACGGATTACTTCTGAAAGTGTAGATCCCCATCCTGAGCGAAGTCCACTCTACTCAAGCTGACTCGACGACACACAGTTTCATCAAACACCTCGGCACCCGCACCCTCCCCCCCCGCGTTCACACACTGGCAGGACTGACGTTATTGCACCGGTATTGGCCCCGGTAAGCAGATTCCAAATTTCCTCCCAAGCTCTGGATTTATGTTTCGGTGCATTTTATTGCCAGTGTGCTGGGGTTTGATGAAAATAACAAAACAAAAACAGTCCCCACTCGATGGGGTGCCATGCGGCGTGCAGAGAGAGAATCTAACCTCAGCGTCGCCGGCCTAGAAATCACACGCCAACGTCCACGTCCGACACAGAGACACAGAAGAACCAGAGAAAAAAGAACATTAACAAGATAGAGGGAGGCGTCAGGACTCAGACCAGATGCAGCAGTCAGTCGCGCACCGGCACAGATATCAGAGACACACCGTATACACCTGCTCACTACCTGCACACTGTACCGGCAGATGCTGGGAGGGTGGATGAGGCTCTCTGCTGCTGGATTAATTTAATGCTTTTTTTTTTTACAGTAAACAACATTAAAAAAACATTCAGCAACATACTGATCATGTCACAGGAGAAATGCTTTAAGACTGAGTTACAAATCATCACTTCACCTCAGGCAGAAGCTGTGTTTAAAATAACAAGAACCATAAGGAACTAAAAACTAACCCTACCCCTAATCTGTTCAAAATGAATTTAGAAAGTTTTTATTCATCACAAATGATCAAAAAATCAAAGAGAACACCGTTAAAAAGATTTAAAAATCACAGGTGAATATTTAGGCAAAAGTATTTGAACTGCATCATATAGTATCATATAAGTATCACATAACTATCATATAATTCACTAATTTTGAATCAAGAATGAAACTCTAATTAAATAAAGGAGACCCACAGACTTATTACCATAATAATTCAGAAGGTTCTTTACACATCAGTGTATGTGTTTAAATAGAAGATGATTGATCATGGTCTGAGATTATGACCCATTTCATGGTTGTGCTACAAGTGTCTAAGGGTTTTGCACCCAGTGATATCATTGTGCGCTTATTGAACTCTTAAAGATGCACAAAGTGCTGTACCTGCAAAAAGGTGGAGGCTTTATGGTGCAGCACTGCTGAACTTCCACCGGTGGGACTTTATGAATAAGACAGATTGTATTTTTTTTATCTGCTTTAAGAAAATGTTGTACTTACTTTGCTCATCTTGCTCTTGCTGTCAGCGGTGAGAAAAGACATGTTATTGATTTCATTCAGCACCACAAAGTTCTGCTCCTCACGCTTAAAATTCTGCAACCAGTACAGATATGATTTACAGCTGCACACATCAAAAACAGATGAACAAAGGTACTGTCTACAGTAATATTTAAATAGCATCTCTCAGTCTCTCTCTCACTCCCTCCATCACTGACTCTCTTACACTGAAATCTTTACCAGTCTATGAATCATAAGGATTTAATAAAACATTACTCTTACATGGGATTTAGACCAGAAGATGAAGATCTCTCCCACCATGCGAAAGAGTTCCTCAGCATCAGGGTCAGGGCAGGTCAACCACCGTGCTCTGCCAACCACACACACACATGCACACGCACAGACACACACACACACACACACACACACAGATTTTAGTAGCAGTATCATAACAGTACACACACTATAAATATATATATAACTATATTGCACCTACTCTATTTATTATTATTACATTAAGTCCAGGTTAATGTCGTGGCAGTCAGGCTACTGTCCCTTCCCTTACTTTGTCTTTCTGTTTCCCCTCCTATTTGAACACTCACTTACAACACTTACATGTGTACTGGATCCAATCGAGTACGTAATGGCAGTGCACATACACATGATGTTCATAAGATAAATACAAATCATGAGGACATTTGATCTTCAGTATCTAATCAATACGAACCATATTAATCATTTAAAACATTTAGCCGCTTAGTTCTGAGACCTTACATAAGAATGAGACTGATGACCAAAATCCCACTGAGTAAAAGGTGAGGTTACACTTCACTGGACAAGTCACTAACCCATTACAGGGATGACAGACACACATGTATGTGTGTGTGTATATAAGAATTATGTCCTATAAACTTTATAAGGAGATGCACAAAGACATAGGGAGGACATGTAAGCTCCACACAGAGGAGGCCTTGCCTACAATTTTTGCCAACTGAACATAGGACCTTCTTGCTGTGAGGTATGAATCCACTGCACCACTCAATCAGACAGAATATTGAAATAGGTATGTTTTATATTTTGAGATTTTTGACTCATATAATTTTGTGTGGGCAGCACAGTGGCTTGGTGGTTAGCACATTCGCCCCTCAATCTGGATGCCGTTTCCATGTTCTCCCCATGTCTGCATGGGTTTCCAAAGGGTTCACCGGTTTCCTCCCACAGTCCAAAAACATGGATCAAGGTCAATTGAATTCTCCAAATAACCCCATATAGTGTGTGTTTGTGTGTGCCTCTGTGAGTGAATGTGTGCCCAGTGATAGATTAGCATTGTGTCCTGTGTGTATCTGCCCAGCATCTGAAACATTCTCCTCTGGACCCCCCCCGTTACCCTAGTAGAGGATAAAGCGGAAGATAATGGATGGATGGATAATTTTTTGTATTTTGTTTTTTTTATTTTTTATTGAAGAATGACAGTGTGCTTCATACCTAGGAATTTGACTAGGCAAGCCTTAAGTGTAATTGGTATATGACACTTGTATGGTTCCTTAAAAGTTTTAGTGTTGCATCAGTGATAAGAATTCTAAAGTGCTTGGAGCCTGTAACAAAACGAGTAAAATTATGAACATGGGAAAGAAAGAGGCTGTCCAAACATAAATTATTTAACCCTCATTTACAGCTATATTTATACTAAGGAAAAACTAAACAATAAAGCAGAGAAGCCTGATAGCATTGATTTTTCTCCAAGTGCTCGAGATTTTATTCAATATGCCACAATATTTTATTGCTACTTCATATAAATTTACATATACATATTTTAATATAGTTTTTGCTGCTATATTTTATATAAAAAATATAATTAAAACTTCATATTAAAACTTTTTTAAAATTGCTTGGGTGAATTTTTACTGGGACAGTTCATTCATTCATTCATTCATTCAATGTCTCCCGCTTTATCCTCTATTAGGGTCGCGGTGGGGTTCCCCATGCCCAACCAGGGGAGAACGTCTCAGGCACTGGGCAGATAGACCCAGGACAGGGCGCCAATCCATCACTGGGCACACACTCAGTCACCCAGACACACTCTATATGGGGCAATTTTTGGGAATTCAATTGACTTAATCCATGTTTTTGGACTGTGAGAGGAAACCAGAGAACCTGGAGGAAACCCACGCAGACACGGGGAGAACATGGAAACTCCACCCAGATGGGGATTCGAACCGGGAATCCCTAGCGCTGAGAGGCGAACGTGCTAACCACTAAGCCACCGTGCGGCGAAACTGGGACAGTGAGACTGTAATTAAATTTCTCGTGTCCGCATTTGATGTGAATGACAAATAAACCCCCTTAAATCCCTGATATTCAACTACTCAGCAGCAGAAGCTGCAGGACCGATTGGCAGTCAACAGTGTATATCTATGAGGTGGGATTACCGGTTGTTATCGATGTAGCGGATGAGGAGAGGGTAGAGAGCATAAAGATCTCTGCATAGAACAGCAAACTCATCCCGTATGGTTCCTTCCTCCTCATCTCCCTCTGATTTACCCTCCATGCGCAAGTGCTCCTCCTCAGCAACCACCTTTGCTGTGCGCTTCTTCAGCTTCTCCATCATGGGTATAAAGTGGGACTTCAGCATCTCAGACTTTGCTCTGCTCACAATGGGCTGAGAGAACACTGCAACACAAACACAAACACATCTGTAAACTCATGTTCTCACAGTGTTCCGACTCTCAGAGTGAGGCATTTGCAGTTCTGAAGTTCACCTGCCAATCTCTTCATCCATGGAGCTTCATCAATACCGAGGTTGTTTACAACAATTTTCATAATGCTGCCCAGGAGCTGATTGAGCTGGTCAGAGGTTACAGCAGTGCAAAGTTTATTCTCAAACTCAGGGTGATTCTCAACCCCTCTCTCCCACCAGCGTGGCAAATAGTTACATAGCATAGGTAGCGTGACTTCAATAACATGGGGCATCTCGGTGTAGCGGGCACCAGACTCTGCTAAGTGTCCAATCTCTTTTAACAACACATCCAGCTCCGGAATGTCCAAACACAACTCCTGCACCTCGTTAGGAAGACCTAGAACTGAGACAGTGAGAGATAAAGGGAAATGAAATACGTGTTTGTCCCCCAAAGGGTTAACAGATCAGATGAATGGCAAGTAGGAACTTACTGGCTCTCTCTCTGGGGGTTTTGGTGGTGTAAACGGAGAAAGCATTGAACTCATTCAGCTGAGGTTCCAGATAAGCTACAGGCATCGCAGCAGCAAGATGAGCTAAACATTCTCCCAGCGCAGGTCTGTGTCTGAGTTATAAACACATTACACCAGTTTATCATAAGATATACAACTGAACACAAGAACAACAGACCCAGCAGAAACACACACACAGTTCCGACCTTTCAGCGTGAGGGGTTTTGACAGTTCCCAGAGAGTAGATGCTGCACATGATTCTGTAGCAGGACATTTGGAGGTCGTCCACTTTGTGATGTGAATGATAAACACATGACTATATTTAGGGGTGAAATTTGTGATGTAGCACACTAACGAACAAGTCCAAAGTATGTAAAACCTTACGGATGACGTCGTCTCCAAACTGGTGCTGGGCGATGTGATCGAATAGAGAGGTGAGGACGGGCAGCAGAGCCACGGTAGTGTAATTAATGTTCTGAGAAACGCCTTTCACTGGCTAAATACCACCATGCGACACACACAAACACACACACACACACACACACACACAGACACACACACATACACAAACACAGGTACATATATAAACAGCTACAACCTGCTCATCATACCTGATTCAGTATTAAATTTTGCTGAATATCTTCATGTGTATCAGAAGCCTGTTCATGTGTTAGTATAGCTAGGGTTAACCTCAACCTTACTAAGTGTGTGAGTGTGTGTCAGGGGGTGTTCTGTAAATGATTTTAAAAAAAAAACTTGTACCTGGTTTCCTTTGGATACTTTTCCCAGCTTCAGGTTCTCCACCATCTTTTCAATGTCATCAGCTGCACTTTCAAAGAAAGATCTCAGGCCAGCCTTGACAATCTCAGGTCCAGATTTCATCACTGTTCTGTCAAAACCAGCACCAGAACCAGCAGGTTATCATGACTTATAGAAGGTACAAGTAAACATCATTTGACATATGAGAAACCTGCAGAAACAATTATGCTGTGGAGGTCAGCATTATGATTAATATAAATAAAATGTATAAAATGTAACAAGTGGAATAAGGAACCTGGCATCGAGCGAGCGGGCGAGGATATGGAGACAGTTTACAATGGCAGGTGCATCGGTGCCTAAGGCAGAAAACACACACACACACAAACACACACACACACACACACACACACACATACACACACACACACACACAAAACATAGAAAAAAACATGTAACTTGTTTTTAAAAGTAAAATAATAAACTAAAAGTAATTTAAAAGTAAAATAAAAAGATAATAATAAAGCAATAATACATGAGAGGGCATGCATTATTGTGAATAAATCACAGAAAAAGGTAAACTGTTCTAAGTAATGTGGTCTGGTTTTAAAGTGAACGCTGATGGCAGACTAGAATCCATTTCTAGTCAATATTCAAAACATCCACAAAGTTTAATTAGATGAATAGTGCCTCTAGAAATGAGTATTTAAACAGTAAAATAAAATCTTACCAAAGAGAAAAACTCTGTGTCTCACCAAAGCTGACATTTTACAGAAGATACTACAGCAGCCAATCAAAAGCAGGAGAAAATGAGGAGGGTGAATTGAAGGAAATAAAAAAAGAGAGTACAGTTTGGAAGGAAACATTAAACACATCACAAATCTTCTTGGAATAAACCATGCATTTACCTGGCTATCATTTCTTTCTCTTTATTTGAGGCATGTCCCCCACTGCCCAGGATTTTAGCAGGTGTAGATAAAAAGTAAAGACAGTGGTTCTTAAAGTACTGATTAATCAGAGGCAAAAGAATCTGCAAGAATAAAAACCTAGGATCATCAGTGACATTCAGTACATTCATCCTGAACTCATTGAACTCATTCAGGTTCCACTCTGTGGGATTTAAGTCCTCACAGTTCTCACCTTCGCAAAAAATTTGATCTCCTGCTCATGAGGTGATTTCTCCACACGCCCACTGCTAACCACCGCCTCTGTAGACACACACACACACACACACACACAAACACACACACACACACACACACACACAAACATATCTGTGACATAATTATATGTAAATTTTAGTTTAAACCATTTTTTATCACACATTTAAATGAAGAACCCAACATGTTCTCCAAAATGTACATAATCATAAATACTATTGATGATGTATAGACATTTTAGAAAAAAAGTTTTTATTGGATTAAAAACATTTTTATTCGAGTAACAGAAAATTAACATAGTGAGATTAGTTCATTTAAACAAATCTCTCCTCATGGAAGAATCGTTCATTCATTATCTTCTGCTTAATACTGTGCTAGGGTCAAAGGGGTGGGTGGCCCATCCAGGGAAGAATGTTTCGGGAAGGGGGGAGGAGGGGGGGCCGAGTCACACAGGGAAGAACATTTTAGGCCCTGGTTAGATACATCCAGGACAAGGCACCAATCTATTGATGGGCACACTCCCTCACACACACTCTATATGGAACAATTTAGCGCATTCAATTTACCTTGAATCCTGGAAACCCAGGAGGACACGGAGAGAACATGGAAACCACCCAAATTAATATTCGAACCTGGATCCCCAGCACTGAGTGGTGCACGTGCCTACACTAAGACACTGTGCCACCCCTCAGGGAAAAATTATTATATCATAACAGTTTCTATGTTCTCTCCGTGTCCGCATGGGTTTCCTCTGGGTTCTCCGGTTTCCTCCCACAGTCCAAAAACATGGATCAAGTCAATTGAATTCTCCAAATTGCCCCATATAGAGTGTGTATATGTGCGTCTCTGTGTGAGTGAGTGTGTGCCCAGCGATAGATTGGCGCCCTGTCCTGGGTGTTTCTGCCCAGCGCCCAAAATGTTCTCCCCTGGATGGGCATGGGTAACCCCCCCACGACCCTAATATAGGATGAAGTGGAAGATAATGGATGGATGGATGGACAAAAACCTTGTTAAAATAAAAAAAAGTATAAAGAAGGCTGATAGATTTCACTCCACGTACTGACTAAGGTTTGAACAGCATAAAGGATTTTACAGTGTTAAAACGGTAAACGGGTAAATTATACTGTCCAATACTAAATAAAGTTGTAAGTGAACATGCATGGCTGAGTTTATGTTGTCTGGGTCACCACTGATGTAGGAGAGTGTAAAGTGTATATACCAAGATGAGCAATAAACTCCTGAGCAATGTCCATCCACTTTAGCAGCTTCTGTAAGAAACCATAAGCAAAGCGCTTCTCAATGGAGGAGATGTCACTTTCCATGTCCTTCAGACCCCTACACACAAACACACACACACACACAAACACACACAAACACTGAGCCTCCACAGATTCTATTAGATGGAGTAGCAGTCATCACTACAGATATTGTTTGAGAGTCGTTACCTGGTCACTGCATATCCGTTCAGCTGGAGAAATCTGAGCAGCTCGTGGGCTTTCTCTCTGTCTCGAGCTTTCTCTTTAGCCGTTAACGTGTCATAAGGCACAAGCAGAGGGTGAGTACCACCTCCTGTTTTTAGTCATAAGGAGCGAGAAGCAGAATCACAGTTAAAACCTTAATCATGTAGGCTGTTTAATTAAGTAAGGTCTGACCTTTCTGATGTTGTACAGAATGAATCTGCAGGAAACATGCTACTTATATGTTAGTCCACGCCCTCATCCTATTCTGGCTCAACTAATGTAATGCATTGCTTGCTGTTCTCCCAGCTTGGACAATCAGCGAACCCAAGCGAACTCCTGTCACTCCACAACACCTCTCTCTCCATTGGCTCCCTTTAGCTGCTCACATTCAGTACAAGACACTGACTCTGTCCTACAGGACAATCTCTGGATCTGCCTCATCTTACCTTCACTCTATTTTTCCAACTAACTCCAACTCGTTCATTGCACTCTATTGATGAATGTCGCCTGGTGATTCTCTCTGTGGTGCTAAATCTCACTCAATATTTTTCATCACTGCTAAATAGTGGAACTCTATCTGTAAGGCTGAGTCACTTAGCCTTTAAAAAAAAAAAACATCTCAAAACACATCTCTTCCTCAAACATTTGCCAGGTTTGATTATTCTACAGTGAAGCTGTTTTTTCTTTAAGTACTGACTTGTGGTGTTCTCTCATTTGTAAGTCGTTTTGGGTAAAAGCTCACTTTGATGACTAAATGTAAATGAAGAAATCAGAGTGTGCTAATTGAAAACAAACCCTTGGCCTGCAGTTCCATTTTCTTTTTGCGACCCCAGGTGTTGTGGTAGTTCTCAGCCAGCTGCTCTGCCATGGACTGGAGAGGGGAGAACAGATAGCGTTTACATTTATAACCTTGGTCATATTTTTGCATCTTGTGGCTCGCACCACTAGGGGGCCACCTGCACTGTTCCCTCTCCATCCTTCCATCCATTATCTTCCTCTTTAGGAATTAGGGTCGCGGTGGGGTTCCACATGCCCATCCATGGGAAAACGTCTCGGGCGCTGGGCAGATACACCCAGGACAGGGCGCCAATCTATCACTGGGCACACACTCACTCACACAGACACACTCTATATGGGGCAATTTCGAGAACTCAATTGACTTGATCCATGTTTTTGGACTGTGGGAGAAAAGGAAACCCACGCGGACACGGGGAGAACATGGAAACTCCACCAAGACGAGGATTCGAACCGGGAATCCCTAGCACTGAGAGGCAAACGTGCTAACCACTAAGCCACCGTGCCGCCCCTGTTCCCTCTCTTTAATGTTTATTGTCCTGTATACTGTTTTGCATTTATTGTAATTCTTGTTTTGCACAAGCTATGGGCACAAGCACTTAATGTTGGGTTGTGTAGTTGTTGTTCTGTGTAGCACCTTGTTCCTGGAGAACGTTGTTTCATTCCACTGTATAATGTACAGCACTTTATAATGTTAGAATGACAAATAAAATCACTTGAACTTGAACAGTGTATAACAGTGAACACAGTGCTTAAACATGTGCATCCAGGATCTGCTGTACCTGCAGCTCTCTGGACAGCGTCATGCCCGACACGTCGATCGGCTGAGGGTTGTAGCCGTGGCTGGGGTCGTACGTTGCCTTGAGAACACAGAGAACAGCGGTTTAAACCGTTCGTGATTCTGAATCACTATTAATCTTTAAGAATAAACTAAAGACACATTTATTTAATCTTGCGTTTAATTAATCCCCTGTAGACAAAGATGTAGATCTCAGGCTTGGCTGTGCTGGGGGGTAATCTGTGATCAGTGTATGCTGGCGTTTCACAGCTTCACCCACCTCATCATTAATGGGGGGGGTGTGGCACTGAAATGATGCTGTTCCGGGGCGCCATCTCATCTATGTAGACCCCCCCCCCCCCCCCCCCCCCCCCCCCCCCCCCCCCCCCCCCCCCCCCCCCCCCCCCCCCCCCCCCCCCCCCCCCCCCCCCCCCCCCCCCCCCCCCCCCAGCGCTGTATAAATAAATAACTTGAACTTGAACTTGAACTTTAAACAAAACCTCACAGTCAAACAGTTTATTTCCACAAGGTAAGCATCATTATTAGCGTTAGAGTTGATACAGTGGTTACCTGTGCAGTCTGTGAGATTTTACGAGGAGCTTTCTTCTCTCCCTTGTCCTCCTCAGCATCTCTTGCTTTATCCAGTGTCCACTCCCAAGCAATCATGGCTTTTACAGACTCTTTAATGGGCCAGCGGTAAATTTCTTTATCCTGCAGAACAACAGAAAATCCTGGATCACAGAGCAGTGATAAATTGAGCTTACACACACTTAAACACACACACACTACTTATACCTTCTCTGAAAATGTTTTATAAGGTCTAAGCATGGGATGTGTCTTAGCATTTTCGTCCATGACTTCTCCAAATGTCCAGTTGTTCTGGATCTAAAGAATCATCAGACACACAAAATGACAGTGATCTGATTAATCAAAGGGATAGGCTTGAGTACCAAGTTACATTATTAATTTCTTCTGATTTGTATAGACCATGGCGGGTGTGGCACATTTCTTTACATGTTGCAATTTTGCTAATGGTTTTACTCAAAGTAAATGGCAGGTTCACAACTTGATGGTTGTGTTATTTGATGGACTCAGAAATCAAACACTCAACTTTTCCACTGACAGCCCAACCCCACACAGCTACCTCCTCCTACTCACCTTCTCAAAGGCCCATTTATCATGTGTGTATTCTGCATATCTGTTAATAAAGCCATCCAGCTTCTCAGGAATGATGGTGCTACACAGAAATGATACACAATCACAAAAACACATGACTCCATTAGAATAAGGACTGTACTCATATACACAAGTCAGAAATTCAGGCATGGTAAATGTTTTTAAATCTAATGTTAAGATCTCTTTAAATGTCTCATTTATTCATTCGTTATCTTCTACTTAATCCTATACTAGAGTTGCAGGGGATTTACCCATGCCCATCCAGGGGAAAACATTTTAGGGTGCTCGGAAGATAACCCAGGACAGGGCGCCAGTCTATTGCTGGGTACACTCAGTCACACAGACACACACACTTTATGGGGCAATTTAGAGCATTCAATTTTACCTTGAATCAATGTTTTTGGACTGTTGGAGGAAACTGGAGAACCAGGAACAAACTGACGCGGACACGGGAAGACCATGGAAACTCCACCCAGATTGGTATTCCAACCTGGATCCCCAGCGCTGAGGGGTGAACAAGCTAACCACTTAGACAACAAGCTGCACTAACAAGCTGTCGCGTTAATGTTCAGAACATTTTTGCCTTTCATTTTAGTATATTTACTATATTACATATTTTATTAAATTAGTTTCTAAATGGGCGGCTCGGCAGCCAAGTGGTATATTATAGTTCATTTAGTCATTGAGCAGACGATGTTATACAAAGATACTTAAAAATTAGAGAACAACACAAGTCAGTAGTTAAGGAAAAAAAAAACAGTAACACTGTAGAATTATCAAACCTGATCATTATTTATTCCGTTTTTTTTATTTTTTAAACAACATAAGGTCCAGCATGATCCTAACCTGGTTAAAGTTTTCATTTTTGCCCCGTGTCCACATACTTCATACACAGGCTTCCTCTAACAGACCAAAAACATGGTTTCAAGTTAAATTGGCTGCATTAAATTGGCCCATATAGTTTGTGTTTGATTGTGTTTGTGCCCAATGATAAATTGGCTCCCTGTCCTGGGTGTATCTGCCCATTGTCCGAAACATTCTCCTTTTGGATGGGCATGGAGAACCTGCATGATTATACATTATTTTCCTGATGTGTTTTATCAACTGCGGCCTGTAAATTGGCCACTAGACGGTGGTATTTGATTTAATTAATGTAGAAATTGTTACTTAGCGATCAGTATTCATTATGATCAACTACATTACATTACATCACAAAAGAATGGTTTATTACCGATTTTGCTTTCAATACACGCATTTATGAATCAAACCATGTTTTTTTTTTATTAAAGTGATTGTAACAGTTTTATAAAAGCAATCAGTCATAAGAGAAGATTATACCTCACAATAATGTACTTCCTCATGCCTTATTTATTTTACTATAATAACCTGTGACTGTCACTGTTCTGTTGTATTGTTGGTCTTTTGATTATTTTACTATAAACTGAATAAAGTACTGAGATATGAAAGCAATAAGGCAAGAACTACCCATTTTATAAAGACTATTAATGATCATCCCTATCCTCATTATTATAATTATTGATATACTTGGTGGTGTCCACAGGTTTGGGATCAAAGTTGCCCTCAGCATCAACAGAAGCCTTCTTTTCTGTTTTAGAAGAGTAGCTGGCATCCACGTAATCAGGGGGTATGGCACCAGCTATGGCACAGATACAAGGCATCGCGATTTTAAAGAGTTCTGCATCATATTTCTGCAAACAGAAGGGAGAGCTGCTGTCATCATTTCTTTCACCAAAAGAATTTACAGTAATGAGGACCTTGTGCTGAGTTTAAGTGAAGCCTGAGCGTAAAGTTCTTGTTTCCCACCTTGTGAGCCAAAGATTCAAAGATTCCCCAGAACAGTTTTCGGGTCAGGTGAAGCTCCTCCTCTGATGAGACACCAAAGTTTGCCCAGCCATTAGGCAAGCAATAGTACTTCCAGCAGCGCTCATAGTGATTGGTCAGCAGCTGGAGAAATATTATATATAAATATTTGGCATGCAATGCAGTTCACACATTTCAGTAATGATCCACCTGTCAATAACTATTTTATTTATAATAAAGCATCTTATTATGCAGAAATACAGTATAAAGAGCCATTGCATCACAGATAGATTACTCGTGACTGTAGTGCAGTGGCAATGAGTGGCCCGTGTGTTAATTGATGCACCTTATAAGCTGCAGAGATTAACCACAAGCTGAAACAAACACACGCACAACAAATACCATCGGCCAGCACGTTTGTTTTAATTAATTTTTAATAATTTGTAAATAAGATTTAAATAAGCTGTTCCTGAGCCTTTAAAATCCTGTCTCTGATCTCTATTCGTACCCACCCTGTTACACTCATATAAAAAAATCTTCTAATAACTTCATAAAATTGCAATACTATTTAGCAAAAAAACACTCACCAAAAATGCTGATTAAATCCTAATTATTTATACACAAAATCCATAGAATTTTTTTTTTTTAGTTCAAAAACCACTAAGAATTCCTTTTCTATTGCCATCGAAGCTAATGCTGAAAGTCGAGTTCTGTAACAAGTTTAAATTAGCTAAAAAGTACTCTCCAATCAGAGGGCAAGAATACACTGACATAGATGAGGACTTGCTCTTTGGGGGTTTAAAGGCTTACAATACTGTACTGTAAAGCTGCTTTGTGACAATGTACTATTGTAAAAAGCACTATATAAATAAAATACTTGAACTTGAACTTACCTTCAGTGGCATTTTGGCGTAAGCATTGAGAATTGGCACATCAAACACCAGTCTTCTAAGCAGATGCTGAAGCATCGAAGGACGCAGATACCTGGTATAAAAACATGAGGTCTTGAGAATGCTAAATTTAGCTTGGTTGTTTTATAACAGCAGTTTGAATGTCAGAAGAATCATGCTGATTGTGGATGTGTGCTGATTTTTTTAAGTGCAGCTACAGGTGATATACAATGTGATCTTGGTCTTAGAACCAGGTCTTATAGACCTTAAATGATAAACCTTACTTGCAAAGGGACATGAGGCATTCCTCAATGACATCTCTCTGAGCTTTAGTCAGTGAGCGTCCACGGGAAAGTCTGTAGATTGTGTGCAGCATGGAGTCGATCATGATCGCGCGATGGTCCGTCCCAGCAAAAAGAGGAGCACATTTGGTGATAAGAGGAAGAACAGCTGTGCACAGGTAGCGGTTCAGGGCCAGAGCCATCTCTGTGGTGCTGAATGCAGCCTGGTGGATAAGAGACACATGTTCACTCATAAAACATGGAAGAACATGAAAACTTTGGATTCGAACTGGGAATCCCTAGCGCTGAAAGGCGAACATGCTAATCACTAAGCCACTGTGCCACCTAGTTAATTAACTTAATTAAGGAAACCAAGGAGCGAGTTAATTAGCTAAACAAGGCCTGGGAAATTAGGAAACACACTAACAGACAGTCCCAGATGAGGCGCTGATGGCATTTGACAACAAAACAGAGCGCCAAATCTATCGCTGGCCACACTCAATGACCCTAACTCAAATACACATATACTATATGGGGCAATTTAGAGCAGCCAATTTATCTTGAATCCATATTTTTGGACTGTGGGAGGAAACCGGTGGACCCAGAGGAAACCCAGGCAGGTCACAGGAAGAACATGGAAACTCTAAAAATGGGGCATCTGTAACTGCTGTAATTAATAAAGTATTCTGATTCTGTTGGATCAGGACAGGTATCAGGCTGAGACAGTTCTAACAATCAGAGAAGATCTGTGATGCTCACCGTATCTAGAGAAGCTGCTGCTCGCATATCAGGTAGAAACCCGACTTCCAGCACATGTAACAGGAAATCCTGATTATCAATACCATACACTCTGTCCAGGAAAAGCACCATCGGGGCCTTGTGATCTGGAACAAAACTTGCAGACATCTTGGGTTCGATGATGCTGTTGTCTGAAGTCACACAAATAAACCTTTAATAAACAAGTAATACTAAAAACACAGTAAACCAACCTGTTGCCGTGCCTCACCTTTACCAAACGCTGGAATCTGCAGTGAGAGACTTATAACACCCACAAGATCCTCAATGGGAACCAGGGACCTGAGAATGGCCCTGATCCTCAGAGCTTCTCCTTTACCAGCCTGGATCAGCTGCAGAATAAAATACAGTACAGAAGAACTGTTTATCTTCTTAATGTCCTACTTTTAAAATGACCCTAGTAGAGGATAAAGTGGAAGATAATGGATGGATGGACTGCTTTGTGGTGTAATTGTGTCTCTGTGTCTGCACTGTGACTGCACTGGACTGATTTTATGTTCTTAAAGCAGGTTGCATGTAAACATTCAGCGTATTCAGTAGCAAACTTTTGTCCCAGTCCTGCTCCACAGACAGAATCAGGAGGCCATTTAACAGTTTAACTCTGTCACGGTTTGTTTGG
Source organism: Corydoras maculifer (assembly GCA_019802435.1). Lineage (NCBI taxonomy): Eukaryota > Metazoa > Chordata > Actinopteri > Siluriformes > Callichthyidae > Corydoras > Corydoras maculifer. Next base: position 999,643 of record JAFMOD010000246.1, read on the forward strand.
TCACGTGGTGTGGGTTGGGTTTTGTGTTCACGCCCCCGAAATCACGAGCACCTGGTCCCTATCACGTTCCCCTACTTATACCCCGCACTACCTGCCCTTCACCGCTAGTTTGTCTCGTGCCACGCCTTTGCCAAGCCCCGACACTACGAGCCCCGTCTCTGCCCTGTTACCTCGCTATTTGCGCCCTGTACCTTGTCGCCCTGTTTGCTGTTCTGTGTTCTG
>JAFMOD010000246.1:1001909-1036461 GCA_019802435.1 Corydoras maculifer
CCAGGTGGTGGAGACCGCCCTCCGCTGCATATCTGCTCAACATCCCGAACGGTGGAGTGAGAACCTCGCGTGGGCGGAGTACGCGATCAACACTGCGCGCTGCTCCGCGACCGGAAAATCCCCGTTCGAGGTGGCACTGGGCTACCAACCTCCTCTGTTTCCGGAGGACCAGTCGGAGATCCACGTCCCGTCCGTTGCCCAACACATCCGTCGATGCCGCCGCACATGGAAGAACACCCTGATCGCGCTCCGCCAAGCCCAAGCCTCCACCGTCATCCACGCCAACCGCCTTGCCCCCAGTTACAAGGCGGGACAACTCGTCTGGCTGTCCACCAGAAATATACCCCTGAAGACGGTGTCCCGAAAACTGAGCCCCCGCTTCATCGGCCCCTTCCCGATCACCCGCGTCCTCAGCCCTGCAGCCGTCCGCCTCCACCTGCCCCGCTCCATGCGCATCCACCCCACCTTCCACGTCTCACACATCAAGCCTGTTGTTCACTCCCCGCTCAACCCCTCCCCCCGCCCCGCCCCCACCCCTCGCCTGGTCGAGGGTCAGCCCGCGTACACGGTCCACCGCCTGCTGGACTCCCGACGCCGTGGCCGAGGCATCCAGTTCCTGGTGGACTGGAAAGGCTATGGACCCGAAGAACGCTCCTGGGTGCCTCAGTCCGCCATCCTTGATCCCGCCCTCATCGCGGAGTTCCACCGCCGCCACCCGGACAAGCCATTTAGGGCGCCGGGAGGCACCCGTTGAGGGGGGGGTAATGTCACGGTTTGTTTGGTCACGTGGTGTGGGTTGGGTTTTGTGTTCACGCCCCCGAAATCACGAGCACCTGGTCCCTATCACGTTCCCCTACTTATACCCCGCACTACCTGCCCTCACCGCTAGTTTGTCTCGTGCCACGCCTTTGCCAAGCCCCGACACTACGAGCCCCGTCTCTGCCCTGTTACCTCGCTATTTGCGCCCTGTACCTTGTCGCCCTGTTTGCTGTTCTGTGTTCTGTGTGCAGTTCGTCATCCTGTCGTCATCACCCCGTCAAGTGCCCTTCACACCGTCTCCCCGTGTTTGGAACCCGACCCGCTGTGACGTCATCACCTACCGCCCTGTCTGTGTCGTATTGCTGTGCACCGCGTCTCTGTTTGTAATAAACCTGCACTGTTGGAAACTCCGTCTCCAGTACCCGTTCCTCCAAGTAGCGGATCCGCCTCGCTCTGGTCCTCGGACCATAACAAACTCATCCCAGCACAGCAAAAAATAATTATGTGACTGCTATACTACATTTACATTTGGTCATTTAGCAGACAATATTATCCAAAACAACTTACAAGAATCCAAACCTAATGTTTGTGGTCAGAACACAGAATTACATACAGAATCTGTACACTGTACTGTCTGTTGCACTGTTCCCTCATAATATAATTGTATGTTTATTGTACTGTATATTGTTCTGTATTTATTGTGATCCTTGTGTTTGCACACGTACACTTTATGTTGATTGTGTAGTAGCTGTTATGTGTAGCACCTTGCTCCTGGAGAATGCTGTCTTGTACCACATATACTGTACAGTACTTTATATTGTTGGACTGACAAATAAAATACTTGAATAATTGAAAGGAGGGCTTGGTGCCCTTCTCCTGAGACTAGTTATGGTTTGCCTGTTATTTTGTTATTTTCTCCATGCCATCAAGGTAAATTGCCCCATATAAAGTGTGTGAGTGAGCATGCCCAGTGATAGTTTTTATCCAAAGCGACTTACAAATGAGAGAACAAACCAAGTCAATACAGCAACACTTGAGAATTATCAAACCTGATCATTATCTGATCCAGCCTTTTATTATTATTATTCATCCATCCATTATTTTATCGCTTTATCCTATATTAGGGTTGTGGGGGGGTTCCCCATGCCCATCCAGGGAAGAACGTTTCGGGCGCTGGGCAGATACACCCAGGACAGGGAGCCAATCTATCGCTGGGCATACACACACTCACACAGACACGCACACATACACAATCTATATGGGGGAATTTGAAGAACTCAATTGACTTAATCCATGCTTTTGGACTGTAGGAGAAACTGGAGAACCCGGAGGAAACCCACGCGGACACGGTGAGAACATGGAAACTCCACACAGATGGGGATTCGAACCGGGAATCCCTAGTGCTGAGAGGAGAACATGCTAACCACTAAGCCACCGTGCCGCCTTATTATTTATTTATTTTTTAAATCAAGTGTTTGTGGAAGAGATGTGTTTTATGTTTCTTGAAGATGCTAAATGACTCAGCCTTACGGACAGAGTTGGGAAGATCATTCCATCATTTAGCATTGGTGAACGCTACAGAGTGAGAACGCTACAGCACCACAATGAGGTTGAATCACCAGGCAACATTCATCACTAGCGTGAATTGAGAAAGGGGGCAGATCCAGAGATTTTCCGGTAGGACAGAGTCAGTGCCTTATACTGAATGTGAGCAGCTACAGGGAACAATAGAGAGAGAAGTAGTGGAGTGACAAGAGTTTGCTTGAGTAGTTGAACACAAGTCGGGCTACAGAGTTTTGCATCAGTATTTTAGTTTTCATATACTATATTTTATTTTACATTTCTATTTCCACTAATTTAGTTTTTTTTTTCTACTTCTGTGTAGGATTTCCTTACCTTGTGCAATATGGAACAGCTACTCATTGCCCTAAATTCTCCTTTGGGATCCAGCCATTCATCCATCCATTCATCCATCCATCAGCATAAAACTAAATCAACTGCTTACATGCATTTCAGGAGCGCAGCGCCCCAAGAGGTCAATCAGAGCTGCGTAGAATGACATGATGGCATTTCCAAGATGCACTCTGTTTTCCTCATGCTGCTCCTCACCTCCAAACCTAAATAAGTGGGAACATGTATGATTCTCGCTGCTCTCAGTAACTAGGCCTCTGTTCTCTGAACATTCACATCCAAAGATTACTGCAGCTCCGAAGTTTAAACTGAAGTAAATAATGGTTCAATAACGTACATGGGAAACCGACGGTCTTTTTTGACACTGGGTCCATCTCTGGCAGGATCCTCTGAAATCTTAATGGCCTCCTCAATGGCAGCTAACAGGCCGTTTCCTCCCTCCCCCCTCAGCGCAGGGCCGAAACACTCCGGCCGTCTGATCAGGAGGCGCACCACCACGTTAGCATTCTCCTCCACACTTTCTCCTGTACATAGAAGCTCCTGCTTAACGAATGTGGAATCATACCGATCATTAAAATACAGAAAAGGAATACACACCATTAACAAACACGGCAAATCGCAGGAAGTCGAGGTATTTCTCTCCACCCCCGGGATTCCAGCCAATATCTGGGTACCCTTTGGAAAGTAGCATGGGGCAACTCTGCAGTCCACAGCCTGCCAAATACTTCACCACCTACACAGAGCAAAAGAGTTTTTCTCAGTGTGGTAAATGAACCACGGATCTCTACAGCTGATCAATATTTCTGCTGTACCTTCTCCAGATCCTGCTCCTGGAGAGCAAGAGCAAGTTCATTGTTATCAATGCAAGATGCCGCAGCAACATCCAGAGGTGTGGAGCCACGCATCCCTGAAATAGGAAGACTGGGTTGTTTAGTAAATCAGTCTTCAATTAGAAAGAATAATGCTGAAATGAGTCTATCCAGGGAGCCCTCTCAATCAAGTAACGTGCAGTATCTGCCTCTTTTAGTTCTGCTGCTCTAGTCAGCTAGGCCAGAGTCACATACAGCATTGTGTCAATCAAACTCTGTCTATTACTTAAATACTGTGCTTTATTAGCCATAAATTTTCTTGTCTGTTTTTTTTGAGGTGTCTCCAGTTTATTTCTGGTCTTGTCAGCTCTTCATTCATGACATTGCCAAAGCACCACGGCTACGATAATTAGTGGATGACACCTGGATTTCTGTTGGACTGGTGGCATTGCAGTCCTGCAGGATGGCCTCACAGGACTTATATAGTTTTTCCAATTGTTAAATACAGACACCTGATCACAGTACATGGCTGTCCTACACTGTTAATGCTGCCCGACTGCTTAAGGAGGATGATTTAACACTGAGCCTTGGTCATCCAAAGGTTTCTTGCTAAAAAATAAAACACATTTTTTTGCCACTATCGCTTCGGCTAGCTTTTTGAGGGTTCAGGCTTATAACTCTGTAAAGCTGCTTTGTGACAATGTACTGTTGTAAAAAGCGCTATATAAATGAATAACCCAGGCCGATGCCACTGTTCTGCAGCAGATAACTCAGGTGGTCGAACATGGAGCGCTGGTTTTGTCTGCTGATTCGGCAGAAATAACACAGAAAACGGCAGCAGTTGGTGACCATGCGAGGGAACCGGATCTCCTACGGGGAACATAAAGAAATGTTATTCTGGATTACTAATTCTAACTAGACAAGACAAAAGGTTTTGTTAAGCAGTTTATACATCACAGTCAATCTTCTCATTGTTGTACATTATATTTCTGTATTTATAAATATTTAACCCAGGCCGATGAATATTTTATATATACAGTGCCTTGCAAAAGTATTCACCCCGTTGGATTTTTCCCTATTTTACTACATTACAACCTGTATGTATTTTTTTTTTTAATCTGAATTGAATGTGATGCATCTGCACAAAATAGTCTACGTTTTAGAAGTGAAATAAGAAAAAAAAATGTATATAAAGAATATGAAAATAAAAAACTGAAAATTGGCATGTGCTTATGTATTCACCCCCTTGGTTATGAAGCCCCTAAAAAGCTCTGGTGCAACAAATTACCTTCAGAAGTCACATGCTTAGTGAAATGAAGGCCACCTGTGTGCAATCTAAGTGTCACATGATCTGTCAGTATATACACACCTTTTCTGAAAGGCCCCAGAGGCTGCAACACCATTAAGCTAACCAAACAACACCATGAAGACCAAGGAGCTCTCCAAGCAAGTCAGGGATAAAGTTGTAGAGAAGTATAAGTCAGGGTTGGGTTATAAAACAATATCCAAATCTCTGATGATCCCCTGGAGCACCATCAAATCCATCAGTATCAAATGAAACGAACACGGTACCAGATTAAACCTGCCAAGAGAGGGCCACCCACCAAAACTCTCAGCCCGTTCAAGGAGGGCATTAATCAGAGAGGCAGCGCAGAGACCAAAGGTAACCCTAAAGGAGCTTCAGAGTTCCCAAGCATAGATTGGAATATCTGTCCATATGACCACAATAAGCCATACACTCCATAGAGCTGGGCTTTATGGAAGAGTGGACAAAAAAAACCTTTACTTACAGGCAAAAATAGAAAGGCTCATTTCGAATTTGCAAAAAGGCATGTGGGAGACTCCCAAACTGTATGGAGGAAGGTACTGTGGTCAGATGAGACCAAAATTTAACTTTTTGGCCACCAAGGAAAACGCTATGTCTGGCGCAAACCCAACACATCTCATCACCCTAAGAACACCATCCCCACATTCTCCACATGGTAGTGGAAGCATCATGCTGTGGGGATGTTTCTCAGCAGCAGGGACTGGAAAACTGTTCCGAGTCAAGAGGAAGATGCATGTTGCTAAATACAGGGATATTTTTGAGCAAAACCTGTTTAGGTCTGTCAGTGATCTGAGATTAGGGCGGAGATTTACCTTCCAACAGGACAATGACCCAAAGCATACTGCTAAAGCAACACTTGAGTGGTTTAAGAGGAAACGTTTAAACATATTGGAATGGCTTAGTCAAAGCCCAGACCTTAATCCAATTGAGAATCTGTGGTCAGACTTGAAGATTGCTGTTCACCAATGAAAACCATCTAACTTGAAGGAGCTGGAGCAGTTTTGCAATGAGGAATGGACAAAAATTCCCGTGGCAAGATGTGGCAAGCTCATAGAGACTTATCCAGAAGACTTGCAGCTGTAATTGCTGCAAAAGGTGGCTCTACAAAGTACTGACTTACGGGGGTGAATAGTTATGCACACTGATGTTTTCAGTTCTTTTGTCCTATTTGTTGTTTGCTTTACAATAAAAAAAAGTTAAATGTTGAAAATTGTAGGCATGGTCTGTAAATTAAATGATGCAGACCCTTAAATATCCCCTTCGAATTCCAGGTTGTGAGGTAACAAAATGTGAAAAAGGGTTCGAATCCCCATCTGGGTGGAGTTTCCATGTTCTCCCCGTGTCCGCGTGGGTTTCTTTCGGGTTCTCCGGTTTCCTCCCACAGTCCAAAAACATGGATCAAGTGAAGTGAGTTCTCCAAATTGCCCCATATAGAGTGTGTTTGGGTGAGTGAGTGAGTGCCCAGGGATGGATTGGCGCCCTGTCCTGGGTGTATCTACCCAGCGCCTAAATCGTTCTCCCTTGGATGGTCATGGGGAACCCCCCGCGACCCTAATATAGGATAAATTGGAAGATAATGGATGGATGTATATATATATAGTATAATATATAATGCCGCTGAGCTGCGGGCACATTATAATCGACTAACCTTCGAGTCTCCTCCACCGAGCACGTTAACCATGACCTCCATGACGGTCTCATGCATCCCCAGTGCTCGCATCAGATTGGGGTGCTGGTAGAAAACCTTGTTGCTCATAATGTTTCTGAAAAATAAAGAACTTTTTAAATAATATCATTAAAAAGATTCAAATTTTTCAAATGTTATTTTTGGAATTCACAGAAAAAGACAAATTAAGACTCTGTCACAAGTAAGTGTGCTGTGTTTCTCTGACCCTATGCTCTGGATCATGAGGCGCTCCTCCTCGGGGCCCATCTGGACTATGAGGAGTGACCGGATCTGACTCAGACACTCCAGTAGCTCCATGGTGTCATGTACAGACACACAGTTGATGGTGTACGCTTTGGGCAGGGCACGGATTAACTCCCCCAGAGCATCGTATTGACGGTGAAGCAGACTGAACATCAGACGCACCAACTCTGGGTCCTGGATAAATGACTCCTGAGCCCAGTGAATCATGGTGTGTGAGATCAGCTCCTGAAGGGTGTCTGCAACAAACAGATCATTTTTTATATACATGTTCATCCTGCCATATAAGCTCCAAAAGTGCCAAGTTGGCATTAGTCACAATTATAAGATGAAGACTATCGCATTCCAAACGTTAGAGACATGCCATGGACAAATTCATAATGTATTATTCAATTATTTCATTTGTAATTCCAAAAATATAAAGTGGTGTACAGTATACAGTGAAAGGAAAAATGGGTACACATAACAACCACTACACAACCAACATAAAGTGCACATGTGCAAAGAGCATGTGCAAACCAAGAATCACAATAAATACAGTATGATATACAGTACAATGAGAGAGTAATGAGAGGTAACAGTGCAGTTGCCCCCCTAGTGGTGTGAGCCTCAGGTGCAAAATATGTCCATGGTTATGAAAAGTTAAAAAGTTAAAAAGTTTGTTATAGCAGCAGTTATTTATACAGTAAATGTGCAAAAAAGGTGTGCAACATCTTAGCAGAAGTTTGTCCTTCTTTGCTATACAGCAGTATATGTATGAGTTTTAGTCCAGTTCTTCCTGAGTGCAATTTGTTCATGCATGATTGTGATTATTCAGAACTCTGAATGGCCTGGAAAAAGATGTACAACGGTAATTATTCCATAGTGTGCTCCAGCAGATCTCATCATTTGATCTCATTATCAGGTATTTAAGGTATATCATTTTGAATTTAAGGTAAAGCAGCCCTCCTCTGTAATAGGGCAAAGTATCTCAGTAGTTAGGGTGATGGGCTATCAATCTGAAAGTTGACGGTTCAAATCCCAGGTCCACTGCAGTTACCAATGTGGGTCCTTGTGCAAGGCCCTTAACCCTCATTGCTCCAGGGATGTTGTGATTAACCCTGTGCTCACCTAAATGCATCGGATAAATGACCAAATGTAATATTCATGTTGTCGTCAACACCTCCTCTGCTCTCTAGCTGCCTCTGAATATGACGATATGTCCAGAATTTTGCCAGAGGCACTGACGTAGACACAGAGAGTATTAGAATGGTAAATATTATGTTCTAAATGGTAAATGTGGAATTACATTTTAGTTTATATATTCATTTATTTATTCTGACAGAGCTAGTGAGCCATAAATAACACATTATAAGCCTGGGCCGTTTGGAATCTGACCAGAATTTGGACATGCCTGCTATACCATGTGGCTTCTATTGCTAATGGTCTACAAGGTTCAAGTGTTATTATTATAGTGTAGTCTCACCAGGTTTTTTCTCCTCCTCTGGCTCCGTTTCGGCCTCCTGCTTCTTCCTCCGCAGTCTTTTCACTTTCTCCAGCAGTCGGAAGAATCGTCCACGCAGAGACGTGTCTACCTGCTCTTCCTCCTCCTCCTCCTCCACATGCACACCTAACATTAGACAGGAATAAAGAGTTCATGAGAAAGAGGGATTCGAAGGATTTAGATTGGGGGTTGGACTTGAGAGTGAACTCACCGCAGTGAGACAGCAGGTCGCTGTGAAATGTCTGTAGTTCATGACGGACGAACTCAGGTACGGGAGTGTCGTCATTATCCAGACAGTTCTTAAAGTTCATCAGCATGTTGATCTGCAGAGGCAGGGAGGGTTTAGGTTTAAAACGCATACACGAATGTGTGAGAGTTAAAAAAAAAGCAAAAGCAGAGTTAAAGATGTACCTGCTCCTGTGGTGGAGAGCGAAACTCCCGGGTTTTACGTGCCGTCTCAGCAGCAGACATGGTGAAGGCCTGCATTAGCTCATTATATCTCTGCCTCTGATTAGTCTGTACCTGAGTGACAAACCGATCAGAGAACGCTACGATGGCCTCGACGCGGTGCCGAAGCTCACAGTCGCAAAAGTACTGCAGCAGAGTACACATCTGTACACAGAAAGAGATTTTAGATTTACTTCTGTACTATTCCATTGTTAGGTTTCATTAAAGCAACTTTGTGTAACAGTTTTACTTTAAATCAGGGGTGCCCACACTTTTCTGGCCCGAGATCTACTTTTCCATTGGACAGGTCATGGAGATCTACCAGGGATAATCTTTTTTTTTGGCTTTTATATTGAAACCTGTTTACACACATCATGTTGGTATTGTCAAATCTGTTAGAATTGCTCTTTTATTAAACACATTCCATCAAATAGCATGAAGACTTGATATTAGAACACACAAACGACCAAACACACAGTACACAGCACAAATGTAAAACAATCACTGTAACCTGCATGTCCCCAAACAGAACATGAACATTAATAAAAACAAATGCATTTTGAGTTTGACATTGTAAAAAAAATATTCATCCTCCCACTCTAAATGAAAGTGGAACATTTTAGTTCTTTTGTCCTTTACTCGTCTTGTCAGTCAAATAAAGTGCAAAAACACAAACAGAAACTATCTAATGTAGATGATTCGTGAGGCAGTGGTTCGGATTTAGGGGCGTGGTCACATGCTGGTTTTGGGAACAGCGAGAGAGACGAGGGGAGGGGGCAGAATGCTCGCTTGCACAGCGATAGAGATCACAATTCAGAATGACTCGCATTGTGTGTTAAAATGTGTGTGTGTGCGAGTGTATAAGTGCTTTTGATATTGTGCTGTAAAAAAACGCAGATACGTGATTTATTTTTCCAACCTCCATCGCGAGCTACCTGACACCCCTTCGATGTATTGGACACCCCTGCTTTGAATTAACATAAAGTAGTCCTGATGTTAGTGAGTTAGAACCAGGAGAACGGTGCCTCTGTTATCATCATGCACAGCCCAACAGAACTTTCTCTGCAAGATGTTTGATTCATGAATGTGTTTATTGGTAGCAAAATAATCGATAAACTGGTCCTCCATGACATAATCTAGTCCGTTTTTTAAAGTAAACACTGATCTCTGAGTAACATGGATCCGGTATCTCTAACAACCAAAAACACAGTTTATAAAAACAGCCATAAAAGGCTTAGTGCTAATGGGGAATAGGCTCGCTGTTTATATTATTCTGTATTTTATTATTTAAAATAATATACTGTATAATCCACATTGATATGAATGTGAAGCGATCAGGGGTGTGCATTGTTGTCGGTTATGTCACGGCTGGCCAAATAGCTCAGCCAATCAAAAAAAACGAGGACCGGAATTTATAAAACTGAGCTGTTTGTCCAACTGATCGCTTTGCATTTGTAACAATGTCTGATATACAATACATTATTTTAAATGTATTTAGGGCGACACGGAGGCTTAGTGGTTAGCACATTAGCTTCTCAGCACTAGGGATTCCCGGTTCTGGGTGGAGTTCTCCCCGTGTCTCCCAGTGTTCTCCCCGTGTCTGTGTGGGTTTCCTCCAGGTTCACCGGTTTCCTCCCACAGTCCAAAAACATGGATCAAGTCAATTGAGTTCTCCAACTTGCTCCATATAGAGTGTGTGTGAGTGAGTGTGTGCCCAGTGATAGATTGGCGCCCTGTCCTGGGTGTATCTGCCCACGCCCGAAACTTTCTCCCCTGGATGGGCATGGGGAACCCCATCGCGACCATAATGGAGGATAAAGCGGAAGATATTGAATGAATGAATGTCCAAAAACATGGATTAAGTCAACTGAATTCTCCAAAGTGTTTTGTGTGTGTGTGTGTCTGTGTGAGTAAATGTGTGCCCAGCGATAGATTGGCACCCTGTCCTGGGTGTATCTGCCCAGCGCCCAAAACGTTCTCCTCTGGATGATGCCCCGCGCACGACCCTAATATAAGATAAAGTGGAAGATGATGGATGGATGGATGGATAAATGTATTTATAGTAATTTATTGTGAAATAAATTTATTTAAACCTTAAGGTCCCCAGTTTGATTTGTGGTTCCTCCATGTACTATGACTGAAGTGCCAAGGCACCTAACCCCAATTGCTTCTCGGTCACTGTATACAGGGCTTCAAACTGCTCCGAGCACATGTGCACACATTATCAGTGTGTGTGTTTCACCACAAGGATAGGTTAAATGTGCAGAACCAATGTCCTCTGTGTGCACAGTAGGCAAAATAAATCAGTTTATCACTTATCACTTAAACCATGTACCATTAATAGAAACTAATTAGATTAATATAAACAAAGATTTGATTTCCGATAAGCTAGAATTTTTCATCGCTTTATCCGCTGTTACTTAGCGATTAATGTTCACTTTAAAAACAGGACCAGACTACGGCGCAGAAGAACAGTTTAATAGTAATTATTTTGTATTAAATAAATTCAACAATGAATCTAACCTTGATTTTTTCTTTTATACTGTATTTATAGCCATTTTAGAAAAGCAATAAGACACTGTGAATGAATATGAACAAGGTTTAAAAGGACTCGGGCCTAATAACACGTCAATAAGTGCCTTATTGCTTCATTAATCAATTATTACACAGTAAAAAAAAATAATAAAATGCAGGAGTTTGGGTCACGAACCCCCTCCAAAATACTGTTTTAAATTATTAGAATATTACAACACATCAGTAACAATGTCGCATTCATCTGTGACTTTGAGCCAATCAGCTAAAGGTGTTTGGAATTGTGATGAGGGTGGATGTAAAGCATTAAAACTGGAATGAATACAGATTATACCTGCAGTTTTACAGATTCGGGTAGTTTCATGTGCAGGAGTCCCTCCCCTACTTCCTCCTCCTCCTTGGAATCTTCCATCCTCAACGCCGCTTTGGTCTCTGGATCACCTGCTGTGTCCATCTCTTCACACTCTGTTTTCTCTCTGTCTGATTTCTCAGGTGCAGTGGGCTCCTTCTCTTCTTCCTTCTCTGTCTGTTCTTCCTCCTCTTCCTCCTCCTCCTCCTCCTCATACTCGTCCACCTCCTCGTCCTCTTCTCCCATGCCTTCATCCTCAGTACCATCTGCAGCTGAATCCTCGTGATCCTTTGGTTCTGCTCCCAGCTGCTCTTCCTCTTTGCTCCTCTCCTTCACTGCCGGATCCTCACATGTTGGCTTATCCTCCTGAAACACGGTGGGTTCGATAAGTGTCAGGATGTGTTTCACGTCCTCATCCTCAAACACACCCATGATAAGTAGAGTGCTAATGAGTTTCAGGATGGGCACAAAGTGGAACTCAACACTGCCCCCTACGGGATCACGCATGGCCTGTCCTCCATCCTGCACTGCCTCCGTTAACATGCTCAGGGCGTGGTCCTTTAGGATCTGGGAGGGGAGATACAAACAGAGAGGCTGTGAGTTTATTAAGAATCATTTTGGGCACGTCAGTTTAAAGGATAATAATAATTCATTCATTCATTATCTTCCGCTTTATTCTCTATCAGGGTCGCGGTGGGGTTCCCCATGCCCATCCAGGGGAGAACGTCTCGGGCACTGGGCAGATACAACCAGGACAGGGCGTCAATCTATCGCTGGGCACACACTCACTCACTCACACAAATACACTCTATATGGGGCAATTTGGAGAACTCAATTAACTTGATCCATGTTTTTGGACTGTGGGAGGAAACCGGAGAACCCGGAAGAAACCCACGCGGACACGGGGAGAACATGGAAACTCCACCCAGATGGGGATTTGAACCGGGAATCCCTAGTGCTGAGAGGCGAACGTGCTAACCCCTAAGACACCGTGCCACCCGATAATAATAATAATGTAGATTAATATTGATAGATGTCATGGCGCTTTCAAGTGCACATCGGGTGGTATGTTTCTTGAAAATGAAAATTATGCACCAGACTTAGATGCGTTCATATGGTTTGTACGGAAAGTAAACAAAAAAACCTTTTGAGCTTTGTAACATAGTGTCACAGGTGCCTTAATGTACTTATGTACTCCGTTGGGTGATTGGTTTGTTTTTGTGCACGTGATTGGGTGTTTTTGTATTTAGTTTCCGTATTCCCTCTCCCCCGTGCACGTCTTTGTTGCGGTAACATCCAGGTGTTAGTCACGTTTGTGTTTCCCCCTTTTCGTTGGTGTCCCTACACCATTTTTAATAATAAACCCTGTTTTGTTTTTTTGCCCGATGTCTTTGAACTCTCCTTCCGCGCTCAACCACGGTACAGCGCTGAGCATTTATCCCCGCGCAGGTTGTATCCGTGGGAGCGTTTCATCCAGCGGACCAGCGTACGCATTCTTCTCCACATAGCCCTTCCCGGGAAACGCTCACCAGGTGCAAGCGGCATACGCATTCCTCCCGCGTAGCCGATCTCCCGGGGAAGACGAGCGGTTGCTAACACATAGTATGGACAATAAAGTGTTTTTGAGCACAAATATTGCAAGATAACATATGAATGATTGTAGATGTTCAAAAATTAGGTTTTTATTAGAATTACCCTATAATTCAGCCATGTTGTAAATAGCGGTTATGTCTATTATTACTACTACTACTCAGCTAATTCATGGTGCATCAAAAATTTTGCTTCCGACATCCAGAAGGTGTTCATGGTACTGCCCAATAGGAAACTCGGCTTTCTGATAAAACAGTCACCACTTGAAAGTGTGGTTAATATCCCAGCTATATCCCAGCATACTTCCACTGATAATTCCAATTCCCCTGAGAACTAACACCTGCTCCTCATCACCCATCATTTAGTATTCATTCCTCCTGTATTCAATCACCACTTTTCTATTTACAGGTTTTTCTTCTAGCAATTTTGTGTTATTTTTTTCCCTACTGGATTGTTTTGCTGGGTGGTACTCGTGTGCTGCTATCTCTTCTAAGTATTTTAGGTTTAGATTTTGATTTTCCTGTTAGTTCTGTTAATCCCTGGTCTACACTGTCGCCCCCAGCTACAGTCTACTCTACGTGGCATTCGGTTTTGGTTGTTTTAGTTTTTTTACCTGAACGACTTTTTGGGGTTATCTTGCATTGGCCCTCTCTTCCATTACCCATACCTCTGTGTTTGTGACAAAAGATCAGGCATGTCCAAAGTCTGGCCGACGGGCCGATCACAAAATGCCTGCAACTTCAGTCTTATGTGTCATTTATGGCTTGCTATCTCTGTCAGAATAAATAAATCATTTTTAAACGTAATTCCTCCTTTTACCACATGACCATACTACCACAGTTCTAATACTATCTGTCTCTGACTCTGTGGCACAGATGATTGAGGACATATCCTCAGTTATTCAGAGGCAGCTGCAGGGCAGAGGAGTGGCTTTTGATTATTTTTCAATAGCCTGTGATGAAAAGATGCAAGTGACAACTACTGAATTAATTAAGAGTTGTTGATGTCAGTGCATGGTGAGAGCTGCCTTAGGTCATTAAAAAAAAGTACCCGAAATGCTAATTAAAACTTAAACCTCGCATTCGGCAGAAATAGTGCACAATAATACTGCGGCTTTGAACATAAATTAAGCAGCTCGATATTTAACCTGTAGCAATTCACAAACGCAGGCAATCGCTCTGTGGAACGAGCATAGCTGGTTCGTGCACGCAGCAGCGACGGCAAAAGAGGAGGGGGGCAGTGTTGCTGATATCGCCTAATTTGCATAATACAAATAAAAAATTTGTATCAATAAAAAACACCCTAAATATGTTAGAACTACAAATGAACTTCTGTTGCCTTTGAAAAAATAATAATAAAAATAATATTTTTGAGTCACTTCTCTGAATAACTTCATGACTTTAAAGCAAAAAGGAATATGGTAAAGTAAAACTCATGATGAGTTGCATTGTTCAGGGAACAGAGAAAATGACTATTTAATGAATGGGCATGGAAAAGAGTAGGAATGTCCAGTCCCAGGGTGAGCGGGGAGATTTGAATAAAAAGGACAGTCAACAAGAACATGTCATACAGGAAGCAGGACCAGATTGGGTAGAAGTTAGAGACGTTCTGGTGGATGTTCTTGAGGGGCGCACACACACAGAAGAAGCAAGTCACCCCCTCCTGAAGGACTTATATTATATATATCCTGAAGGACGAAGTGGAGGACTTTGGGCAGAGCTCTCATTGCTATCTTCCATATTTTCCTTTGTTTGATATTTTACACTGTCTATTCAGTAAAACACATTAAATTATTTTGGAACGAAACCTTCTGACTGTTTTTTATTAAATTCAACATGACAAAGTGGCTAAGTTGGCAACACTGGTGGGTGGCTGTTCTAAAAGCAGCTTCTCCTTGCTGTACACAGCCACCTGACCTCCTTTCTCTCCACACACACACACTGCACAGCTCAGAGCCTCCGCTCCGAAATTAGGCTGTGGCCCAGCTCGGTAGTACACAATAATCATTTAACAATACAAATACAGAAAGTGATCTGTGGAACTGCCCCAACTGACCGTGTCCCCAGCAAACCAGAACCATAGGACAAAGAGGAAAAGTGCACAATTTGTTAACATGCAATAAATGTGCCAGCAATTCAAGAAGGTGCGGCGAGGAGCACGAGTTGGCACGCCATATAAATAGCAACGGCAACAGGTGTGCCTTGTCCACCTAACTAGCGTGGTGCTTTCTGGGCAATCAAATCTTTTTTTTCTGCGGAACGCTGTATGCGTCCTGTCTGCTTTTTCCGGCCTCTGCCGCATGACCCGTAACAAACAGTATGTATTTTCAACTTTTGTGGTGAAAAAACATCATAAAAAACTATTGGCCTCCGGGCATTTTCACTTTATTAAATTTGGCTCTCTTTTCAAAAATTTGGACAGCCCTGCAATAGATAAATGATTCTACATTAAACAGGAACCTAAGTAGACACATGTCTTTTACTACAGGAAAACATTACCCTACTACAGTCTTTTTCAAACAGTGGGGTGTACCCTGCGGTGCCTGGGGGCGCATAACAAGAAATCACAGAGAAAGTGATATTAAGTGTACTGAACAAACCCTCAAGAGACAACATGGAGAATTATTTAACATGGATGGCGGAGAGAAAGGCGGAGAGAGACGAAGATAATGAGGGCAACAAAAGTCAACTGAAAACTAAAACAAGGAAATATGACGAAGCGTATAGCCCTTGGCTTCACTGTTACTGAGGTGGGAGACGAAGAAAGACCCGCGTGTCTTCTGTGTCTTAAAATGTTGGCAGCGGACAGCGTGAAGCCAAATAAATGAAGGCGTCACTTAAAGACATTACACCCCAATCACGCTGATAAACCGCTTAAGTTTTTTAATCGAAAACATGACGAGTACAGCCAGCAATCATCCCGCTTTATGAAAGCTACTTCAGAAAAGCTGTGCGCTGCAAAACGGGCGCGTTGGAGACATTAGTTCTGACTTCCACGATAAAATTTTTTTTTTTAAAAACAGCACAAATTGTTGTATTCATTTTAGTTTTGTAGGGTAAAGTTTTAATAAATTGTGCTCCAGAATGAATGTTGCTGATGAATTTGAATTTATTATTATTTATTGATTTGATTTAATTTTATTTTTCAGTATCAATTTAGGAATTTAGGATTTTATTCGTTTCTGTTACAAACTAAAATACAAAGTTAATAAAATTATTATTTGTTATAAGTTGATCTCTATCTCTTTCTTTTTTGTTTTCTTTATTGTTAATAAGGATACATTGTTATAAAAGAGGTGTACTTAAAACAAATTTACAGACAAATGATACTACAGTGGTCGTGTAAAAATACTTTTTCATCCCATGTTTTCTTCCTCCTAGGGGGGGCTTAACAGAAAATAATTGAGAATTACTGCCCTACTACAACAGTGATTCTGACCGGAATAACACAGCAGAACATTACAGAACCATTACCTGCAGGTCAGTACATCTCTCATTTAATCAGATCTATTCAAATCAGCTTCTTGAGCTTTTGAGACATTTTAGCTAAATATTTCAAATGAACTTATACATAATTTGACTGATTTTCTTGCATCATGGTTATATGAGATCATGTGAGATATGAGGTGCAGATCTTTTTCTTTGTGCCGTGTTAAGGGTGAATACCTGCAGGGGGATGAGGGGGCTCAGTGTGTAGAGGTCAGGATTGGTGCCCACAAAGCCTGTGTGTGAGAAGTGAAGAGTGGGTCTGAGGCATGTGGAGAGCCCCACAGCGGGCAGCGTGTGTGCTCTGAGGGTGATGGAGCGTGTCTCGTCCGTCATGGGAACGATGAACTCGCGGTTGGTCATGAGCCGGTTCCTCTTGGCCGACTCCAGGTGCATGGAGATGAGCAGGTCGTAGTACCCGCTGCGGATGGGGCCGGGCAGGTACGAGTTCTCGATGGCATAAAAGAGCTGAGACTCATCCACATGGCTGCAGAGGGCATGAGCCACACGGTTGTTCCCAAGAGCGCAAACTGAGCCATACAGCTTCAGAGTGTGGTGGTGGAACTTCATTAGATCCATACGTTCAGAGAGCTCCAGGATATCAATACACCTAATACAGAGCAAAGAGTTTCTGCTTGTTAAAGGCATTATAGAGCATAATTCATTCATTCATTCATTATCTTCCGCTTATCCTCCATTAGGGCCGCGGTGGGGTTCCCCATGCCCATCCAGGGGAGAACGTCCCGGGCGCCGGGCAGACAGACCCAGGACAGGGCGCCAATCCATCACTGGGCACACACCCACCCACACATACACACTCTAAATTGGGCAATTTTTGAGAATTCAATTAACTTGATCCATGTTTTTGGACTGTGGGAAGAAACCGGAGAACCCGGAGGAAACCCACGCAGACACGGGGAGAACATGGAAACTCCACCCAGATGGGGATTCGAACCGGGAATCCCTAGCGCTGAGAGGCGAATGTGCTAACCACTAAGCCACCGTGCCGCTTATAGAGCATTACACACTTTGAAATAAAACTCTGAGTTGATCAGAGTGAATCAGCTGGAACTGAGAACTGAAGTGGGGGGGTTTCCCATACCCATCCAGGGGAGAATATTTCAGGCGCTAGGCAAATACATCCAGGGTGCTTATCTATCGCTGGACACACACTCACTCACACAAACATACAATATATGGGGCAATTTAGATTTTTCACTTTACCTTGAATCAATGTATTTGGACTGTTTAAAGAAACCAGGAGAACCCAGAGGAAACCCATGAGACTTTAGGGAGCACATAGAAACTCCACCCAGATTGGTATTTGAAACTGGATCCCCACTGAGAGGGGAACATGTTAACCACTAAGCCATAGCGCCGCCGAGTGTTTAATTTGGATCAAAATTAAAAAAAAAAAAAAAACTAAAATCAGAACTTTAGTATGTTCTTTTGTCCATTTCATTAATCCTCTCACAACACCAGATTGATCTAACATCTCTAACACGCTGCTTCCATCCTGATGCTTCATAATTCAGTTCCAGGAACTGAAACAAGCAATTTCAATGATGTTCTTCTGTATTTGTACTTTGAATTGAACTTTGAATTGGACCTTTAATTGAGTATTTTACTCTGATGCAATGATGTGTTATTGATGTACAGAATGTGAATGAACAGGTCCTCATTCTTTGCTCAGACGTATATGGACACTGTTTCTGATTATCTCAAGGTAAATAAAGACCTGGCTTAGGTTCTTGCATCACACAGTCAGGGTTTATCTCACAGTAATAACAATCAGGTTTGATGATTTTACAGTGTTGTTGGTTTTCTTCATAACTACTCATTTTTGATGTTCTCATTTGTAAGTCACTTTGGATAAAAGTGTCTGCTAAATGACTAAATGTAAATGTAATTATAAGTACATTGTTAATTAAAACTCACAAAGTAAATTAAATTACAAATAAAAAGATAAAACTAAAATTGAAGTGTCCTGGAATCTAAATTTGGTACCTGTTCTCCTCTGGAATGTGCAGTGCCATCATAATTAGGGGTTCTGTACATTCCACCATCCAGCCCTGTCTCTCACTGACGCGGCCTGTTTTGGGAGACAGGAAGTTATTCGGCATGCGACTCCAGATCACTGGGGTTAGCATCTGGACGTCGAGGCGTGGAGGGCACTGTGGCACCGGATTCCTTCTGTCACTTCGGAACATGGCCGCAGAAATGGGCATGATGTTCTGAAATAGAAGGAAAAGAATCAATAGTTCAGTGTCTACAGAGATGAATTTACGCTCACTACAATCCAAATTACCTTTGCCTTAGCACTTTACGATTTCTCTGAAATTTGAAGTGCATTGTAAAAAAAAAATGTATTAATATTGTTATTATTACCTTGAGTTTCCCAAGTTCAACTTGCAGCACGTTCTGACTGGAAGGCAAACAAAACACTGCAGGAAAGAGCTTGGTGTTGGGTTCCACCTTAAACATGGTAGAAGCACAGGATTGGATTTGAAAAGGATGTGTTTACACCAAAACAATTATAAATATTTACAGAAGCTCCGCCCACATATGTGATTCATTAATGATTTATATGATTCTTTGGGCAGTCGTAGGCTTGTGGTTGAGGAACCAGCCTTGCGACCTAAAGTTCACCAAGCAATAAAGTGCCCTTGAGAAAGGGCAAAAAAAAGGCTAAAGTGCCCTTGAGAAAGGCACCTAACCCCAATTGCTCTCCAGGCACTGTGTACAAGACTACTCCCCACTCCAGGCACGTGTGCTCATTTCAAGTGTGTGTGTGTGTGTGTGTGTGTGTGTGTGTGTGTGTGTGTGTGTGTGTGTGTGTGTGTGTGTGTTTTCACAGCAGGGAGAGGTTAAATGTGGGGAATATATTCATCTGTGTCTAAAGTACAGTAGACAAAATATATCACTTTTTCACTATCACATAAAAATGAGAAAGTGCTTCGTTAAGACCCCCTTACCTGGTAAAATGTGTTCACCTCTTTACCATTGGCTGTGAATGTCATTAGACCTGTATCTAAGTCCACAAGGCAGCCAATCACAAAGTCTTCCTGAGTGATGCGTGTTTGCTGGGAGCCTCCAAATTCTCCACCCCACACCATGTAACAGTTACTGCGCTTCATACTGTCAGAAGTACACACACATTAAAGCATCATGCTATAGGAAGCTGCACATTAATAAACTGAAAAATTGGTGAATGTGAATCAGATGGGCATCATATCACGTATTAATCTTTACATTATCTCACTGATTCCTTTCTTACACATTTACAAAAGAAGGGTAATTTCTGTTTAATATAAACCTAACTAACCAGTCATTTCCAATTCAGAAGAACTGTCACACCCTCTCCTTACAGCAACATGGTCCTGGGTTCAATTCCCAGCCATGATGGATGTGAGAAACTAATTATGGACATGCTGATGAATTATAATTTTAATATGCATAATAATTTGGAACACAGTGTATATATATATATATATATACTGTATATATATATATATATATATATATATATATATGAGCCTACACTCTTGTTCCAGCAGACTGAGAAAAAGCTTTTTACCTTAAAGCTGTAGTGTCATTTATAACTGTATATTTACACCTACCTAACCAAGTGTATTTTGCAAACTTTCACATAGCACATAGATCCATACAGTATCAGTCTCAGTAGATGATTGCAGTATGAGTTACTGATGTTTGTTTTTTCTGTGTTCTTATGTGTCTGATGTCTGGTAATCCACTGTGCATCACTGAAATGATCACTGCCACATTTTACAGAGTTTTAATGACATGGTGAAGTATCCTAAATCTTTTTGCAGAAATCTTTTTATGAAAAAGTTTCTGTGTTAGTTTGATATGAGACAAAACATTTAAAAATTAAATAAATGTCAATAACTGGTTTGAAGAAGGTATTATGTATGTGGTACTTTGATGTGCATGTTAGGTGAAAAAAGGCAGAAAAATAGACTCTTGTGGACCATATCGATGCATCAATTGAAATCGATTAATATCTACACCCCTAATATCTACAATACTTATATACTCATATATTTATCTCATCTGCACCCATCTGTTACCCACCTTAATGGAAATCTTTATAAAATGTATACAAGCTATTATATGTCTGATCAACTTGCACTGTATTTATGTTATTAAATAAGCTTTTGCACTTATAGTTAGATGTTACTGCATTTCATTGGTTCTGTTCTTGTAAAATTGTGAATTATGGTAAGCAGGGGGCATCATCCTACCTGTGATGTATGTTTCCTTTATCGTCGCCCACGGTGACAGTGACATTTCTTACTTTACTGATATCGAAATGAAGATCATACTGGTGGTAATCTGGAGTAACCCAGCCAACCCACACTCCACTGGGCTCCTGCCCTGCAAACACCCGCACCGAGTAATAATACTGCACACACACACACACACACACACACACACACACACACACACACACACACACACACACACAGAGTAAGATACACACACACAGCATAATCGAATTAAAGTGACAGAGTCAGCATTATAATTTTTGGATATATTTAATATGGGAGTCTAGAGGAGTCACTCTAAAGAGACACTTTATATAGTGATCTAACAACGTGGTTCTCACAATTTTTAAATGAAGTACTGCCCATTATCAAACCAAAATTTTCAAATAGTTCCACCTATATTTTAGTCACGGAAACACATATGGCAAATCAATTGGGTGTGAGTGTAAATGAAAGCAATATGGTACGAGAGTGTCACAAAAGACATTTGTGACCTGGGTGGCATGGTGAATGGTTAGCACGTTTGCCTCTCAGCATTGGGGCTCTAGCACGATCCTATTGATATATCTTTATTAGTGCCACAATGGGTAAATTCTGGATATTCTGATATTCTGAATTAAGTTTCCATGTTTTCCCCATGTCCGTGTGGGTTTCCTCTGGGTTCTTTGATTTCCTCCCACAGTTTAAAGGCAAATTGTACGCTCTAAATTGCCCCATGTAGTATGTGTTTGTGTCACAACTGCTCCCTCTAGCGTCTCTTCTACGTCACCTGGTGGTGGTTCTGTGGGCGGTCTTGCGCAGACGCCTTATTTCTTGCCTTATTTCTTTCATGAAATGGTTATAAGCATATTATAGTCCAAAACTGACTGTTGGATAAACTGAATTTCTGTGACGTAAACTAGTCCAGTTCTCGTTGCCTGACTCTCCTTGTGTGATTCCTGTTACAGAACTAAGCGCTCTGCATTGTTGTTTGCTCTCCATCGCGGGTTACGCTGTCTTCTCTACTGGCATCTGGCCAGCTCGCCTCCTTTTTGTGTTTGTGTTTTGTTTTTTGTTCTGCTTTATTTATTTTGAAGGTCGCTTTTTGTTCATTAAAAAGTATTTTGCTTTTGAACATTGGACTTCGTTCTTTTTGTTACTACGCACGATCGGCGTATGTGACAGTTTGTGTGTGTGGGAGTGCTCAGTGATAGATAGGCACCCTGTCCTGGGTGTATTTGCCCAGCACTCAAACGTTCTCCCCTGGATGGGCATGGGGAACCCCCCCCCCCACCACCACCACCACCACCACCACCACTCTAGTAGAGGATTGAGCGGAAGATAATAAAATAATGAATACACAACCTTGTGTGCCTTTTTTCTTTCATGAAATGGTTACAAGCACACTATAGTCCGAAACTGACTGTTGGATAAACTGAATTTCTGTGACGTAAACTAGTCCAGTTTTTCAAATTGAACACTGATCATGTTTCCAGTTTCTCCAACAATCAAATACTGTCATCTAGTGGCCACCTTACAGAATGCAGTTTATGAAATACATCAGAGAAAACAATTTACTGTATATCCACACCATTGTTTAGCGTACCACCTTGTGTTACTTTACATACCCGTTTGAGAACCAAAGAGACAAACAACATACTGAATTCTCCATCACTGACATCAGTGCAAATATTTACACATATACACACACAGTATGTAAAAACCTTACTGTAGTTGTGTTTGAAATGATGTCCACATCATCTCGATCATCTGGGACAACGTCCTCCACTAGACGAGGCACAGTCGGAACGACGGGTGGAGGAGCAACAAAGGCAGCTTTCTTTGCTTTGGAAAAAAACCTGTAATGGAAACCACAACGTGTTCCTCAGACACATGTATCACATTGTGAAACATCAGTGATGAAACATAAAGAGGTTTGCTAACCACTTTTTGGGTCCACTCCTATTTGCATTGTATATGCTTCCATTGGGATCAATTATTCGTAAACATGGAATCAGTTTCCACTCATATGCAGATGATACACAGTTATATGTTTCAGCTAACCCTAATGATGGTCGTTCAGTCAGTAAGCTCGAGGACTGCATCCAAGATATTAAAATGTGGATGTCAAAAAACTTCCTACTGCTATATTGAGTTTCTGAGAGTTGGACCCAAGGACAAAATTAACAAAGCTTCTAACACTATGTTAAACCTTGATAACTCTTTAATTAGACCCAGTTCATCTGTGAATAATCTCGGTGTCATTATTGATTCAGATCTCTCCTTTACAGAGCACATTAGCAATATTACTAGAATTGCATTTTTTCACCTTCGTAACATTTCAAAGCTACGAAATATCCTCTCCCTCCAAGATGCAGAAAAACTAATTCATGCTTTTATTACCCCCCCCCCCCCCCCCCCCCCCCCCCCCCCCCCCCCCCCCCCCCCCCCCCCCCCCCCCCCCCCCCCCCCCCCCCCCCCCCCCCCCCCCCCCCCCCCCCCAATCTCAAAGTGCTGGTTTACTGTTAGCTCCTAGAATAAATAAAATTACTGCTGGTGGAAGAGCGTTCTCCCACAAGGCTCCTCAACTTTGGAATAGCCTTCCAGTTACCGTTCGTGATTCTGAATCACTATTAATCTTTAAGAATAAACTAAAGACACATTTATTTAATCTTGCATTTAATTAATCCCCTGTAGACAAAGATGTAGATCTCAGGCTTGGCTGTGCTGGGGGGTAATCTGTGATCAGTGTATGCTCTCGTTTCACGGCTTCACCCGCCTCATCATTAAGGGGGGGGGGGGTGGCACTGAAATGATGCTGTTCCTGGGGCGCCATCCCATCTATGTAGAGCCTGCAGTATCTGCCTCTTTTAGTTATGCTGCTCTAGTCAGTGATGCCGGAGTCACATGCTGCACTGTGTCAATAAATTACTTATTTATTAAATGCCGTGCCTTATTAGCTCCAACTGCCTTCCTTGTCTGTTTCTTTTGAGGTGTGACCGGCTTCCTGGAGATCTTCATCCATGGCTCTGCCGACAAACACTGATGGAACCTGAATATTAATTGGACTGGCGGTCCTGCAGGACGCCCCCTTAATGGACTCACTTATAGTTTTCTAGTTTTTAGTTTTTACATTTGTTAAATGTCTCTACATGGCTGTCCTACATTGTTGTTGCTGTCTGGCCGCTCAAGGAGGATGAGTCCCCCACTGAGTCTTGGTCCTCCCAAGGTTTCTTCCTTGAATAACAACATAAAAGGGAGTTTTTTCTTGCCACTGTCGCTTCGGCTTGCTCTTTGGGGGTTTAAAGGCTTTTCATTCTGTAAAGCTGCTTTGTGACAATGTACTGTTGTAAAAAGCGCTATATAAATAAATAACTTGAAATAACTTAAATGTTTAAAGGCATATCACACACTAACCCCCTCTTCTTGCTCTTTTCTGTAGTTGTATCTTTTTCGTTCTCCACCTCCTTTGCTCCTGGCAGCTCCTTGGGCATGGATGGCTCCTTCTCTTTTTCCTCCTGCTCATTTCGAGTGGCACTCTTTTTTAGCATCTCGTATTCAGAGTTGGGGTCGACCTCCAAGGCCTCGTCCTCTGGAATGGTGAGGGCGCGGGTCAGTGGCGTCGCTCCGGCCTCTACCTTAAACGTCTCATGGAACTCGATGGGCATGCTGACCCTAAGGAAGAGCAGGTCTGTGTTGGCGTTCTGTGAGCCAAAGGTCTTGTGGGTGAGTTTTAAACAGGGGGCACTGTCCACTGTGCCATCTACACGAGACAACTGTCAATAAAGAATTAATTTACATATTAATACAAACAGCATACAGTATGATCATCATGTTTCAGTGATTAGGGATCATTCGGGTATGCACATGTAATTTAAAGTTTAAAATACCAAAGGTTTATAGGTTCTGTAACTGCAACTATTGTGTAGTGTGTTTAAAAAACTGTCTCACCTCAATGTGTGGATGGTCAACGGGGATTGGACCAAACTGGGGGAGGCTTTTGCTAAACCACATGGTGATATCTCTTTTCATGTTTATGGCGAAGGGTTCAAAACCCTCCTGAAGACCACAGATGGTAAAGTATTGCAGACTGCTGACATTCTGGCCGAGGTTGATCCGACCCACCTGTGAGAGGCCCAGACTACACACAGGAAGGAAACCTGGCAAGTCCAGTTAAAAATACACATTCAATATAAAACTGATAATCTGTTAAAGCAATGTGGACATGTCAATATATAGAGATGGATACTGTGTAGTAATCCTCCTACCCTCTCCAATTTCTATATCTTTGAAGGCCATCTCAGAGCCAGAGTCACTGATCAGCATCTCTCCATTCAGCGTGAACATGATATTCTGCTCAGTAAGGTCGATCATGCAGCCCACAACATCACCTGGCTGCCACTGACGCCCAAATGGCTCACTGCCCACATGCCAGCGTTGAGCCTGAACACACACATAACACAAACTGTACCATTTGCCCCACTATACTGTGTGATCCACATCTGATTTTACAATTGAAATAACGTTTTAACCACATTACAAGAGGACATAGATTAAATCATCAGACCACCTTAAAGCCATTGAAGACATAGGCGAGGTCGTCTGAGCCCAGCTCTCTATCTGCGTGTACGTTTGGTCTGGCCCAGCCGACCCTCATCTCCCCCACCGTAACAGCCTCAAACTCAAAGTACCATTTCCCCTGAGTCACGGCATACGATTTCTCAGCTCTGAACACGCGGATCTTATTTCCAGAGCCGTTACCAACATGGCCGCCTGCACAGAATCATGAGATGAACACTGAACACAAAGGTGAGGCTTTTAGTGCTGATAATCTAATGGTTAAAATGTATTTTACTTTATACATAATAAGTTCAATATGTAGTGTAAGTTGACTCAGGCCTCATAATAGAGTTCTGACATGTGAGGATTAATAACTGAATCTTACTGCTCTCCTGGTCAGGGGGTTCGATGTTGTATCCATAACCAATCAGAGTTCGAACGGCAGAGCACACAGTTTCTCTGTTGGTCTTCTTGGTTTTTTCATCCAGTAAATTATAAGGCACTAAACGTGGATTACGCTTGTTCACGATATCCTTATAAAACAAACACATAAACAAATGTTTGAACAACATTATTGTCTGTAAGGCTCTGCAGTTTCATAAGGCTTGGGTTCTAATGCTGACACAGCAATGTTTGTCCATGCTATTTATTTTTACAGCCTGCATTAGAACCCTGACACATGCAATTGATCAAGAAATGTGGTTTATCATATTAAAGAAATGACACGAGTCTTACTGTAAACATTACGCATCAAAATAACATTATACTTTCCTCTGTGTGTGTGCATGGGTACACTTTAGCTCTACCTGTACAATGCTGTAAGTCCAGCCCTGACGCACTCGGTCCCGAGCCCACACGTTGTGTCCATTCTCAGCGAGTCGCTCCACCAGTGTGTTCTGATTGGGGGTCAGTTTGACGTGGTTCAGGTCCAGAGGAGCAGGTTTATAACCATTACTCTGAGTGTAGCTGTTAGTAAAGAAATAAAGTTGGGTTCTACATCAAATTGCGCTTTTTCAACATTAAACTTACATCTAATAGATCCTGTATAAAGGTTCAAATGAGATCTGTTAAAGCAACGGGGACATTGAGTGTACATGGGATATGAAGTTGCTCTAATGTAACTTACGTTTTCGGAAGTTTAATCCGCTTGAGATTTTCTTCAGCTTTCTCATCTCCCATACCAACATGGCAACCCAATGCCAGCAGAGTTCTGTACACAGACACGGCGATCAACTTTTCACTGGTTTTAATCTCTGCATCCTCTAAAGCTTATTATAAAATGAGTACTTCCCGGCTTTCCATCTTATTGGCTAAGACGTTTGTCAAGCCATGACTTTATTGACAATAATGCACACCTCTAACCGCTTTACATTCATATCTATGCGTGAAATACAATACATAATCATAAAATACAGATATAGGGCAGCACGGTGGCTTAGTGGTTAGAACGTTTGCCACTCAATGCTGGGGATCCAGGTTCAAATCCCAATCTGGGTGGATGTCCCATGTTCTCTGGGCTTCCACCAGGTGGAAGTTTCCTCAGTTTCCTCCCACAGTCCAAAAACATGAATTGAAGGTAGATTGGATCCTCTAAATCAGGGGTCTCAAACTCAAATTACCTGGGGACCAGATTAAAGAAGTGCAACAAAAAGCAGCGGGAAAATGGAAAATCAACTATTTATATAATAACTATGTACACATATTGTAATTCAAATACATTTTGTTCATTGTACATTCAAATACACTCAGTGTTTGCTCAGTGCTTGCTACCAAAAACTTGACAGTGCTTCTTCTGACACAAATGAGACACATTTGCTTTAAATGAGTTTGCAGTGGACACTCTGATGATGGACTGGAGATGGGCATCGGTCAGTCTGGATCTGTGCTTGGATTTATTAAATTTTACAGTTAAAAAGAGTTTTTCACACACATATATACTTTATTTCCAAGTCAATTTTCATTTTTTGAATTTCGAAAGTGACATTTTTGCTAACAAAATGTTTTTGCTGGGAATGGTGAGCGTATGCGTAGCATAGTGTCACATCCACCTTACCTTCTGTATCTGCTATTCCCCTTCCCCTTGCTATCCCCCTTGGTGGCGCTCGGAGTTCTTCTCCAGAGTTCTGATTACTAATTCCTGTTTATCTCTCTATTAAACTGTTCGGTTGGAATGGCTGTTTGCGTCTGATCTTCGGTAATACCCCTGCTACCTTCTGTTCTATTGCCTGTTCTATTGCCTTTGTGGAATACCTGTCTTGAGAGTTTGGTTTCCCGAGTGTCAGCAATCATCATCG
Source organism: Corydoras maculifer (assembly GCA_019802435.1). NCBI lineage: Eukaryota > Metazoa > Chordata > Actinopteri > Siluriformes > Callichthyidae > Corydoras > Corydoras maculifer. The sequence goes on from JAFMOD010000246.1 coordinate 1,029,651, forward strand.
CGTCATTACACCATCAGTACGTTTACTGGGGTTTGAGTGCTGTTTTCAATAAACTATTGACTGTTATACTGTTCATCGATTTTGGCTTCGTTTCTGAGTACATCCCGTTACATGTAGAGACGTGCAGCGTACGAGTGGGTTTTGCTTACGCATCATTGCCTGGTGCTAATCACCAGGCAACGCAGTGTAAGCACAAAAATAAAGACAACACACAGACACACACAAACACTACATTATAAATTAAGATAAAATTATAAAAATTAACATAATAATACATTCATTCATTCATTATCTTCCGCTTATCCTCTATCAGGGTCGCGGTGGGGTTCCCCATGCCCATCCAGGGGAGAACGTCTCGGACACTGGGCAGATAGACCCAGGACAGGGCGCCAATCCATCGCTGGGCAAACACTCACTCACACAGACACACTCTATATGGGGCAATTTTGAGATTTCAATTAATTTGATCCGTGTTTTTGGACTGTGGGAGGAAACCGGAGAACCCGGAGGAAACCCACGCAGACACGGGGAGAACATGGAAACTCCACCCAGATGGGGATTCGAACCGGGAATCCCTAGCGCTGAGAGGCGAACGTGCTAACCACTAAGCCATCGTGCCGCCATAATAATACATAAATAATTAAATAAAATTGTGGTCCAGATTATTATATTTTTTTTAATGCTTATTTTGTTAACCCGTGAGGGGCCGTCTAAGACTGTATCTTTAATCTGCGTATAAGCCGGCACTTTGAGACCCCTGCTCTAAATTGCCTTATATATTCTGTGAGTCAGTGTGTGTGTAAGTGAGTGTGTGCACAGTGATAGATTGGTGCCCTGTCCTGGTTGTATCTGCCAGTGCCCAAATAAATCTACATTGGATGGGCCCCCTGCTACCCTAGTAGAGGATTAAGTGGAAGATAATGAATAAATGAAAAATACAGATTGATATAAACAGCGGGTCAATTCTCGAAGAAAACTAAGCATTTTACAGCAGTTTTTTTATAAACTGTGTTCTGTAATTTGGCCACTAGTTGGCAATTTTTGATTATTAGAGAAACCAGAAACCTGTTACCCAGCAATCAGTGTTCACCTTAAAAACTGTCTAGATTTTGTCGTGAAAGACCAGTTTAATAAGTATTTTGCTTTCAAAAAACTAATTTATGAATCAAGCCTAGTTTTTTTACTATAGTATGTTTGTAACCATTTTATGAAAGCATTAAGGCACTTGAGATTATGCACTTGTGCATTATTGTGAATAAATCATGGGAAAGATGTGTAATTGTACTTTGCTTCGTGCCTAATAACACCTTTTTCCTGTGAATTATTCACAATAATGCACAATCATCTAGTGTCTTATTGCTTTATTAAATCGAAAATTGTAATAGGTTCTGTTATTGATCATAACTGACACACACACTGTCACATACTTTAGTGTTTCTCCAGACATTGCTAAGTTGTAGTTCTTCTCTGGCTCAGGGAGGCTCTGAAAGTCCACTAGACATGGATGTAACTTCTTGTTGTCATCACGAAACTGAACAAAAAATAAGAGCAAAATCGATAAAGTGAATCAGAAACCTGAGATACTCTGAGCTGATGATTGCCTAAAACACAATAATGTAAAAAAAAAAAAAAGCAAAATAACAATAAATTATTAAAAATAAATAATACCATACAAATAATTATTTTAAAAAAATAATACCATAATAACAGATATGCTTATATTTTATCTCTGAATAAGCTTCTTGATGTTGAGATGTTTATGCTGTACTGCCTCTCACCGGTCCATAAGTCCAGCCCTGTTCGATGCGTGTTACAGCCCAGAGCTCGTGGCTGTTTTCAGCCAGTTTCTCTCTGATCCTCTCCAAATGTGGAGGGAGAACTATCTGTACAGAGATCACAGGAGCAGTGAGGGACCTCACACACAGATAAGCACAGCCCTTATTTTAGACCCTACTGTAGTGTAGATGTACCTGTACGGTGTCCACTGGGTTTGGGGTGAAGGCGGTGTGAGACAGACATTGTGTTGGCCCCAGCAAGTTCCTTACACCATTAAAGTCATGTTTATACTCTTTAATGGGCTCAATCCGAAGTCTGTCTTTGGGCAGGACCGCCTCGTAGCATGGAGCATACCCAGGTGGAGGAACAAACTTAAAGTCTCCATGACGTCCACCCAGAAGGAACCGAACTCTGCAGGTAATTAGAAGACATTACTTGGACCGTCCAGTTTTTTTTAAGGATTTAAGAAAGTGAACTAATGATAGTGAACTATCATTGACATCTGTGTCCATTATGTGATAATTGTTCAAAAGGCTCATTATAAATCACATGAATCCATTTGGCTGACCCTACTTTACAGCAGTTATTCAATCATCATGTACAGACAGTCTGCTTCACATCTATCATAATATTTCCAAAGATGTGTAGTGTTAAAATGCATGCTCAATCAGATTATTCATTCCTTCTTACTGTGATAGAAATTCACTACATAACACATGATGCCACAAACAGAAGAGCTCAAATTATCTGGACCATTGAGGACGACTTACTATAAGAGTCACTGAAATAGAGCAGTTCTGCTACAGAACCCTCAGTGCTAACTGTGAACAGACTACACTTTCAGAAAGTAATTACTAGAGAGGTGCATTTCCTGAAGAAAATGCAAATGTGGCCATAGGACACAGTGCATATCAGAATCAGAATCAGAATCAGGTTTATTGATCACATACGTGGTTATACATGGTACAACCAGCAGTGAAATTCTTTTTTGACCTCTCCACAGAAAATAAAATTTGTTTAAAGGATAAGAATAAGAAAAATAGGTTAGAGTAAGAATTTAAAAATAAGATAAGATAAAATAAAATTTAACTATGTATTTACAGTGTGCAATGGATATCATACATAGCATATGTATATCAAAGAAATACAGTAAACAAGGTAAAAAAGTGGGCACAGTTGGGAAAAAACATGTCTATAAACCGTGGTCACATCAATGGTTGGGGCAGTTTAGAATTGGAATGGCATTAATATTTAAAACTATGAAAAAAATTGTTTAGTTACAGGAGTGCAAAAATCTCTTCCATGCTTTCCTCTTAATAAGCTTCTGCATAAGGGTCTTTAACAACATTACTAAAATAGCATTCTTTTACTTTAAAAACATTGCCCGATTGCACCCCTTGGCACTTTTTTTACATGCACAAGGACATGGGATTACATCATTTCATTAAAAAAAGAAAAAATGTCTACATTAGCTTCTGGTACAATACTGTATACAGTTTAAAATACCGCTTTTGGTTTTTCAATCAGAATCAGAATACTTTATTGATCCCCGGGAGGAAATTTTAGAATTACTATAATTGACATTTATATCCCTTATGTCCCCGCATGTTTTGGCTCCTCCATATCTTTCTTGTTTGCTTTAGTGTTTAGTGTATACATATATACATATAAACGTCTCTAGCTACTTTTAAAAAGCTTTTAAAAACATATCTTTTTAGGTCTGTTTTTTCAATTTTGTATTTTCTTCTGATATTGGTTCTTGGTTTTTACAAATTTTATTGTCTTATATTTAATATTTTTACTGTTGTGATATGTTTGCGAATGGCACAATGGCTTAGTGGTTAGCACGTTCGCCTCTCAGCGCTAGGAATTCCCGGTTTGAATCCCAGTCTGGGTAAAGTTTCCCCATGTCTGCGTGGGTTTTCTCCGGGTTCTCCAGTTTTCTCCCACAGTCCAAAAATATGTATTAAGGTCAATTGAATTCTCCAAATTGTCCTATATGTAGTGTGTTTGTGTGAGTGAATAAGTGAGTGTGTGTCCAGCAATAGATTGACGCCCTGTCCTGGGTGTATCTGCCCATATGTTTGCTGTTGTTCATTTTTTTACATTTGTTGTTCATTTTTTTTACATTGATTACAATTCTTTATGCATTTGTAAAGTGCCTTTGTGTATCCTGAACTGCATTTATAAATAAATTATTATTATTATTTATTTTTTATTTTTTTATTATTATTACCTGATTCCAGCAGAAAAGCTAACTACAGGAAAGAAGAGCCCATCCAGGTTAAAGTTCTCAAACATGCCCTGTACTGGATGACCATTAATGCGGAAGGAAATGCTTGGCACACTGAGGTCCAGACAGCAGCTAACCACATCTTCTGCTGCCAGAATGTGCTGATTGGGTGACGCCACATGTCGTGGAACCCGCCCTTGACAGAGACACAGTATTCAGTATCAATATCTGTTTTAGGTCCCTTAAGTATATGTCCATGCTAAAAACAAAGCATATAAAAATCAACTAATAAACAAGGAGTAAAGTCTCCACATCAATTAAAGACAATCTCTCAGAATCTGAGAGGAACCTAAGGAAACAGACAGAAAAACATGCAGAAGTCATGTGGAAGGACCTATGCCACTCAATCTAGCAACTGACCACAGGACCTTCTTTTTGTGAGTTCAGTCCAAACATCTATGTAAAGCTAATTTAGCTTAAGTGAATAAAATTGCAAACCTACTTTCATGTTGATTGTACAAATCTTCTGAACCTCACCTGACCACAGCCGAAGTCCATCAAAGCCATAAGAGTACAGGTCATCTCCTACACCATTACTGCCCCAGCCCTCCCCACCCCCTGGGTATGGGCTGTACCCCTCAGTCAGAGCCCATCCCACACGAAGGTGGCCTGGCTGTGCTGTTAAAAATGATTCTACATAGTCCACGATCAGTTCATAGTACCACTTTTTATACTGAGTGGATCCCTCACAGGTTCCCAAGAAGATGTTGGGCCTCATGCTGCAGAACACAGAAGAATTTCAATAACCTAAATTTTAAAAAAAATGTTCATAAATGGTTTACGTATGACACATTTACCTTGTGACATAATTTATGATTTGGGTTTGGAGAAGAAGATCACGGCGTGGGAGCAGGTTCTCTGTTATGAGATTCTGATTGGATCTCACAGCCACACCGTTACACACACACAGAGAACAGAGCACGTCCAGAACCTGTACATAAAGGAGAGAGATACTGAGATCACATAAGACTCAAAGAGTACACAGATAGATGGTGAAGCCACACCTTGTGATTGCGTCCATGTTTGTCAAGAAGAGCGATGATGGACTTGATGTGGTTCTCTTGAATTATGTTTAGAACTTCAGGGCTCTCAATCAGGATGCAGTAGAGTACCTCCAGTATGCCTGCCATAGAATGGATCAAGGAAATGGTTTAATAGACTATTTTCGAACTGGACCCAAAGCACTGCTATATAAAATTTGTGTGCTTGTTAATTGAATCAAGTGACTATAAAGACAGGTTGTCATTTTTAAAGTTCCATGTTCCTGTGTAAGTGCTGTTACACCCAGATGATTGTTTGTAGCCAAATCTGCGGTTATAAATTTTCCCTAAATTTCCTTTGGGATCAGTAAAGTAAAAGTAAAGTAAAGTTTCTGTCTGTCTGTCTGGACAGTTTTACTCCTGACACAGGCTGTGGTCAAGGGATGACACTGGTTTGTTGTTTAACCTGTGAATCAGTGCATGTAAAGTATATTTGTCTTTGTAACTTCATATATGAAGGCACTGTGGCTTAATGGTTAGAAGTTTGGCTGTCAACTCCAAGTCCTGAGTGGAACATAAAGAATCTGGGTGGAGTTTATATGTTCTCCCAGTGTTCTCTGTTTTCCTCCCACAGTCTATTATCCATGCATTATCTCTCGCTTTTATCCTCTATTAGGGTCGCGGTGGGGTTATCCCCCATGCCTATCCCACAGTCCAAAAACATAAATTCAAAGTAAATTGAATGCTTTAAATTGCCACATATAGTGTGTGTTTGTGTGTATGTGTTAGTATGAGTGAGTGTGTCCAGGGATAGATTGGCACCCTGTCCTGGGTGTATCTGCCCAGCGCCAAAAACTTTCTTCCCTGGTTTTTAGGCGCATTCACATTGAGGAGCCTGATTAGCTCACCTCCAGTTAACTCCCCAGTGGCGCAGCATTAGCTCTCTTGGCCAAAGACCTGGGTTCTACTTTTCAGTTACGCTCATAACGCGGCTAATTTGAAATGAAAGTGCTAAGTGCAGTAATATTGTCAGCAAATGGCATAAGTAAAAAGGTTCCAGTATGGCATTAGCCGTCCTGAATTTTAGGTGTATTGTTCAACTGTCCATGTGTCTGATCGCAAACTTTTTTGTAATATGGTGGTCTTTATTCTCAGTTGACTATTTTCCTTGCACACTTCCAGGATCTGGATGGGTACAGATCCGGTAGTGTGGGTAGCTGTACTCCTATGGTCCTCTCTGCAGACCTGATGATGCACTGCAGTCTATGCAGGATATTGAGTAAGGTGGCTAAACCCACCCCACACTATGATGGATGCAGTGAGGACAGATTCTATGGTGGCAATATAGAATTATGAACATGTCACTGTGCAGGTTTTTAAACCAGAAATGAGGTTTGGGAGAGGACAGAGGATTGGGAAGCTGTCCTAGTGAACATTGTTGCATCAACCACAGACAGTAGTGAAGCCTCTAAAAACTACAGTGGTGGGTGGTCAAAGGAAAGAGTTCGACCTCAACAAGGTTCAGCACACAGAACCTTAACAGACTTAATGTTAAAAAGCCATCTGTAAAAAAACAACAAAAAAACACACAACTGAAGCTTAACGATTCACCTGATGAGGCTTCCAATCGGTCCAGTTTGCTCACGAGCCAGTCCAGGTTATCACAAAAAAGAGCACAGTTTGCTCTGTTCCCTCTTATCAGAGATGCTACACACACGCACACACACACACACACACACACACGCGCGCACACACACACACA
>JAFMOD010000246.1:1040059-1073806 GCA_019802435.1 Corydoras maculifer
TCCGGTTTCCTCCCACAGTCCAAAAACATGGATCAAGTTAATTGAATTCTCAAAATTGCCCCCTATAGAGTGTGTCTGTGTGAGTGAGTGTATGCCCAGCGATGGATTGGCGCCCTGTCCTGGGTCTATCTGCCCAGCGCCCGAGACGTTCTCCCCTGGATGGGCATGGGGAACCCCACCGCGACCCTAATAGAGGATAAGCGGGAGATAATGAATAAATAAATAAATGGTTGGTCGTGGTGAGCCGATTAGGTATGCGGTGGGGGTGGTTTGTTTTGATAATCAATGTTTAACACATCAGAATCAGAACACATTCTGGTATAATTTTATGGGCATATATTTGTATACAGTGGGGAAAAAATTATTTATTCAGTCACTAATTGTGTAAGTCCTCTCACTTAAAAAGATGAGAGAGGCCTGTAATTGACATCATAGGTAGACCTCAACTTTTTTAAATATATTTTTATTGGAAATATAAACAATATACTTACAACCACAATAACAATTAACATATCCCACTTTTTCTCTTAAAAGAAACTACCTCCACAAAGAAAATAAAAATAATATTTTGCAATTATACACCAGAATGTTATGTGATAAACATTAATTATCAAAACAAACCTCCCCCCATGCCATAACCTCAGCTCACCATGACCAACCAACATATTGCTAGTGTAGTGCAACATTAAAAGGTACACGAAAGAGAAATGAAAAAAGAAGAGCACACATTTAATTGGGAAAAACTGCCAAGATTGGTGAAATAAGAACTAAAAGGTTGCCACTTGCTATAAAACTTAGCTGTACACCCTCTCAGTGTATATTTAATTTTCTCAAGTTTTAAAAATGACATGACATCTCTGAGCCAATAGGAAATAGAAGGATATTTTGTAGATTTCCATTGTAGTTGTTAGAGACATCTGGCTAATAGGGATGTGAAAGCAATAACGTCCTTTTGTGAAGCATTATGTGCAAGTGAGGGATCAGGCAAGCCAAATATGGCAATCAGAGGGCAAGGTTGAAGATTCACCCCAAGAACAGTGGAGATGGTCGCAAAATCCTGAACCCAAAAATTTTCCAAACCAGGACAGAGGTAAAACATGGCTAAGATGACAAGGGGAGCCATGGAACCTATCACACTTACCTTCAACATCAGGATAAACTGTAGATAGTCTATCCTTTGAAAAATGTACCCTGTGTAAGACTTTAAACTGGATAAGTGCAAGACGAGCGCAAGAGATAGAAGATCTTATCCTCTCGATGGCCCATTACCAGGTCTCCTCATACATCTGTATACCCAGTTTATTTTGGTAGTTGTAATGAGATAACATTCATTCATGCATTATCTTCTGCTTTATCCTATATTAGGGTGCTCCTCATTGGATCACCACCTTACCATGGTGGAATGCTTGAATGATCCTAGGAGCTATGTTGTCTGGGGCAAAGAGCCCCTGGCAGGGTCTCCCAAGGCAAATTGGTCCTAGGTGACAGGTCAGACAAAGTGTGGTCCAACAAAAACACATAAAGAGTAATATCAAGAACACGTGTACCCTGCCTGATATAGGGTTATCGGGGCCCCACCCTGGAGCCAGGCCCGGGGATGGGGTTCGTCAGCGAGCGTCTGGTGGTCGGGCACTTTCCCATGGTGCCTGCCCGGGCCCAGCCCGAAGGAGTTACATGGGTTCCCTCTCAAATGGGCTCACCACCTGTGGGGGAGGGTAGTAATAGGGGTTCGGTGCAGTGTGGATCGGGCGGTGGGCCTGGGCGTCGCGATCCTCGGTTGCTGAAATTGGCTCTCGGCACTTGGAACGTCACTTCACTGGCAGGAAAGGAGCCTGAGCTGGTGCGGGAGGTTGAGAGATACCAGCTAGATATTGTCGGGCTCACCTCAACGCACAGCTTGGGTTCTGGGTCCAATCTCCTTGAGAGGGGCTGGACTCTGTTCTTTTCTGGAGTTGCCTATGGCGAGAGGCGTCGGGCAGGTGTGGGCTTTCTCTTGGCCCCCCGGCTTGACGCGTGCATGTTGGGGTTTTCTCCGGTGAACAAGAGGGTAGCTTTCCTATGCCTTTGGGTTGGGGAACGGGTATTGACTGTTGTCTGCGCTTATGCGCCGAACAGCAGTTCAGAGTACCCAGCCTTCTTGGAGTCTGTGGGGGAGTACTGGAAAGTGCTCCTCCTGGAGACTCTGTAGTCCTACTGGGGAATTTCAACGCTCATGTGGGCAATGACATTGAGACCTGGAGAGGTGTGATTGGGAGGAACGGCCTCTCTGATCGGAACTCGAGTGGTGTTCAGTTGTTGGACTTCTGTGTAAATAACGGTTTGTCCATCACGAACACCATGTTCGAGCACAAGGGTGTCCATAAGTGCACATGGCGCCAGGATGCCCTAGGCCGCAGTTCAATGATCGACTTTGTAGTGGTGTCAATGAACTTGCGGCCATGTGTCTTGGACACACAGGGCAAGAGAGGAGCTGAGCTGTCAACTGATCACCACCTGGTGAGTTGAATCAGATGGCGGGGGAAGATGCCGGTCAGACCAGGCAGACCTAAACGTAATAGTGAGGGTTTGCTGAGAACGTCTGGCAGAAGAACCCGTCAGACAGATGTTCAACTCTCACCTCCGTCAGAGCTTCAACCTCATTCCGGGGAAGGTGGGGGACATTGAGCCTGAATGGGCCATGTTCCATTCCTTCGTTGTTGAGGCGGCGGACAGGAGCTGTGGTCGAAAGGTAGTCGGTACCTGTCGTGGCGGTAACCCTTGAACACGGTGGTGGTCACCCTGTGTAAGGAATGCCGTCAAGCTGAAGAAGGAGTCCTATCAGGTATGGTTGGCTTGTGGGACTCCAGAAGCAGCTGACCGGTACCGACAGGCCAAACGATTTGCGGCTTCATGTCTCGTGGAGGCAAAAACCCGGGTGTCGGAGGAGTTCGGTGAGACTTTGGAAAGTGACTTTCGGTCGGCTCCTAGAAGATTCTGGCAAACTGTCAGGCGACTCAGGAGGGGAAAGCAGTGTGCAACCAACACAGTATATAGTGGAGGGGGTGCACTGTTGACTACGACTGGGGACATGGTTCTCAGTCAGAAAAGGGTAGAGAGTCCTATCTGGGTCAGGGATCAGATCTTGCCTCAAGTGGAGGAGTTTAAGTATCTCGGGGTCATGTTCATGAGTGATGGTAAGATGGAGCGTGCGATTGACAGACGGATCAGTGCGGGGTCAGCAGTGATGCGGACCCTATACTGGTCTGTTGTGGTAAAGAAGGAGCTGAACCACAAGGCAAGGCTCTCGATTTACCAGTCAATCTACGTTCCGACCCTCACCTATCCGACCCTCAAATCAGGCAATCAGGCATCTCTCATCTTTTTAAGTGAGAGAGCTTGCACAACTAAATACCAAATACTATTTTCCTGACTGTATATGTGTGTATGTATGTGTGTGTATACATATATATATATATATATTGACCCACATACCCTAGTTGATATACCCACATTAACCCACATGCAATCCAAATGATTAATAATTAAACATTTTGGACCAAATTTAAAGCTAATGTGTTGTTTCCCACTTACCAGGTACCTTTCTGATGACACACTGACCAGGATCAGGTCATCACCCACCCTGACCTTCTCACCCTCTGACCGCTGTTTGGATGCAGGGTGGATGGTCCACCAACATGCCTCACCTGAAACATCAAACTAAAACCTGTTACAATTTCCTCAAGCTTTATACAAATAAGGTACATTTCCACCTGCCATAAATGGAAAAACACACCTGTGGAATCTTCCTGTAATCCCACATCAAAGGCCAGCTTGTCTGTAAGTGAGCGTGACGTTGTCAAGCAGCTCAGATACTGCAGCATAAGGACAGAATCAGCACTAAATCTGATTGGCTTATCTTTACTGAGACAGTTAGAGCTCACCATGCCAGAGTGGGTGTGTCTGAGAAGGATGGCGTGTCCATAAAGCAGAGTGCGATGACCTCCTCCTTGTGATGACTAAATGATTAATAAACACATTCAGCTAATGGAAAAGCACACTATTATCAAATAAAAATGTAATTACATACATAAAAAACAATAAGGTAATAATGAAACATACCCATTTGTCTAAGTCCACATCCTCATGATGGACAGAACAGAACAATTAAAATACATAAAAAAAAAAAATTTACACTTCACTTAAAAAGCCTAGTCAATCTTCACTTAAATGTTTATTGTTGCCTTTGGCATGTTCTTACCTCACTGGTATGAGCAAGCATCTCTTGAAGAGCTCGTACTGATAACGACTGCTCCAGGATGAAGACACAGATGGCCAGATCAGGTGGCACATTCTGAGACACAGACACATTTTTATTCTTTAATAAACATATTATGTCATTCTTTTATAAATTATTACCTCTAATAAAATACATGAAAGGCACCTTATATTGATTTAATTAAAATAATAACATATATCATAGATTCCTTTATCTATTTCCACACTCCAAACAAATGCTCATTGTAAATCTTTAGAAAGAAGACCTCTTGAGGATTCATTTGATGTAAAATGATGCAGATTGGGTCATAAATTAGAAAGGACAAAAATGGTGTTTTTAGGTGAAAATATAAGAATTTTACAAAGACTTGTTTATAGAAAAACTGAACTAGCTTAGAGTTAGAGTTGTAATGACGTCCCCACTCTAGCTTCTCCTATAGAAATGAATTGAGTAAAAGTGTGATTAAAAAGTGAACAAAAAGTCCAATTTTCATTCCAAAAGTTCATGTTTTTGAAATATACCTGCATTCAATATGTGGTTTGAATGAACATTACAGCTGACCTGTGCATTAGATGTTGCCTCCAAAAAGCACAGCCGATTTCCAAACCCCTCACAGGACAGACAGAGTTTGATCTGCTCCTTCAGAATGGTTGCAGTACATTGTAGCACCACTTGATCTTCCTACCCACACACACACACACACACACACACACACACACACACACACACACACACACAAACAGAGCATCATATCAGATATTCATATTATTCATAACATAACAATGTTTATAAAAATAAATGTAATAAATATAAACATTAAAACAGAAAATGAATAAGATTAATTAAAGTTGTATATTTTAGAGATATAGGTTTTCAGATATGTTTATAACATTTGGAGGACTACTGTCCTCCAAATCTACTGTAATCAACACAACTGGATTCTTTTTATTTAAAATTTTAAACAGCAAAAAACTAATTGTATACAGTTAATTTAGTTACACCAAAACTAATGATAAATTGTGTTCTAGAAAAAATATCTTATTTATCTTCTCAGTTACGTCAGAGCTTGTGTAATTGTTCACACACCACTTACAGTTTTAATAAGAACAGAAAACTGTTGAAAACTGTGTTGCAGAGAGAGGCAAGTCTTTAAAACAGACTGGCATTAATGCCCAATATAACTAAGTTCTGATCAGGGGTTTTGGGACCTGGACAAATAAGTGCCAGCACCGATAATGTTTCAGCAGAACCAGTGAGCTCCTTTGTAAACTGTACATCTACCACATAACTAAATAACTAGAATCACTTAAGCCCCAGATAGCTAACCCTGACACCTGCTGAATGGGTACATGGGACAGGTGTTGGTTGTAAAAATCAATAATTATGGTCACTTGTGACCCACTATCTACTAGGGCTGTACAATTATGTCCATTTATCTGCAGAGGGATAGTAGGGGTAGGACCTATGAGTCCCTCTGGTCCCTCTACTAGAGCAATAGTCAGAGTGTTCACTACATGCCTTCGTACAGAACAGGATTTCTCTTTATCCGGCTGATCACTTGTTTTCGATCTCGGTTTATATTTAGCTTGGCGTAAGGAAACAATCAGTTTCTTAATTACTTTCTTTTCGTTTTCAGGTAGGGTGCACTTGTTGGCAATGTGTCCATCTTCGCCACATCTGTAGCAAAAGTAACCATGTTTTTTCGGCCCACCTGCAGAGCTTCAACATCTGCGAGAGACTTGGTTGCAGCAGCTCGGACATTGTTGTCATTTCATTCTGGACTTTTCGTTTCAGGTGCAAATTCTGGACTTTTCGTTTCAGGTGGTTTACATTTTTCTGTAATGCGCCGGCTTCCGAACAATCAGATTCATCACATGAATTCAAGACTGGCAGTAGAGATGTCTGGATATCTGTTACGAGTGCCTATGTCACCTGTCCCTCATTTGAGTACTCATTGTATCGGTTGGGTGATTGGTTTATTTTGGTGCACGTGATTGTTTGTTTTGTATTTAGGTTCCGTGTTCACCTCTCCCCGTGCACGTCTTTATTATTATTTCCAGTTCGTCTGTTGTTTGTTACCCTTTCTGTTAGTGTCCCTACACCTTTTAATTAATAAACTCCCTTTTGTTTTATGTCCCAGTGCCTCCTAACTCTCTTTCACGCTTAAAGACGGTTCTGCGCTGCGCATTACTCCGCACATGCGTTCCATGTTTGCGTTTACAGGCGCTTCGGCGTTGCGAATTGCTCCGCGCAGCCGTTCCCTGTAAACGCTTTTAGGCGCTTTCGGCGTTGCGCATTTACTCCGCTCAGCCGAGTTCCGGGAAAGACGAGCGAGTCTAACAATATCCTCAACCTTTGTGGGTTTTGTGACTGCCCTATGAATTCCCCCATAGCATGGATTAAAGACTTCATCATTGGATCTTTAGGGCTAGAAGGGTGGCAGAAGACCTATAAGTCATTCACAGTTTTTCCCTCTGTTAACATGAAGTTTTTTAGTTTTACAGCAAAGGTGTCTGAAGTAGTGGATATTGGATTCATTATTCATTCATTATCTCCCGCTTTATCCTCTATTAGGGTCGCGGTGGGGTTCCCCATGCCCATCCAGCGTTTCGGGCGCTGGGCAGATAGACCCAGGACAGGGCGCCAATCCATCGCTGTGGATATTGGATTGGCTGTGACAATTTTCCAGGTAGGGTACTCATCAGATATCTCTACTTCCAGGGGAACACTGAGTGTCTAGTACTTCCCTGCATTCACACAGAGCCACCAGAAAATTAGTTTTAACATCAAACGTTCTTCCTTGAACTCTGACCCGGCTCCAACACCGGAAGGTTTGAAGGACCTCCAAAATTCGGCCAACAGCATCATCTTCACCCACTCCATCTACTAATATAGTATGGTGAACATCTAATTCTTCTCCCTTACACCAGTTCTGAAGATCCTTTTGAAATCTTGAATTTAGCTGATGTTCCATTTTATAGATTTTATAGTAAAAATAGATTAATTGAACTAAAAGTTCATTTTAAAGGTTAAATTTTGTCCTAGTGCATCCAGCTAAATTTTACAATCATCTCATCCCAGTGGTGCCTCCATTTTATTTAGCGCCAACATCCCCCTACGGTGAACACCTAGACACGTGGTTACAAGATAAAGGGTGGGGCTTTGGGTTCCTTAAAATTAAGTAATGTTCTAGACATGATGTGCTAGACTGCTACCTGTGTATAGTAACAAGCGTGTTATAGAAAAGGTGACAGGACATGTAAGGTATAACACTTTATTAACGTTAGTTTTCAACCTTTTTTTTATTTTTATTTTAGTTTTCAACCTGTTTATTAACTAGTAATAATCACCAGTAAACAGTAATAAAACACACGACTGTATGTAGGAATGTACTACGTATAAAAGTCAGATTGCAGTTCAAAATTAATTATGGTTCATGAAATCGTTACCCATACCTATCCAGGGGAGAACGTTTCGGGCGCTGGGCAGATACACCCAGGACAGAGCGCCAATCTATTGCTGGGCACACACTCACTCACACAAACACACTCTATATGTGGAAAATTTAGAGAACTCAATTGACTTGATCCATGTTTTTTGGAGTGTGGGAGGAAACCGGAGAACCCATGCAAACACGGGGAGAAAATAGAAACTCCACCCAGATGGGGATTCGAACCAGGAATCCCTAGCACTGAGAGGCGAACGTAACCACTAAGCCACCGTGTGGCCCTGTTTGCTTTTGATAAAACCCAAATGTTTTTTTAGACAATTGACCCTCAGGTAAAAGGATGCTCACGCAGCCGAACAGAGAAACCTAGTGTGTCGCTGTTGATGTCCACAGTCCTTGTAGTCGACTTTAAACTGTCCCCGGACTAATGTTCAACAGTGTTGGTTAAACTGGCGTCCTTACCCAGGTCAGTTTAAACTGGACCACGTAGAACCTCACCACCTTGCTAGCTGCAAAACTGATGTACTTCAACTGCACTGCCGAAGAATACCAAACTACTTAAAAGTTATCAGACCGACAACCTTCATACGACACTGCAGCTAATAAGTAAACAAGTTCGTTGTCGAACTGACACTGAAAGTAATTACTTAACTTTCCCGATTCCCCAAAACCACATGGATCCAGTCACTCTCCTCCCACCCTCATCTCTCTCCTCAGCAACTCTTTTCCCCCACCTCCTCATCCTTAGATCCAATCAGAGCAGACTACCACAGCATAAAGTGCAATCCCTTCAACCTATCAAAAGCACCATGGTGATTGACAGGCAAATGATAAATAGGTTGAACTTACCACGTGGCAATATAGTGGCAATATATCTTATCCTAACATTAAACAATAATCCAAACATGTCTAACTTTATAAGAACAAGCTTAGAAACAGAAATTTTATACATTTTAATTATGTAACTTATTAATACTTAAATAATAGATTTATTTTTTAAAAGGGCTACATCTATATTTATTATTGTTGTAAATATTGACATTTGCACAGTAGTGGGTACCTGCACCTAAGCTTTTCACTCAGCAGTACACCTGTACTAGGTGATGTGACAATAAAAATCCTTGAATACTTTAACGCGCCCCTCTTACAAATAAATGATATATGAGCCTGTTACGGGGCGGCACGGTGGCTTAGTGGTTTGCATGTTTTCCTCTCAACACAAGGGATTCCCGGTTCGAATCCCAATCTGGGTGGATTTTCTCCCCGTGTCCACATGGGTTTCCTCCGGGTTGTCCGGTTTCCTCCCACAGTCCAAAAACATGGATCAAGTCAATTGAGTTCTCCAAATTGCCCCATATAGAATGTGTTTGTGTGACTGAGTGTGTGCCCAGCGATAGGTTGACGCCCTATCCTGGATGTGTCTGCCCGGCGCCTGAGACGTTCTCCCCTGGATGGGCATGGGGAACCCCACCGCGACTCCAATAGAGGATAAAGCGGAAGATAATGAATGAATGAATAAATGAATTCAGAGTGACTTTAACCCATCATAACAGCTCTGTGGTGTTTATTCACTTGGTTTAACACTGTTAACCAGCTGAACACACAGACAGGAGAACACTAACTGTCCTTTAACACAAGAACTCACATGTACTGTGACTGCTTAGTTACAATTTTCCAGAAATCAGAATCTCTGTAGGAATTACTCTAAATGGAATCATTGTAAAGTTCTTATTATGGGATATGCACACAATCCCTTCCCCTCTCACATCTGAAATAAAAATGTTACTTTTAAACTAAACTAAAATTAAACTCCATATAAATCGAAGCTTTAGAAACAGTAGAGCTTCAAATCAGCTCTACCCTCTGATTCCTCATCACCATCATTACATCAAACCTCATGCAATTCTGTTTTAAATAAACAGAAGCCCACAGCTGTGACCAGGAGTCACTAATCCGACCTCGAGGGGTAAATATAGTGCTGGGGACAGTACCCATTCAAATAGAGGACATCTGTCTCAGAGCCACCAGTCACAATGTTGATATAGTTCTACTTAATGAGCAATAAAAAGCTTATTATCCATCTTTCTCCCTCTTTACTGAAGAGGTTTTATTAAAATTGAATTTATAAAGACTGTTTTGAACTGTGGGGGAAAAAAATCAAAAGAACATACAAACTCCACAGACAAAGAGCCATTATTAGAAATATGTTCTAATCTACGTCATCAATAATATGATCCATTCCATATGCATAGATCTGATTCTTTCAATTAGGATGAATGTCTTTGTCTACAGTAAGGTTAAAAACAAAGTCTTTCTACATTTAGACTGTAAATCATGAGCTATTACTGTGTGTGTGTGTGTGTGTGTGTGTGTGTATGTGTGTGTGTGTGTGTGTGTGTGTGTGTGTGTGTGTGTGTGTGTGTGTGTGTGTGTGTGTTTGTGTGTGTGATTCTTCATACCACCCTACCCCTCGACTCTATTATAAATAGATAACAATACTCCACACCTGCTTATGTCAGTCTACAGCTCTGAACTGAAACAGAATCCAACTAACATCTTATTCATCATTAATCCTCACTCAGTAATCAACACTGTGTTTCTGTAATACAGTTTATATTATTGAACCACTTCATTTGTTATCCATGCTTATACAGTATCAGTTTACAGCCAGCATTCTCTTTACTGTTCATCTGCCTCAGAGCCTCATACGCCTCTTAGATTAGTGGGTTGACTTCACTTCAAACATAAGAATCTTTAGGAGCCAGCTGCCCTGTACTGCCACCCAACTGGCACAGACGCCAATCAAATATTCCACCAATTCTCAGACTGTCTCTCAATATGGACAACAGCTGGAGGTCAGAGTATCATTTGCATCTCGGTCTTGTTTAATTACTGAGTTCTAGTGCATATATTTGCATATAGGTAATTATAAATCAAGTGCCATGTTTGAGTTCTAAAGATCTAAAGTTGTTCATGTGACTGATTGTCTCATGAGAACAGCCAAGCAAGAGAACAATCCTGGAGAAGTTACAGCTTCTAAAATACAGTTTTATATTAATAACAAAAAGAGAAGAAAGCTTTTCAGGTCTCAATCTGAGATTGATAGATTTTACTCACAGTCCGTACGAACTGAATCTCTTCATCTCCTTCTCCTCCCTCAGCCATGGTTCCTTCTCTCGCTCAGTCTGAGACTGTGTTCATGCCACCAGCTGACGACCCTTATATGTGTATGCCTGTGTGTGTGTGTGTGTGTGTGTGTGTGTGTGTGTGTGTGTGTGTGTGTATATGTATGTGTTGAAGGATACATTTTAGTGACAAACAATTCCACACTTGTTTTCTTTTTTAGTCTACTAGGTGTGTAATGTTTTGATGTATAACTGAAACTAAACAACTAACAAAACTACAGGAAGCAAGAAGCTGATATGGTTTTTCTAATTTTTGAAAATGAACACCTGATCATTACGTAATTTTTACATGAGTGTCCCCCACTGAGCCTTGGTCCTCCCAAAAACAACTGTCACTTCGGCTTACTCTTTGGGGGTTCAGGCTCGAAATACTGTAAAGAATGTGTACTATGTGTACTTGTAAAAAGCACAACAAAAATAAATAAATGAACCTGACCTGTAGAGAACTTTTTAAAACTGACAATCAATTAAATGTAATAAACTAACCAGTTATTACTGAACATGTTGATTAAATCAAGAACATAAACCTGCCACATTTATTTCCTTGTTATTCCATCTGAACACAAACTTTCAAACTCTACATTTGAAAAAACCTTAAACTTACACAGAACCCTTAGGAAATGTCTTTTCCTGATATATAATTCATGTTCAAAATGTGCTGTCTGCATAAGAAATGGTCAGTGTTCCACTTTAACACTACAATTTTTTTCCCACATATCTATTTGAAATGACTGAAGAACAAAAAATAGAGTCAGGTCCAAGGTTCTGTTATGGAATTTAGTATAATCATTAGGGCGTGGTAGCTAAGTGGTTATGGCGTTGGGCTATCAATCTGAAGGTTATGAGTTCAAATCCCAGGTCCACCAAAGTTACCAGTATGGGTCTTTGAGCAAGACCCTTAACCCTCATTGCTCCAGGGATGTTGTGATTAACCCTGTGCTCACCTTGTAAGTCGCTTTGGATAAAAGCGTCCAATAAATGACCAAATGTAGTTTAATCAGAATTATTTAGGTTCACTGACAGAATCAAACCAGTGTACTTACAGTATACAAATACTTCAGAAGTTTGTTGATGTGCCTACAGTAAAAGTTTCAGTTTCACCAAAAAATGATTCACTGATTTAGACACACTGACTCTTTAATATTAACTGATTTTAATCAAAATGATTTACTGATTTACACATTGACTCTTTGATATTAATAGATTTACATGATTCACTGATTTAGACACACTAACTTCTTAATATTAACTGATATTACTTAAAATGATCCACTGATTCAGACACACTGACTCTTTAAAATTAACTAATTTTAATTAGGATTGATCACTAATTCAGACACATTGACTGTTCGATAATAACTGATTTAACCAAAATGATTTACTGATTAAGAGTCTTTCATTCATTATCTCCCGCTTTATCCTCTATTAGGGTCGCGGGGGGGGTTCCCCATGCCTATCCAGGGGAGAACGTCTCGGGCGCTGGGCAGATACATCCAGGACAGGGCACCAATCCATCGCTGGGCAAGCACTTACTCACACAGACACACTCTATACAATTTTGAGAATCCAATTGACTTGATCCATGTTTTTGGACTGTGGTAGGAAACCGGAGAACCCGGAGGAAACCCACGCGGACACGGAGAGAACATGGAAACTCCACCAAGATGGGGATTCGAACCGGGAATCCCTAGCGCTGAGAGGCGAACGGGCTAACCACTAAGCCACGTGCCGCCTGATTAAGAGTCTGAATCAGTAAATCATTTCTGTTAAAATCCGAGCCCGTTACACTCATGTAGCCACAGATGGGCTGTCAGGGCCTTCAGGGCCTTCTCTTAGACTTAATTATATTTTGTCCATGAATATATTGAATTAATCCAGCTGCTCTGTCCACTTACTTTTATACTCTTTCCTGGTTGAGCTGCTTCCAGACTGTATTGTCTTCAATTAAGGTTCAGCATGGCGGCACGATGGCTTAGTGGTTAGCACGTTCGCCTCTCAGCGTTAGGGATTCCCGGTTCGAATCCCCATCTGGGTGGAGTTTCCATGTTCCATGTCTGCGTGGGTTTCCTCCGGGTTCTTCGGTTTCCTCCCACAGTCTAAAAACATGGATCAAGTCAATTGAATTCTCCAAATTGCCCCATACATAGTGTGTCTGTGTGAGTGAGTGTGTGCCCAGTGATGGATTGGCGCCCTGTCCTGAGTCTATCTGCCCAGCGCCCGAGACGTTCTCCCCTGGATGGGCATGGGGAACCCCACCGCGACCCTAATAGAGGATAAAGCGGGAGATAAGGAATGAATGATGAGAATACGGTTCAGCATCACTGGTTGCCAGGTATTTAATTTTTCCTCATACGTCTTCAGAATGAATTTTCCAGGCCCTGTAGCATTGAATAAGTGTCGATTAACCTATTGCTTCAACCAATGAGATTTTTAATTCGTGATACTAGAGCCTTCTAGCAGGCTAACGATATTTCAGTGTATTCAGAAATACAACTTGACTCACAGCATAAGCTTCGATGGCAATAAAAATGATTTCTTAATGGAACTAGCAAAATTTTTTAAGAGGAAAAAAGGAGCATGGATTTTGTGTACAAATAATCAGGATTTAATCAGCATTTTTGGTGAGTATTATTTTCCTAAATAATATTGCAATTATATGAGGTCATTGTTGGTGATTTTAATGATTTTAATTCATAAGTGTAATGATGTGAGTGTGAATGAGAACTGGAGTCATGATTTTACATGCTCAGGAATTCATTAAAACACATGTGTTAGACAAGGTTATCTGCCCCTCGCATTCCATCAGGTCGTGGTCAATCGCCGGGACTTATAAAGGCTGCACACATTCAACAAGCAGCGCTGCGTATCTCTAATCAAAGTCATATCAAATATTTATACTGCATTTCTGCATAATAAGAAGTTTTAATAGCCATAAAATACTGTTGTGTAATATTCACAGGATTAATTCTGATGGAGTATTATTGAAGGCCCAGCAGTGAAATGTACAGCTCACCACGGCACCTCAGTAAATTAAACATGTATCTCCTTTGCGGGGGAACCCTTTAGACCAGCTCAGGACCATCTTTGAGACAATTCCTAAAGCAACGGCAGCAAAGGGGTGAATATTTTACATGAATAATGTTTACTGAATATAAAAAGATAAAAAATAATTCAGGATAAGGACCCAGACCTATTTTAGCTGAAAGGAAAATTATGAGGGACCACAAAGGACACATATCTGATTTTTTATTGAAGTGTAACCCCCTAAAGTAAAACATCTGTAATGTGAGATATATGCTACATTATAATTAATGTCTTGCTTCAAAAAAACTTTTGCTGCGTGTCTATGTCTCTATGTCTACAGGTAAGTATGAGTAGACATGAGTGATAGAGAGGGTGAGGGAAAGTGTGCGCACCTGTGTGTGTGTGTGTGTGTGTGTGTGTGTGTGTGTGTGTGTGTGTGTGTGTGTGTGTTTGTTTCAATGGAAGGATAGGATGAGCATAGCAGCAATTTCTGCTATGTCATTTCTGTCCAATACGAGCTACTGAAACTAAAAAAAATTCTGTATGTGTAAGTATACTTGCCAAATAAAGCACAATCCTGATGTTGATCATCCAAACCATGGACCTTTTAATATCGTACAATATGGTAGACATTACAGGAGACTGCTTCTGAGGCCCACTTCTTTCCTGAAGCTGTGACTTTATGGAACTCATCACAGTCACTTTAATTCCATTATTTTAATAACACACTGCAATTTATTCTATGATGCTGCATTATTCATTCCTCATATATTCACGGGTATATTTTCACAGTCTAATACTGCACATTTGCAATGTACATACAATATAACTGATAGCCATCATAACGAATCTGTATCTTCACTCTGTACTCCAAATTGTGTGTTTGTGTGTGCCCACTGGTAGATTGGTGCCCTGTCCAGGGTGTTTCTGCCCAGTGCCTGAAACGCTCTCCTCTGGATGGGTATGGGAAACCACAAGTGACCCTAGGAATATCATGACAATCCAAAACTGTAATGAAGTTTTGGAGTGAATTAAATGGACAAGGTTTGTTTAATGAATTAAGACACAAAACAGACAAGATCCATATTCTTTGTTAATTTTATTGTAAATAATGTGATCAATAATTTTTGTGAACAAAATTTCAGAAAACAATCTGATATATTTGATATATATTTTATATATGAATGTTTGGTTAGGGGGCGGCACGGTGGCTTAGTGGTTAGCACGTTCGCCTCTCAGCGCTAGGGATTCCCGGTTCGAATCCCCATCTTGGTTGAGTTTCCATGTTCTCCCCGTGTCTGCGTGGGTTTCCTCCGGGTTCTCCGGTTTCCTCCCACAGTCCAAAAACATGGATCAAGTTAATTGAATTCTCTAAATTGCCCCATATAGAGTGTGTCTGTGTGAGTGAGTGTATGCCCAGCGATGGATTGGCGCCCTGTCCTGAGTCTGTCTGCCCAGCGCCCGAGACGTTCTTCCCTGGATGGGCATGGGGATCCCCACCGCGACCCTAAGAGGATAAGCGGGAGATAATGAATGAATGAATGAATGTTTGGTTAGGCATGGTTATGCCTGTTTCAAGTTCCAATAGGTGAGCGTGTTGCTAGGTTTAGATTTAAACATTCTATAGATTTAAACATTCTATTTAAGGTCACATTCCAGTGAAGAACTCTATTTTCAAACAGCAGATAATTTGTTGAAATTGACGAAGCAAATATGCATTCAGTCTCTTTTCTGCTAAACGAGGCTTGTCAGTGCCACGAAAGCATAGTGAAGATAAGATAATTAGAAAATTTGATTTTTCAACTAACAAATCATTTTCAATGCTGATATTATACTCACTGTCTTTTCTGATTAAAAATAGGATTACAGCTTTTAAAGAAAATCAGATCCCCACAAATTCTTTAATTCTAAATTATTATTTAATTCAGAACAGAACAATTACAAATATCTGCTCCTCTAAAATATTTCACCTCAAGTCCTGCTTGAAACTAAGAATGTAACAACAACACAACAAAATGTATAGGGCAGCACAGTAGCTTAGTTGTTAGCACATTCGCCTCTCAGCGCAGGAGATTTCAGGTTCGAATGACGATCTGGGTAGAGTTTCTGTGTTCTCGTTGTGTCTGCAAGGGCTTCCTCCTGGTCCTCTGGTTTCATCCCACAGCCGAAAAACATGGATTTAAGGTAAATTGAATGCTCTAAATCGCCCCTATATAGTGTTTGTCTAAATAGGTTCTTTAATATATTTACTTAAAATTGATGTGCAACAGGATAATTTCAGTAAATTGTTTAGAGGTTGCCAAGTTCAATTGAGAATGCGAATTATTTAGTGTAACTACTAACATGAATTCGAAGAAGTTCTATATTAATATTATTTACCAAACTTAACACTTCACATTTGATTATGCCTCCTTATCTAGTACTAACAGTACCAAATTTACTAACAGTACCAAACTTGTATTAAATCCTTAAATATGGGATCTATTGTGAGAATACGAATAATAATAAGTGAAAAATATGTATTTATTAATTATATTCTAAATGTATCATCTACAATATATTTCATAAATAAATAAGTGATCTATTTTGCCTATTGTACTTGTACAATAGGCAAAATATACTTGTACAGAGAAATTTGTCCATTATATTTAACCCCTCAATGCAGTGACACACACACAGATATACACACACTGATTGAAGTGAGCACACATGCCCTGAGCATTGGTCAGCCTTGTATACTGTTTGGACCGAGAATGGTTATGTGTGTTTCAACGTTCTAAATTCCATTAGGTGATCCTGTTGCTAGGTGATAGATGTAAACATTCTATTTGAGGTCACTTTCCAGTAAAGAACTCTACAAAAAAAATCTATTTGCAAACAGCAGATAATTTGTTGCAACTGACGAAGCAAATATGCATTCTGTCTCGTTTCTGCTAAACGAGGCTTGTCAACGCCATGAAAGTATAGTGAAGGTAAGATCATTAATCTCACCTTTAATTAGCAAAAAAAATTTCAATTGACAAATCAGAGAACATTTTCAATGCTGATATTTCACTCGCTGTCTTGTCTGATTAAAAATAGGATTACAGCTGGTAAAGAAAGTCAAATCTCCACAAATGATTTATTCATTCATTCATTCCTTATCTTCCGCTTTGTCCTATATATTAGGGTCTCGAGCGCTGGGCAGATACACCCAAGACAGGGCACCAATCCATCGCTGGGCACACACTCACACAGACACGCACACAGACACACACTATATGGGGCAATTTTTAGAACTCAATTGACTTGATCCATGTTTTTGGACTGTGGGAGGAAACCGGAGAACCTGGAGGAAACCCATGCGGACACGGGGAGAACATGAAAACTCCATCCAGATGGGGATTCGAACCAGGAATCCCTAGTGCTGGGAGGTGAAGGTGCTAACCACTAAGCCACCATGCCACCTCACAAATGATTTAATTCTAAATTATTATTTAAATCAGAACAGAACAAGTCCAAATATCTGCTCCTGCAAAATATTTCACTTTAAGTCCTGTTTGAAACTAAGAATGTAACAACACAACAAAATGTATAGGGCTTAGTTGTCAGCACGTTCGCCTCTCAGCGCAGTAGAATCCAGGTTTGGGTAGAGTTTCTGTGTTCTCCCTGTGTCTGCGATGGCATCTTCCTGGTCCTACGGTTTTTACCCACAGCCCAAAAACATGGGAGAGAAATATGTCCTCCATATTTAACCCTTCTGTGCTGTGACACACACATATACACACACTGAGTGAAGTGAGCACATGTGCCCGGAGTGCTGGGCAGCCTTGTATACAGCACCCGAGGAGCAATTAGGGTTAGGTGCCTTACTCATGGGCACTTCAGCCATGGTATCTGTTAGGATCAAGCATCGAACATGAGACCTAAAATATACACATATTTTAAAGATACATTCAAAAAAATAAGCATACTGATTTAAATAAATATAAAGAGTAGATTAGGCTGGTGGAGAAACCAAAAGAAACCAGCCTTGCAATCTGAAGGTCTCCGGTTCGATTCCCAGTATATATATATATATATATATATATATATATATATATATATATATATATATATATATACAGTATATGAATAATTATTGATGATGTATAATAAATCATTTTGATTGTAACATTTGAACTGCAGAACTATGAGGCGGAGCTGCAGGATGTGCACCTTCAAAAGGATGCACTTACGCAGCAGGTTAAGGAGCTTCAATTGAAACTTCTTAAAACTGAAGAGGGTCAGAATAAAGCAAAGGTCCAAAACATAAACCTTCTGAAGGTACAAACACCATGAATTTAATTCTCAGATCATCCATTAAGACCAAGTTTTATTTGATCATATTTTATCTTCTTTACTTTTCTGTTTCTGTAAACTGCAGCAGGTGGTGATGAGAATCCTGAATGATCATTGTGAACCAGAAGAGGGTCATATGAGGCCGAAGGCCAAAAATATGGACTTCCAGAAGGTGCCATCTCCAGCAACATCATATTTATCATTATACTGAGACTGTAAATGCATTTACATTTCTTACTCTGTAATCTACAGGAATTAGAGGGTCTGCAGGAATCCCTCTATGAAAGTGAGGAGGCCTTCAAACAAGTCAAGGCCAAACACATGGACCTCCAGAAGGTATCACCTCCAGCAACATCATATTCATAATTATATTGCTACTGTAATGGCAATTACATTTCTTACTCTGTAATATACAGGAGATAAAGGGTCTGCAAGAATCCCTCTATGAAAGTGAGGATGCATTGAAGGTGGTCGAGGCCAGAAATATGGATCTCCAGGTATTACCTCCAGTACCATCATATTTATCATTATATTGTCACTGTAATGGCATTTACACTTCTTACTCTGTAAACTACAGGACATAGAGGGTCTGAAGGTGTCCTCTGTTAAAAATGAGAAGGTCTTCATTGATGTCCAGAAGGAAGTACATCTAGCAACATCAAATTTAAATTATATTTTTACTGTAATGGCTTTTTATACTTTTACTTTTATACTTTTACCTCTGTAATCTACAGGAGCTAAAGGTCTTCATTGTTGAAAGTGAGGAGGCCTTCAACAAAGTTGTGGCCAAAAACATGGATTTACACAAGGTGCCACCTCCAGCAACATAATATTTATCATTATATTGTTACTGTAATGGCATTTACACTTCTTACTCTATAATCTACAGGAGATAGAGGGTCTACAGGCATCCCTTGTTAAAAGTGAGGAAGCCTTGAAGGAAAACGAGGCCAAAAACATGGACCTCCAGCAGGTATCACCTCCAGCAACATCATATTTATCATTATATTTTTACTGTACTGGCATTTACACTTTTCATTCTGTAATCTACAGGAGATAGAGGGTCTGCAAGAATCCCTCTATGAAAGTGAGGATGCATTAAAGGTGGTCGAGGCCAAAAACATGGATCTGCAGAAGGTATTACCTCCAGCAACATAATATTTATCAATATATTGTCACTGTAATGGCATTTACACTTTTCACTCTGTAACCTACAGGAGATAGAGGGTCTGCAGGTCTCATCTTTTAAAAATGAGGAGGTCTTCATGGATGTCCAGAAGGTGGAACATCCAGAAAGATTATATTAAAAATTATATTTTTACTGTAATGACATTTATACTTTTAACTCTGTAATCTACAGGAGCTAAATGTCTTCCTTGTTGAAAGTGAGGAGGCCTTAAACAAAGTTGTGGCCAAAAACATGGATTTCCAGAAGGTGCCACCTCCAGCAACATAATATTTATCATTACATTGTTACTGTAATGGAATTTATACTTTTTACTCTGTATCCTACAGGAGTTAGAGGGTCTGCAGGTCTCATCTGTTAAAAATGAGGAGGTCTTCATGGATGTCCAGAAGGTTGTACATCCAGCAACATCATATTAAAAAATTATATTTTTACTGTAATGGCATTTACACTTCTTACTCTGTAATCTACAGGAGCTAAAGGTCTTCCTTGTTGAAACTGAGGAGGCCTTCAACAAAGTTGTAGCCAAAAACATGGATTTTCAGAAGGTGCTACCTCTGGTTAAATCATGTTTATCATTATATTTTTACTGTACTGGCATTTACACTTCTCACTCTATAATCTACAGGAGATAGAGGGTCTGCATAAATCCCTTTATGAAAGTGAGAATGCCTTGAAGGAGGTCGAGGCCAAAAACATGGATCTCCTGAAGGTGCCACCTATATCACCATCATAATTATCATTATATTGTTATTGTAATGGCATTTACACTTCACACTCTGTAATCTACAGGAGATAGTGGGTCTGCCAGTCTCCTCTGTTAAAAGTGAGGAGGTCTTCATGGATGTCCAAAAGGTAGTACATCCATTAACATCATTCATTCATTCATTATCTTCCGCTTATCCTCTATTAGGGTCGCGGTGGGGTTCCCCATGCCCATCCAGGGGAGAACATCTCGGGCGCTGGGCAGATAGAGCCAGGACAGGGCGCCAATCCATCGCTGGGCACACACTCACACACACACACACACACTCTAAACGGGGCAATTTTTGAGTATTCAATTAACTTGATCCATGTTTTTGGACTGTGGGAGGAAACCGGAGAACCCGGAGGAAACCCACGCAGACACGGGGAGAACATGGAAACTCCACCCAGATGGGGATTCGAACCGGGAATCCCTAGCGCTAAGAGGCGAACGTGCTAACCACTAAGCCACCGTGCCGCCTCCATTAACATCATATTAAAAAATATATTTTTACTGTAATGGCATTTGCACTTTTAACTCTGTAATCTACAGGGGATAGATGATCTCCAGGTCTTCGTTGTTGACAGTGAGGAGGCCTTGAAGGAAGTCATGGCCAAAAACATGGATTTTCAGAAGGTATCACCTCCAGCAACATCATATTATATTTTTACTGTACTGGCATTTACACGTCTTACTCTATAATCTACAGGAGATAGAGGGTCTGCAGGTCTCCCTTGTCAAAAGTAATCAAGGACTACAACATTAGACAAGACTATGAAACAAAACACCACGACAAGTACAAGGACTGATTCATGACTCAAAGATGCCAGAAAGATGAAAAGAAGTTTAGTTTTACAATAGTACAATAGACTATGTTAAAAAAAGCCATTTTAAAAAAAACGAAGGTTGGACCATGACTTTGTCCAAGTTTTACATTTTTTTTTGGAGTTTAACACCCCTGCTCTAAATAAACCATTTATACAGTTTCACATACTGGTCCCACCAAGTAAGATGGCTGAAGTGCCCTTGCCCTTGCTCCCTGGGCACTGTATTCAAGGTTGCCCACTGCTCTGGGCACGTGTGCGTTTCACTGCACGGATGGGTTAAATTTGAGGGACAAATTCCTCTGTGTGTACGCACAGTAGGCAAAATTAATTACTTTATTACTTTATCACTTTATTCATATTATTCCAACTTTAAGATGGCTGTTGTAACATCATTATTAAAGACTTCAACACCTGATTCCCCTGCACCTACTTTAAGGATTGTTGAACCTCCCAAAACTTTTAATTATCCCCTTCACTCAATGACAAACAAATGCAAAACATTCTTTTATACAGTCTTTTGATTTTGTAAAGGTTTTCTTTTTAGTCTAGTTTTAGTTATTTTCAGGAAAACTTAGTAGCTTACAAGCATAGAGAAAAACAATGTGTATAATATCAGAATCAGAATCAGGCTTTATTGGCCAAGTATGCTTACACATACAAGGAATTTGTCCTTGATAGTAGCTCACGGGGCACATTTAATTGATATTACAATACAATAAACTGACATTACAGAAGTAGAATATTAAGCAAACATACAGAGTGCATATATCAATGTATGTATATAACCAGGGGATCCAGGTTCAAAGCCCAATCTGGGAGTTTCCATGTTCTCCCCATGTCTGCGTGAGTTTTGAAATCTGTCGAAATCTCTCTTGTTAAATCTGTGTAGTTGTCTTTGGTCCCCTACCAATTAGGCCAATTAGGCGTGGCGGCGAAACCTACAGCAGGTTATGGTCGCTGCGTTGCTGGATGTCTAAGTGGTGCTCAGAAAACAATATTACCTTTATTGATAATTGGTCTACTTTTGAGGGAAGGCCTGGCCTTTTGAAATGTGACATGCATTCATCGTTCCCGGGAGGGTGCTGCGCTCATGTCACATAACATAGCCGATAGGGTTTCTTCTTCAGTAGGAATAAAAATTGACGATTCAGAGCCAAGGCCAGGCAGCAGACAGAATGGCCTAACTAACTGCCTGCCAGGAGTCGTCACCCACAATATCTAGGTCCCATACCATTAAGACAGTTATCAAGTATCGCAGTGAGCAAAAAAACTGAGTCCAAAAAGTGTGCTATAAAAATCTCATTAATATAAATATTATCTCAAGTAATGTAAGAAACACTTTTAAGTTAAAACTTGGGTTATTAAACATTAGGTCACTTTCATCAAAATCAGCTCTAGTTTAAGAAATAATTACTGATAACTTTCTAAATGTCTTTTGTCTCACAGAGACCTGGATTAGGGTCAATGAAT
This sequence comes from Corydoras maculifer, assembly GCA_019802435.1. Taxonomy (NCBI): domain Eukaryota; kingdom Metazoa; phylum Chordata; class Actinopteri; order Siluriformes; family Callichthyidae; genus Corydoras; species Corydoras maculifer. The sequence continues at coordinate 1,062,520 of JAFMOD010000246.1, forward strand.
ACTTAGCATTAAATGATGCCTCTCCACCTGGTTATAGTTATGCTCATGAACCACGTCTTAGTGGACAAGGAGGTGGAGTGGCTACGATCTATAAAGAAAACATAAATGTAACACCTAATAATAAGTATGAGTCAAAATCCTTCGAAGCTCTTGTACTCAACATAAGCAGTTCATCTGCATTGAAGAATAAATCCAATCTAATGCAACTTATTACCGTATACCGCCCTCCCGGCCCATATACAGAGTTTATTAAAGAATTTGTTGAATTTCTTTCTAACATAGTAATCTCATCAGACAAGGCCTTAATAGTCGGTGACTTCAATGTTCACTTTGAAAACCCACTAGACTCAATACAATTAGCCTTTGACTCTATCCTCGATTCCATGGGTGTTACTAAAAGTGGCGCTGGTGAAACACATCGCCGTAAACATACATTAGACTTAGTTTTATCACATGGTATTAACATAATTAATTTAACTATTGTTTCACTAAGTGAGGTCATCTTTGATCACCATTTGATAACCTACGATTTAGAAATTAATATTGATCTAGTCATTAAACCGCGATATTATATGAAGCATATAATCATTCCCTCTACTGCTGCGTCATTCCTACAAGATTCACTCACAGTTCAGCAGCAATGATTTCATGAATTTCTTTAGTGATAAAATTAAAAACATAAGACTTAAATCATCTAATGCATCATGTAGCGTAATCAATAATCAGCTAGATTCATTCATTATCTCCCGCTTATCCTCTATTAGGGTCGCGTTGGGGTTCCCCATGCCCATCCAGGGGAGAACGTCTCGGGCGCTGGGCAGACAGACCCAGGACAGGGCGCCAATTCATCGCTGGGCACACACTCACTTACACAGACACACACTATAGGGGGGAATTTTGAGAAGTCAATCAACTTGTTCCATGTTTTTGGACTGTGGGAGGAAACCGGAGAACCCGGAGGAAACCCACGCAGACACGGGGAGAACATGGAAACTCCACCCAGATGGGGATTCGAACCGGGAATCCCTAGCGCTGAGAGGCGAACGTGCTAACCACTAAGCCACCGTGCCGCCCATAAACAAAACAAAAGGAGAAAAACATAAAATCTATCCATCCATTATCTTCCGCTTATCCGGGGTTCGGGTCGCGGGGGCAGCAACCGAAGTAGGGAGACCCAGACCTCCCTCGCCTCTCCACCTCCACCAGCTCGACTGGGGGAACCCCGAGGCGTTCCCAGACCAGCTGAGAGATATAATCCCTCCAGCGTGTTCTGGGTCTTCCCCGGGGTCTCCTTCCAGCCGGACTTGCCTGGAACACCTCGCTAGGAAAGCGCCCAGGAGACATCCTTACCAGATGCCCGAACCACCTCTACTGGCTCTTTTCGATGCAAAGGAGTAGCGGCTCCACTCCGAGTCTCTTCCGGATGACCGAGCTTCTCACCCTATCTCTAAGGGAGAGCCCAGCCACCCTGCAGAGAATACCCAGTTCGGCCGATTGTATTCGCGATCTTGCTCTTTCGGTCATTACCCAAAGCTCATGACCATAGGTGAGGGTCGGAACGTAGATCGACTGGTAAATCGAGAGCCTTGCCTTGTGGTTCAGCTTCTTCTTTACCACAACTGACCAGTATAGGGTCCGCATCACTACTAACCCCGCGCTGATCCATCTGTCAATCTCATGCTCCATCTTACCATCACTCGTGAACAAGACCCCGAGATACTTAAACTCCTCCACTTAAGGCAAGATCTGATCCCTGACCCAGAGAGAACTCTCTACCCTTTTCCGACTGAGAACCATGGCCTCAGATTTAAAGGTGCTGATTCTCATCCCGGCCGCTTCACACTCGGCTGCAAACCGATCCAGTAAGTGCTGAAGTTCACAGCCTGATGATGCTAACAGGACCACATTGTCTGCAATTAGCAGAAATTCTGTCCATATAAATTATGAACAGAACCTGTGACAAAGGACAGCCCTGACGGACTCCAACCCTCACTGGAAACCAGTCCGACTTACTGCCGGCCATGCAAACCAAGCTCCTGCTTTGCAAATACAGGGACTGAATGGCATGTAGTAAGGAGCCATGTACCCAATTCTCACGAAGCACCTCCCACAGAATACCCCGAGGGACACAGTCGAAAGCCTTCTCCAAATCTACAAAGCACATGTAGACTTGTTGGGCAAACTCCCATGAACCCTCGAGGATCCTGGAGAGAGTGAAAAGCTGGTCCAGTGTTCCACGACCAGGACGAAAACCACACTGCTCCTCCTGGATCCGAGGTTCGACTATCAGTCGGACTCTCTTCTCCAGTACCCCTGCATAGACTTTTCCAGGGAGGCTGAGGAGTGTAATTCCCCTGTAATTGGAACACACCCTCCGGTCCCCCTTTTTTAAAAAGAGGCACCACCACCCCCGTCTGCCAGTCCAGGGGCACCGTCCCCGATGACCATGCAATGTTGAAAAGGCGCGTCAGCCAAGACTGCCCCACAACATCCAGAGCTTTGAGGAACTCCAGGCGGATCTCATCCACCCCAGAAGCCCTGCCACCAAGGAGCCCTCTGACTACCTTAGCGACTTCAGCCACAGTGATGGACAAGCCTCCCTCCGGGTCCTCTGACTCTGCCTCCTCTCCGGAGGGCATATTGGTGGGATTGAGAAGGTCCTTGAAGTATTTCTTCCACGGCCTAATGACGTCCCCAGTCGAAGTCAACAATGCACCCCCTCCACTATATACTGTGTTGGTGGCACACTGCTTTCCCCTCCTGAGTCGCCTGACAGTTTGCCAGAATCTTCTAGGAGCCGACTGAAAGTCACTTTCCAAAGTCTCACCGAACTCCTCCGACACCCTGGTTTTTGCCTCCACAACGCATGAAGCCGCAAATCGTTTGGCCTGTCGGTACGGTCAGCTGCTTCTGGAGTCCCACAAGCCAACCATGCCTGATAGGACTCCTTCTTCAGCTTAACGGCATCCCCTATACGGGGTGTCCACCACCGTGTTCGAGGGTTACCGCCACGACAGGCACCGACTACCTTGCGACAACAGCTCCTGTCCGCCGCCTCTACGGAACATAGCCCATTCAGGCTCAATGTCCCCCACCTCCCCTGGAATGAGCGGAAAGCTCTGACGGAGGTGAGAGTTGAACATCTGTCTGACGGGTTCTTCTGCCAGACATTCCCAGCAAACCCTCACTATACATTTAGGTCTGCCTGGTCTGGCATCTTCCCCTGCCATCTGATCCAACTCACCACCAGGTGGTGATCAGTTGACAGCTCAGCTCCTCTCTCGAGTGTCCAAGACACATGGCCGCAAGTCCAATGACACAACTACAAATTCGATCATTGAACTGCAGCCTAGGGCATCCTGGCGCCATGTGCACTTATGGACACCCTTGTGCTCGAACATGCTGTTCGTGATGGACAAACCGCGATTTGCACAGAAGTCCAACAACTGAACACCACTCGGGTTCAAATCAGAGAGGCCGTTCCTCCCAATCACACCTCTCCAGGTCTCATTGTCATTGCCCACGTGAGCGTTGAAGTCCCCCAGTAAGACTACAGAGTCTCCAGGGGGAGCAGTTTCCAGTACCCCCCCCACAGACTCCAAGAAGGCTGGTTACTCTAAACTGCTGTTCGGCGCATAAGCGCAGACAACAGTCAATACCCGTTCTCCCACCTGAAGGTGTAGGGAAGCTACCCTCTCATTCCCCGGGAAAAACCCCAACATGCAAGCATCAAGCCGGGGGGCCACGAGAAAGCCCACACCTGCCCGATGCCTCTCGCCATGGGCAACTCCAGAAAAGAACAGAGTCCAGCCCCTCTCAAGGAGATTGGACCCAGAACCCACGCTGTGCATTGAGGTGAGCCCGACTATATCTAGCCGGTATCTCTCAACCTCCCGCACAAGCTCAGGCTCCTTCCCTGCCAGTGAAGTGACATTCCAAGTTCCGAAAGCCAATTTCAGCAACCGAGGATCGCGACGCCCAGGCCCTGTTCTTTGTGTTTATTTTCATAGGGGTTTTATTGGACCACTCTTTGTCTGGCCCGTCACCTAGGACAAATATGCCTTGGGAGACACTGCCAGGGGCTTTTGCCCCAGACAACATAGCTCCTAGGATCATTCAAGCACGCAAACTCCTCCACCACAGTGAGGTGGTGATCCAAGGAGGAGAAAACATAAAATGAGAAACTTAAAACATCAAGTGTTCAGATATCTGGTGTGAGATGCTTCTGGTAGTGTTACAGTGTTTTAATCTACTTAAAGAGGAATAGTATGATGTAAAATCGTTTATGAAACCGAAGAAAGAGGGCATATTGCTTCTCCATTTACTGCAGAGATTGTAATATTTTCCCTAAAGCACAATCATATTTATGGCATCAGAAAAAGCTAAACTTAAATGATCTACATCAAATTTAAAGGTTTTCCCAAGAAATACAGCTACAGGAAATATCTTATTTATTATTATGTAATGAGTTTTATTTATCTTAGGAGATATAAGCCATCTTATAAAAAACTTTCATTAAAAATGGTCAGAGGTCGGCGGTTTCGTTCCAAAATAATTTAATGAGTTTTACTGAACAGACAGTGTAAAATATCAAACAATGAAAAATAAGGATGATAGCAACCCGTTGCTATCCCCCGAGAGCTCTGCCCGAAATCCTCTCGTTCGTCCATTTAAGTCCTTCAGGAGGGTGTGACCTGCTTCTTCTGTGTGTGCGCCCCCTCCAGACAACAGTCTTTTTTCTCATGTTTACATTGACCATAACATCTCTATCTTCTAGCCCATCTGGTCCTGCCTTTTTCCCCCCTCAGGGGTATGAATTTATGACAGCTTCTTGTTGACTGTCCTATTATTGAAATCTCTACGCTGACCCTGCAACCGGCCATTCATACTCTTTCCCATGCTCATTCATCAAATAGTAATTTTCTCTGTTTCAACTCATCATGAGTTTTACTTTACATTATTACTTTTACTAAATTACTTAAAAGTTTTATAAAAACCTAACAATCCAAATCCGTTTGGTTCCGGCATTCTGTCACGCGCGTGTCCAAAAAGGCAAAAAACAAAGCGCAGCAGCACAGAAAGGATCCAGGATGCGCGGGTAAGTGATTCAGAGTTTATTGAGTCGAATCTCACAACAAAGAGTCGAACACGCGTGACGTAAACTAACGCCGGATCGCCTACGGGACAGAAACAGAAAGAATATACATGAAAACCTGACCACATAAAAACCAAAAGCAACCAATGAAAATAACAAATATATTACTAAATGAGAACCAATAAAGGAAAATAACTAAAAGAAAATGAAAACAGGGGAGGAGTTTCTAGCACTCCTTACATTAACCTAATATGGGTATACATTCTTCCCTTAATGAAGGCTGATTGGCTTCCATTAATTACATCCTCCAGTCCGACATTTAGTTGATCAGCAAAGGCATCGGCTAAAATTTTATAATCAGTACATAGCAAAGTTATAGGTTGTTAAGAGAAAAAAAATCCCTGTTGGGTTTTGGAATTTGGAGTAATTAATCCTTTGTTCAGGCGGCACGGTGGCTTAGTGGTTAGCACATTCGCCTCTCAGCGCTAGGGATTCCCGGTTCGAATCCCCATCTGGGTGGAGTTTCCATGTTCTCCCCGTGTCTGCGTGGGTTTCCTCCGGGTTCTCCGGTTTCCTCCCACAGTCCAAAAACATGGATTCTCAAAATTGCCCAATTTAGAGTGTGTCTGTGTGAGTGAGTGTGTGCCTAGCGATGGATTGTCCTGGGGTCTATCTGCCCAGCGCCCGAGACGTTCTCCACTGGATGGGCATGGGGAACCCCACCGCGACCCTAATAGAGGATAAGTGGGAGATAATGAATGAATGAATAATCCTTTGTTCATTGTATAAAGAGATTCCCTTTTAAAATACATTCTAAGAAAGCTTTGTACAACATAACTCTAATATCTTTCCTAAAAAAAAAATTTTAAATAAAAAAAAAAAATCTCATTAATACTTGTAACAGTCAACTAACAGTAAAAGTAATAAAAAGGCAAAAGAGTAAAAGTTGTTTTGTCAAATTTAACACTTTTTAACTAGTATGAATAGCCAATTCTCTAAATTTAAATTTGAGTTTCCCATTTACTAACAGATAATATCTACAAGGCATCAATCTCCACTACCAGTTGTCCAACATCCTTGCAAAACCTAGAATTTTCTAAAAGAGTGTTATTAAATTTCCAATTATTAGTAAGACGATTACAAATCCTTGAAAACAGAAAAAGATATAGATTTACACAATTATCCGTTAAGGGTAAAGCAGAGATATCACATTCCCTAATAAAATTATTCAAGGAAGCAGAAATGAGCCGATAGTCTATTCTAGACCATAACCCATTCCCAGAGGCACTAAACCTGGAAAATTAAGCTTAACCCCAGGGTTTTTAACCCTCCAGTAATCAATTAAATGTGCCTAATTTGTTAATTGAACAATCAGGTCACCAAATTTTTGAGACAATGGACTTTAGGTGAATTTCTTTCTAACCAGCACGAAAATTAAAATGATCTGTATCCCCTTGCTTTTAAACGCCAACTCGGAGGAGTCAATGTCTGACTTCACCAGGTGTGCGATTAAGCCCCCCCAACCTCATCAACCGAAGTCCCAGCCGAAACACAGGAGCGTAGAGGCAAGGCTCATCCCAGCTCCATCAAGGAGAGATCCCCATATACTAGATCCACGCCCCCTGCTGTCCCTGTGGTGTGTGTGGGGTCTGGGGAGAATGAGTGGTCTGTTTTCTGTAGGTTGTCTGATGTCGGTAGGGTGTCTGAGGTGTGTGCTTCTCTAGGTGGTGGTCCCCAGTGTCGTTCTTCTCTCGTTTGTGTCACGGATGTTCCAGATAGTGTTGTGTGTGATGTTTTGTCTGTCCATTATGATACTGGCAGCTGTGTTTTGTGTGCAGGAGGCAAAAGAGGGTAAGACGGTGAACGCAGACCCTCGTTCTTGAAGCATACCTGGGCCATGGTCGAATCTGGTGCTCCCGTGCGCTGGAGGAGCTGGCTGCTGGAGGTTCTGTGCAGCCAGCCATCCCAGATCAGTTGCCCTCTGCGCCAGATTAGTCGCCCTCCCCGCCAGACCAGTTCTACTTCGTTTAGGATGAGCAGTCCTCTGTTCTGTACCTGGTGCCTCCTGAGCTGGACTGCCCGGCGTCCGTGCCCGTCAGAGAATGCCCTGCATCCATGCCCGTCAGAGACTGCCCAGCGTCTGTGCTTATCAGAGACTGCCCTGTGTCCGTGCATGCCAGACACAGCCCAGCATTGGTTCCCACTCAGGTCCCTTCAGCATTTGCACCCTCTCAGGTTCCTCCGCTGTTCACGCCCTCTCAGGTCCCTCCGCCGTTCGCGTCCTCTCTCACTGCGTCCTCAACAAAAACTTCTTGTGTTGTAATTCTTGTTGAAAAAAAAAAAAAAACACACACAAAAAACACACAATTAGCTCTTTGCTCCTTACAAAACAGAAAAACAGTTTTTCGCTTTACATTATTTTTTAACCCCCTAGAATTTAACAAAATTTAAAAAATAAAAAAAAACCTGAAATGATATAAGGTAAGACACTGAAACATAAGATGTGCAGGAATGTGAATATGTGTCCTTATAAGCCTTAAAATAAGGTGCATTAGCTTTTTATAACCCATCACCTAAACCCAAATCAAAATTGTTTAAAATATAAAATTCTGTCTATATAGGATAAATTTTATGATCAACGCATATCCTTCCTTGAGGAAAGCTCTCTGGCCTCTATACCTGGCATCCCGTACCAATGGCCATGGCCTCGCGCAAGCTTTTGACTTCGTGGGCAAAATCTTCTTTAAACTGGATATGCATTTCCCTGGATCTCTTCCAGACGTCATCTCAAACCATCCTTGTCATGAACTGAATTATTATTGAGCGTGGTGCGTTGTTAGAAATGGCTTAGTTGCTTTTCTTGCCCAAGCAATGCACAACGTCAACAGTATCGTGAAGTCGCTCCACTGAGATGGGCACCACTCTTGTTAGAATGCCAATAACAATCTCTTTGATATCCTCCCATCTTTTTCAGCCAGACCATTTTCATCGAGTCTTTCTGTTCGCTGGAGCTGGAGTTTCTGATCATCGTCTGCAGGCCGGTGTGGTTACGCCGTGAGTTCATCGGTCTGTGCTTAGCAGCCATGTATATTCACCCGCAAGCGGACTCAGACCTCACGCTCGGGAGGCTACATGAGGCTATCAACCAACAGACAAATTTCAGAACATTTTGTCCAGCACTATTTCAGCATATCACATGCTTCACACGACAATCTCAGACACTGGACCACTGCTACACAAACATCAGGCATGCATACAAAGCCCTCCCCCGACCCCCGTTTGACAAATCAGATCACTCCTCCATCCTGCTCATGCCTACCTATAGGCAGAGGCTGAAACGGGAGCCGATCATCAAGGAGGTACGCCGCTGCTCTGACCAATCAGACACTATGATTCAGGACTGTTTTGATCACGTGGACTGGGAGATGATCAGTGATTTGTCAAAGTGACAGTCACAGTCACCACCTTCATACACAAGTGCATAGATGACATAGTGCTTTTCAGATCATTGCGCATCTACTCCAATAAGTAGCCCTGGCTGAACTGTGATGTCTGCTATACTCCCAGTGTATGCAGCACTGCTTTTAGATCTGGCAATACGGAGAAGCATAAACAAGCTAGCTATGCTCTTCATAGGACCATAGAGGCAGCTAAACGCGGGTACAGAGCGAAAGTGGAGGGACAGTTCAGCCCAACCAACACCCGGAGATTGTGCCAGGGGCTGAACGCAATCACCGATCATAAAAGACGTCACCACACTCTGTTCAGCACCAGCACAGGGCTACCAGACTGAAATACTACGCCTGGTTCGAGGCAGATCATGCTGCGCCCCCGGGAAGTATCCCACCCACCGCTGATTCCAATCCACTTGCCATCTCCTTAGCCTACGTGCGTAGAGCGTTCTAGTCAGCTGGTCCAGGCGGCATACCCAGGAGAGTGTTTAAAGTCTGCTATAAGCAATTAGCAGGTGTTTATGCAGACATTTATAACACCTCACTCTATTTCTCTCTCGGTTGTGCCTGCATGCTTCAAACAGGCCATCATTGTACCAGTTCCAAAGACAGCAAGCACTACCTGTCTGAACGACTGGAGACCTGTTGCCCTAACGTCTATCACAAGCAAATGCTTTGAGAGACTGGTTAGGGATATCATCTGTTCCTCTTACCTGACACCTTGGACCTGCTACAGTTTGTATACAGGTAGAACAGATCCACTGACAATGCAATCGCCCTGACCCTGCACACTGCCCTCTCCCACCCAGACAAGAAGAACACGTATGTAAGAATACTGTTTGTCGACTACAGTTCAACACAATCGTATTTTTTAGGCTCATGGTCAAGCTCCAGGATCTAAGTCTGGACAGTTCACTGGGTGGCTGGATTCTGAACTTCCCGACAGAACGGAGGCAAGTGATTAGGATCTGCAACATTACATCCGCCCCATTGACCCTCAACACCAGAGCCAATGGAGAGAAATGAGTAGTGGAGTGACATGAGTTTGCTTGGGCTAGTTGAATACAAGTCAGGCTGCAGAGTTCGGAATTAGTTGTAGAGGCCTGATTGTGGAAGCTGGGAGACCGGCAAGCAACGCATTACAATAATCAAGCCTGGATAGGATGAGGGCTTGAACTAACAGCTGAATAGCATGTTCAGTCAAGAAAGGTTTGATCTTCCTCATGTTGCAAAGAAGGAATCTGCAGGAACGGGCAGTTTTGGTAACATGATCAGAGAATTTAAGGTGGGAGTCAATTGTAAAACCAAGGTTATGGACCGAATCGGTAGCTGAGATTGTGGAGCCATCAATTTGGAAGGTCAAGTCTTGATGGATTGAGGGTTTAGCTGGGGTTATGAGAAGCTCTGTTTTTGCTAAATTTAATTAAAACAGATATCGTGGTATCGTCAGGGGGAAAAGACAAATGAAGCTGAGTGTCATCAGCATAGCAGTGGTAAGTAAAACCATGTGCCTGAATGACTGTGCCCAATGAAGTCATGTATAATGAAAAGAGGAGAGGACCAAGTACAGAGCCCTGAGGAACACCAGTGAGTACTTGGTGAGAGTTAGAGATCTCTCCATTCCATGACACTTCAAGGTCCTTCCTGTTAGACCATTTAAGTGTTGTACAAGAGAAGTCTAATTCTAATAGAGTGGACAGTAGAATCTGATGATTTACTCAATCAAAAGCTGCCGAAAGGTCATAAATCATACTGTACCTCTTTAAGTAGATTAAAATATTGAAAAACTAGCTGAAGCATCTCACACCAGGTATCATGCCTGAAGCATCTCACACCACCAGCCCAGCATTTCGTGACACCCGACTCTTTGTTTTCCTGCTTGATCTATGCCTGTCATGCACCTATCTATGCACCTTTAGTGGGCCCGCCATAAAATCCGAACGAAGAAGGATATTAAAACGTACAAAAATAAGGATGTTTATGTTTTTTTATTATTTGCTTTATGGTTAAATAAATCATGTACTTATATTAACATATCATGTTTAATGAAGGCGGCACGGTGGCTTAGCACGTTCGCCTCTCAGTGCTAGGGATTCCCAGTTCGAATCCCCATCTGGGTGGAGTTTCCAGATTCTCCCCGTGTCTGCGTGGGTTTCCCCTGGGTTCTCCGGTTTCCTCCCACAGTCCAAAAAACATGGATCAAGTCAATTGTGTTCTCCAAATTGCCCCATATAGAGTGTGTATGCGTGCATGTCTGTGTGAGTAAATGTGTGCCCAGCGATAGATTAGCGCCCTGTCCTGGGTGTATCTGCCCAGCGCCCGGGGCGTTTTCCCCTGGTTGGGCATGGGGGGCGACCCTAATATAGGATAAAGCAAAAGATAATGAATGAATGAATCTTTATGTTCAAAAATGATTAATTTAATCTCACATTATAAGTTATATTTGATCATATTTTATCTTATTTACTTTTCAGTTTCTGAAGAGAATCCTAGATGTTTATTGTGAGACAGAAAAGGGTCATATGAGGGCGGAGGCCAAAAATATGAACTTTCAGAAGGTGCCATCTCAAGCAACATCATATTTATCATTATACTGATACTTTAATGGCATTTACATGTTTTTACTCTGTAATCTACGGGAGATAGAGTCTGCGGAAATCCCTCTATAAAAGTGAGGAGGCCTTCAAAGAAGTCATGGCTAAAAACATGGACCTCCAGAAGGTATCACGTCCAGCAACAT
>JAFMOD010000246.1:1092401-1104033 GCA_019802435.1 Corydoras maculifer
TTCCCACAGTCCAAAAACATGGATCAAGTTAATTGAATTCTCAAAATTGCCCAATTTAGAGTGTGTATGTGTGAGTGAGTGTGTGCCCAGCGATGGATTGGCGCCCTGTCCTGGGTCTATCTGCCCAGCGCCCGAGACGTTCTCCCCTGGATGGGCATGGGGAACCCCACCGCGACCCTAATAGAGGATAAGCGGAAGATAATGAATGAATGAATAAATAATAATGATCTCAATCAGTAACGCGCATCACTCTACCTAAACCAAGGTTATGAGCTCGCGCGCCCTCTAGTGGAGGATTCTCCGACCTGATTGTTTAACGTTGTGGGTGTGAATCATAGCGCCACCTCCCGATGAACAGCTCAGCTACATGTACAAATGTATCTGGTTCCTCACACAGATCGAAAGATTGATAAAGGTAAATTAAATGCTCTAAATTTCCCCAAAATAGTGTTTTTGTGTCTTAAGTGTGTGTGCACGCTGTCCTGGATGTCTCAGCCCGAAACGTTCTCCCTCTCTTGCATTTAGCAGTAGAAATAACAATCTTCAGGATCCCTTCACCAATGAGCAACTTATATAATGACTGATTGGTTGTAAGCAAGGCGGCACGGTCGCGTAGTGGTTAGCACGTTCGCCTCTCAGCACTAGGTAATCCCGGTTCGAATCCCCATCTGGGTGGAGTTTCCATGTTCTCCCCGTGTCTGCGTGGGTTTCTTCTGGGTTCTCCGGTTTCCTCCCAATCAAGTCAATTGAATTCTCAAAACTGCCCCATATAGAGTGTGTCTGTGTGAGTAAGTGTGTGCCCAGCGATGGATTGGCACCCTGTCCTGGGTCTATCTGCCCAGCGCCCAAGACGTTCTCCCCTGGATGGGCATGGGGTACCCCACAGCGACCCCAATAGAGGATAAAGCAGGAGATAATGAATGAATGGTTGTAAGATCAGAAACTTAATCCCAATGTGCCTTTGGACAGTTAACATTACAGCTGGACCAGTAAAGGGCCTTGCCCAAACTGATTCCAAAACCTGCAAGTATAGTTTACTATAACTCCTGACTAGATGCTCAATTTACTCAGCGCTGGTGATGTGACAGAATAAGAGATTTGTTTCATTCTGAACATCCTGTTCTGATTCTGTTCTAATGGATTTTACTCTCCTGTTGGTATAACTGTTGACCTATTGTCCTGTAATCATTTTTGATTTGTGTGGGTTCCTGCTGGACCTCTAATTATCATGATTATGTAAGAGGACTTATTTCTCAGTAAAACAAAAACTACAAAGTGCCTCATAAGCTAAATCAATCTGAACACAAAACTATAAGAATTAAGAACTCAGAAAACCTTTATTGGCATTTTAATTAGAATCATTAAAGTAACTGTGTTAATAATGTAAATGAAACCAGATTATAAATCATGTATCGAGTATAACACTTGAGTATTTTATTCAGGTAGAGTTTCACATTAGAACACTGACCCCTACAATAGGCAAGGGGCAGGTGCAGAAGAGATGTGAACAGATGTGTGCAGATGTTTACAGATGTGGTTCTGATCACAATGAGACCGTAACTCTCTGAAGACGGTTTATAAATAGAGGTGGGCGTCATGAAGCTATGCGACTCTCACAGCTTCATTTTGGCTACAAAATCTTCTCCTTTCTTAATGGAACCTTTCAGTTCAGTCAGAGCTTCAGAGATGAGCTTCTCCTCGAACGCAGACAGCTTCCCCAGACCCAGGTTCTTCTCAATGCCGTTCTTCTACAGGGACAGAAGCACAAAACAGGGTTTAGCATCAGTTTAAGCAGCAGACACATTTAAAACAAAATACAAATGCAAAATCGGAGCTACAGCTATTTAAGATTGACATTTGTGTAGAAGAACATGTGGAGGTTTTAGAAAGACCTCAGAGAGACTGCTGACCAATCGGGTTAGAGATATTAAACCATCACCTATAGCTCAGTTTACATTAAAATCAGCACTATGGTTAAAAAAAAAAACATCATCTTTTCTATGGAAAAGAACATTTTTTTGAGCTTCCTCCACATACAGGGTGGTAAGCGGTTCCTCTTTGGTAATTTTGACTGGGCAGAGCCACCACAGGTCTTATTTGAAAGTGAACTCCTTGAACCAGGAGAATAATAAGGTTCTTACTCTGTCAATCTTTGGGTTTGGTGTGAGCTTGTGTAAAGAACCTTATCCACCCAAGCTCAAGGTTCAGACTCCAATTTTAACACATTGTAATTGTTACTTAGAAGTTATCTACACAAAAATGACTTATTTATGGAATTTTATATTGTTGTATGAATTGATGTTTATTATGAATGAATGTGTGTTACCCCAAGCAACAATGGTGTGGAGAAGTATTTGCACTCAGTCTCCTCTGAGCGGACAAAGGCGCACTCCACAACGCCCTCCTTCCCGTTCATGGCATCCAACAGAGAGAAGGTGAACCTGGCTCCAGCGTAGGCCATGGAAAGTGTGGCAGAACCTGGACCATACCATAATATCAAAGACTCATTAAACCCTTGTTTTTGCTCTGATGCATGCTGGCTATTTGACGGTGACTGGGTGATCACCTGCTCCAGCTTTGGCCTTCACCACCTCTGTTCCTGCTTCCTGAATCCTCTCCGTCAGAGCTGAGAGCTGATCAGCAGGAAAGTCCACTTTGGGTGTGCACTAAAGACAGGAAACGCATCACAGATCAGACACAGGAGTGTGTAATAAAAGGAGTGATTGGCTGAGTCATTTGTTCAGCGATGACATTATTAACAATAACACACCTCTCAATGCTTGACATTGGTATCAATGCATGATTTACAACACTTTTTTCCCCCCCAATGTTGTCTTTTTTCCAAAGTGCGTTCTGTAATTTACCCACTAGATGGCAGTATTTAATTGTTAGAGAAACCAGAACACATTTATGAATGATACTTTTTCGTTATAGTACATTTGTAACCATATTATTAAAGCAATAAGGTACAAGAGGGCATGCATTATTGTAAATAAGTCAGGAAAGAGGTGTAACTGTACTCCGCTTCACATCATGCCCAATAACACCACTTTCACCACTTTTGATTTATTCACAACATTGCTGCCCTCTTGCGCCTTATTGCTTTAATGATACGTGAACAAACACTGTGCATGTGTTACCTGTGAAATCAGAGGGATGATCGTTTTCCCAGCATGACCACCAATCACAGGGACATTAACCCGAGCGGGGTCCAGACCCTGAGAAGCAAAATCCTCCATCATTACCACAATGAACACCTGCAACTTCCACTAAACACACAGATCCTTACACTCACTTTAAGCTCAGCGACGAAGGTGTTGGCTCTGACGATGTCCAGCGTGGTGACTCCAAACACACGGTTAGGGTTAAAGACACCGTGCTTCTTCATCACCTCTGCTGTGATTGGAATGGTGGAGTTCACCTTAGAAAGAGAGAGACAGTTTGTTTAACGCTATATATAGTCAGGTTATGTAAGAGGCAGGGCAGTTACAGTATGTATTTATGCTTTCATTAAGTGTCTATATTTGAGGTTTTAACACAGTCATTTTTAAATATGCTAGAGTTTTTTTTATGTTACTGGTAACCCAGTAGTGCATCGATGTTGTATGCATTTGGAACATTCTATTAGTATGCTATTCACAGTTTAGGGCATGTTTCACAAGAGGGTGATTGTTTCCCCTTTATTAGATGAGCATGAATGAGTCAGAGAAAGAGTGAATAAGAGAGCTTCTTATCTGTAATGAACAGCATGTGGATGGTTCCTTCAGTTCTAGTTCTGTTCCTTTCATCTATATAAGCCAAGGGAAACACTGTGCACTTCAGCACCTAATGCAACACTTCACAATATTCTACAATGTTGAATCAAGTAATGTTTATTGTGTGTGTGTGTGTGTGTGTTTAACAATAATATGACCTCTCAAAAATGACATCTCATTCCCATCTGCTGCTCTGATACACTGTTTAACACCCCCATCAGCTGATGCCCAACACAAACCTTCTTCAAAACCAGTGGGAATACACTGCCTCACTCTCTGTATAGAAGCCATCAGTTCCCTTGTGATTACTGCACGTTGCCCCATCACATGTCCAATGTGAATCTCAGTAAGGTGGATAAGGATCCAGGTCCAGTTACTTACAGGATTGGCAATGATGCAGACCATCGCATTGGGGCAGGTCCGTGCACACGCATCCGCCAGTGTAGCCACAATAGTAGCGTTGGTGTTGAACAGGTCATCCCGGGTCATACCTGAGAATCACATTACACCTCCGTCCATCACACAATAGACTAAAAACATGCTGCTCATGTTTGTATCAGAATTCAGGTTTCCACTGCAGAGTTGGATTAAAACTCATACCAGGTTTGCGTGGGACTCCGGCAGGAATGACCACAACCTCACAGCCTTTTAGCGCAGCATCCAGCTGATCAGGACCAATAAAACCTTTGTCACAGAAAAACAAATAGACTGCTTTGTACAACTTCACAGTTCATTTTCAATAACCAACTCTGGAATTCACTCAGAGGACCAGGTGGAGACTAATCAGGTTTCAACAGGTCACCTGTATTTATGACGTCATAGTGACTTTTTACCTTTTATTTTTACCACAATACACTTAAGGTTCTACACTGATTTATAAGTTTAGAACTGATGAACCCTTAAACTTGAACCACTGT
This sequence comes from Corydoras maculifer, assembly GCA_019802435.1. Lineage (NCBI taxonomy): Eukaryota > Metazoa > Chordata > Actinopteri > Siluriformes > Callichthyidae > Corydoras > Corydoras maculifer. The sequence continues at coordinate 1,097,074 of JAFMOD010000246.1, forward strand.
TCATGGAAATCTCATGTTTATAAGATGTATAAACAAAACCAAAATAAAAAAATAAAAAAAATGTTTCATTATCCTGATAATCTTGAGATCCTCAGATTTAGCAGAACACATGGACTCACTCAGAACCCTGTGATTTTCTCTATACTAGAATAATTCACTGAATCCCTGATTACCTGTGACCTTGGCTCTTGTCTCGATGTGGCTGAGGTCTGCAGCTACGCCGGGCGTGTGAGCAATATCGTACAGAGACAGCTCACTCACTAGAGGACTGTTCTTCAACAGGAGCGACAGCGGCTGGCCAATCCCTCCGGACGCTCCCAGCACCGCCACTTTAGCATTGTTCTGCGGGGAGATGGCAGTTTTTAAAGATGCAGCCTGGGGTGATGAACTCTCTGAACACCACTTATCTGAATGTCAGACCCAATATGAGCATCGGATCCATCACACACTGCATGTAAACACTATATCAGCAGAGCCACACCACAATATTTTTAGAACATGACCTGTTAACCTTTCAAGAGTGAGGATGTTTTACTCTAATGAGAGCTGAGACATGGGGGGGGGGGGCAAACTCTCAGTAAACTCAAGTAATAATAGAAAAAGGTCATGACCATGTCTCAAACATCATAAAACTTAGTTTCCTTTATCCAACAACTACAGCATCAATTTTGCATTTACTTCATAGAAGGTTCAAACCCTGTGTTTAAACATTTCCACTGCTCTGTAGTCTAACAATGATGCTTTACACCACTACAGACTGAGATAATTTGCTTTAATGGCTTTACTACCGTGTGGAAACGTACCCTTGGTCATTTCAATACTTCTGGAACATGAAGAGGATTACAATACAGCTCGGTCTGATATGTAAATCTTTACACAGTACGGGATTTAAAGCATTTGTAATTAACTTTTATGATAAATGATTCATGCACTTGGCTCAGTTACAGGATACGTTACGTTACAAGCTTTACTTAGGACAATTTCCAGTTTCAAAGGTCAAAAAAGTCACTTTACACCAGTAATGAAGTAGTACTGATAACAAGCGCGGAGATTTTAGTTCACAAATCCATATAAAGCTGGTTAGAAAACGCTTGCGTACCACGGGGTCTGTTACAAACCGCATTCTACTGCACTAAACAGTGTACTAAAAGCAGACAGCATAGCACGCTCAAGTATATACTAGGTAGTACACTTACTACGGATTTAGGACGTTACCCTTTTCTCTCCTTAGCCGTTGAGCAACCTAGTGGGATAAAGGTGACACTCACGAGCTGGTATTTTGTTATCTGTACCTGAGAGGAAGTGGATAAGCATCGGGCAATGTTAGCTGTTGGTCTTGCGATTCTTGAAAACATGGCTTCTGATTTTCAGTCGGATTATTAAAATGAAGTTTCGTCTCAGAGCTGCTCACCGTGACTCCAACGTCCTCCACACACCGGGTCGAGAAACGAAACCTCTGCGCAACCGAACTAAGTCAAGTAGAAGCTGAAGATGATTGGTCTAAAAGATGCCGATCACATGTTCAGGATTATGATTGGTTAGACCTTCGCCTACCTCTAAATTACGTCGTTTAAATTGACATTGCTCGAATTCTACCTGAATCGATTACCTTTTAATAAAAACATATCGCGTTTTAATTTTATCTATAGTGATGGGTTGAATGGGTCTCTTACAAAGCAACAGTATTAAACATAAATACAGTTGCAATTCAAATCCACCGATGACTACAACGACCACAGTGCATCGTAACTTTAATAATGTTGCGCATGCGCGCTAATCTATAAGATGTTGCGCTTTTATATTAAATGTTTGTGTATTATTAACAGACTAAATAAAAAAAGTGGTCCAAGTTAAAAAATCTTTGTATCAATATTACAAGAATAGCTGCAACTATTCTACACAATGATGGTGCATGTGCAAACTTCTTCAAGTCCACCGATGACTACAACGACCACAATGCATCGTCATGATAATGATGTTGCGCATGCGCTTTAATCTATGAGACTTGCTCTTTTAAATTGCAGGTTTGTGTAGTTTTAACAGACTTAATAAATATAGTGGTCCAAGTTAAAATTTTGTATCAATATTACAAGAATAGCGGCATGATTTCTACACAATGATGGTGCATTCGCAAACTTTTGAAAGTTTCAAAACCTGAAGCCACGCTAATATTTTACAGATAATATTCAAAATAAAACTTAATACATTTTAGACATTACTTGTAATAGCAGCCACAAAAATCCAGACACCTAAAAGGTATCTTTGTATCGAACAAAATGAATCATTTATTTTAATAGTTTTATATAATTTAAGCCTTGTAAATTATTTATTTACATGAAGTTCATAACGATTTAACATAATTAATTAAATATAACATTTCAAAGAAACAGTTTGACAGAATTCGGCAACATTTTGAAAATGAGCATCCAAGTGTTACGTCCCGAATAACGTCACAATGCAGAACGAGTGCACCTTGTAGTGTATATGATGTATCTAGTTATAAGCTTTGTAGTGCACTTGACAGACCAATATAGTGTCTTGAGATTCGGCCAGTACTCTAGAGTTCGTTTTCGGAAAACCCGCCTTTTTCTTGCTACTGAGCCTCGTTTTTAACCAATCAGCGACTATTATTTGCAACCGCTCGTCCTATCAGAAAGCGCGTAACACTCGCTGCCTCAGGAATGTAAACTATTCAACATGGAGACAGCAGTAGATAAACTGGAGGCGATGGTAAGCTGCTCGGATTTATTTAAACATATCTGTAGAGCCCACGTACATACATTCCATCGCCATAGTGTTGGTCAACGCGGCGATAAAACACATTAGTGGCGCGTAAACGGTTAGTTTAATTTCTCCTCAGCTCTAGCTGACAAGCCCTGTTTGGTCTGAGATGAGTTAACGACTAGATTTCAGCATCACGCCAACAAAGCATTGACTTTAATAACATTTCGGGGGAATGTACATACTTCTTATAATGTATCTCTACCGATGAATTGTTCTTTTGCGACAAAAGTGCTTATTCTGCTGTTTTGCGCTCTACAATAAGGACAACGCGTTCGAGAGCTGTGCGCGTTCACGCTGAGGCCGCACTCGCTCGCGCATTCGGGGTGCACGCGCCCCGTGCATGACCTGTAAGTCCTTAGTTACACTTATTTTTCGGTAAGAGCGCGAAATCTACGAACCTGCGTGATAGAGCAGCAATCGTATTAATAACATTCAAACAGTTTTAAGAAGACTTTTGCTCGTTATCAAACTTGGACGTGTATTAAACTTTCTTAAATATCCATCCATCCATTATATTCCGCTTTATCCTCTTTTAGGGTCGTAGGGGGGTGTTCCCCATGCCCATCCAGGGAAGAACGTTACGGGCGCTGGGCAGATACACCCAGGACAGGGCGCTAATCTATCGCTGGGCACACACTCACTTAGACACGCACACATACACACTTCATATGGGGCAAATTGTAGAACTAAATTTGATCCATGTTTTTGGACTGTGGGAGGAAACCGGAGAACCCGGAGGAAACCCACACGGACACGGGGAGAACATGGGAACTCCACCCAGATGGGGATTCGAACCGGGAATCCCTTGCGCTGAGAGGCGAATGTGCTAACCACTAAGCCACCGTGCTGCCCCTTTCTTAGATATAAGTCATAAAACATAAACATCTGTAAAAAAAATAAATAAATAAAATACTGGGTTTTTCTTTTCCACTTATTATTGGTGGCATATTACAAACTGCTTAATTGAATGAAATGTGCATTGTTGTAGTTTGTAATGCATTACTTTTGTCACTGATCCATATGATTAAACCTACTGATCTGTATCAAGTGGTGTTGTTATTTAGATAAGGTTAACATTTTTTTTGATAAACCCACTGAAGTAGATGGCAGTTACAGTGACCTGGCCTCAGAGGATTGAGAGAATAACAAGGTGCTGTTTGTCTCTTTTCCTTGATTTGTCTTCTTGCATGTTCTGCAGATTGTGGACATGCTCCTGTATCTCTGTCCAGTGCCCCTTTTATGTTGTACTACTGGTGACCCGCTTCAGAGAGCAGTGCAATGTTAAAAGGGCATTGGCCAGGTGTGGTGACGCCTCTCTGTGGATGCAGTTGGAACTTTGCCATGGAGCTGTTTACAGGAGCTCTGACTTCGTTGCACTACTGTATCATACAGCTAGCAGTGCAATAGTATTGTCAAAGCATCTGAGAGCAGTAACAGTGAGCACATCTAAGGCCAGCAACACCTCAACCCACAATCTTGGGTCAATAGTTACAGAAATATCTGCAGTAAATTACTGTTTAGTAACATGTTTCAGATTCTCTGCTTTCCAGATTGCTTGCTTTACTCTTTACACACATAATCTTATCCGCAGTACATCATTTATCTTGATCAGTGTCATGTGGGTGCTGGAGCCTCTCCCTGCATCCTTTGGAAAAATTGAAACATAATTTTTTTTGTTGGTAATTTATTCACTTAGTTCCTGTATATTCACGTCTTCCTGCGAACCATGTGTATGCTGAGTGGGGTGCAATATGTCTGGATGTTGGATTAGTGTATATTTATTTATCTGTATTGTTGTGATATCATTATTTGTTGCAGTCAATTAAATAACACAGCAATACTTCTGCTCTGATCTCAACACACAGGGACTTGTTTAATTTGGTATGTATCTGTGGTGTGGTAGTTTCAGAAGGCCGAGGCTGATATCGAGTATGTGGAGAAACGGCTGAAGTTCGATTTTATGACTGACTCGAAAGAGAATGGCACAGTGGAGGTGAGAGAACCACTGCTTCTTTTAAATAAAAGCCTTTGCATGGTGCAGAGAATATGCAAAACATGCAACTGCAAATTTTGAGCCTTAATGCTGTTCATAATAGTGATGAATTTGAGGCAATGTTTTGTTTTGTTTTTTTCCTGAAAGTTTAAAAAAAAAAGTTTAGCTAAAGTGTAAATTACAGCAGACGGAGGATTCCAATCATTCTGTTCTACCAACAGTGTGCACTACTTCATTCATATCATCTATAAGATCAAATACTGATGTCAAATGATATGCCCTGCTCACAATCTGTTCTAGTTTATCCCAAAGGTGTAGATGGGGTTGTCCTCAAGAGGGGTGTTTTCAATCACTCACTCTACTCAGAAGGGTGAATGCTATATAGGTTGACAGTTTTTTTTTAATCACTGTGGTTGATAGTGGATGTGATGCTAAGATGTCCACATACATCAGGCTGTACAGCAGGGGTCTCAAAGTCAACCCCTCAAGGGTTAACAGAATAAGCATTAAAAAAATAAATAAATAAAATAATAGTAATAATCTGGCCCGCAATTTGGTTGAATTATTTATACATTATTTTATTTATTTACATTTCATCTTAATTTTTAATGTGGTATTTGTGTGTTGTCTTTATTTTTGTAAAAATACGCTGCTTTGCCTGGTGATTAGCGCCTGCTGCGTAAGCCCAACCCACTTGTAAGCTGCACGTCTCTGCGTGTAACGGGTTGTACTCAGAAACGATGCCAAAGTTGATGAACAGGGTAACAGTCACTGGTGTAGATGTGTCGCTGGTGCTATTCAAAGACACAGACTCGTGCAGTAATAGAAACTCTGAATCGCTTTACTCTTTTCCACATGGATCGTACATCTCTCGTGTGTCACACCTTTATTCGTCCTCCCGCAACGCATACCTTAAGCATAGTGCCCATGTTACGGCACAACATTCTACAACTGGTTTATTGAAAACAGCGCTCAAACCCCAGTAAACGTACTGATGGAGTAACGCCGCGATGAAGATGATCGCTGACACTCAGGGAAACCGAACTCTCCAGAGAGGTAATCCATAAAACAGAAGAGAGGAGAGCGCAAACAGCGCATTACCGAAGATCAGACGCAAACAGTCAACCCAACAGAAAGCGAGATAGAGAGATTAACAGAAAGTAGTAATCAGAACTCTGGAGAAGAACTCCGAGCGCCACCAGTGGCAGGAAGGGGAATAGCAGGTAGAGAAGGTAAGGTGGATGTGACACTACGCTACGCATGTGCTCACCATTCCCAGCAAAAACATTTTGTTAGCAAAAATGTCATTCCGAAAAGAAAAGTTTATTTGGGGGAAAAAAAGTACATATGTGTGTGAAAAACTCACTCTGTAAAACTCAACTGTAAAATTTAATAAATCCAAGCACAGATCCAGACTGACCAGTGTTCATCATCAGAGTGTCCACTGCAAACTCACTTAAAGCAAATGTGGCTCATTTGTGTCAGAAGAAGCACCGTCAAGTTTCTGGTAGCAAACACTGAGTGTATTTAAATGTACAATGTATTTGAATTACAATATGTTTACATAGTTATTATATAAATAGTTGATTTTCCATTTTCCCACTGCTTTTTGTTGCAATTCTTTAATCTGGCCCCTCATCGAAAAGACAGCCTGGTTAGTGGCCCCCAGGTAATTAGAGTTTGAGACCCCTTCTGTACAGAGTGTGGTGCATGCATTCTGATGATGTAATGAAGTGGATGGTGTTTTAGGGGAACCCTGTGCAGTTGCTGGAGAGTTTGGCGGCTGTGAAGGCACGTCACGCCGCTCTGTGTGCTCAGATGCAGGAGATCGCTGCCGAACAGAAGCGCTCAATGGATTCAATACGCTCTCACCTAAACAGCACAGTTAAACTGGTGGAGGAGCTGCAGGACACAGCAGATGTGCAGGTGCTTATTAACACAGTTCTATGTCTCTGTGGTTCTATATCCTCCACACGTTGGTTCTGATTCATGTTCCTGTGACACTTCATAACTACAGGGGTTCAGATAACACAGCTACTCTCTCTCTATATATATATTTCTATCTATTAGTGCCTCCAAGTACTATTCAAGTATTTTATTTGTCACTATTTCAATAATATAAAGTACTGTACAGTACATGTGGAACAAAAGAGTGTGCAAACACAAGGATCACAGGAATAAAG
>JAFMOD010000247.1:70294-93776 GCA_019802435.1 Corydoras maculifer
AGGCGTGGCCTGAAGCACACACACACCCCACGCTCCACCTGAGAACCTCTGAGCAGATTTCTACAGGGTTTTGGAGTTCCACCCTGAGGAGGTCCATGAGGACCTGAGAGTCTCTGTTCTAATTCATGTTCCAGTTGCAGTAATTTATTTCTGTGGTGTTTTTTACCTCAGAACGTCGTCACAAAGCAGCTTCACAGAATGAAAAACCTTTAAACCCCCAGAGAGCAAGAGACAGCGGCAAGACAAAACTCCCTGTTATGTTGTTATTTAAGGAAGAAACCTTGTGAGGACCGAGACTCAGTGGGGGACTCGTCCTCCTTGAGCGGGGGGGGGGGGGGGCAACAACAGTTAGGACAGACATGTCCAGATATTTAACAAATAGAAAAACTAACAACTGGAGAACTATATGTGAGTCCATTAGGGGGCGTCCTGCAGGACCCCAGTCCAATAGATATTCAGGTTCCATCCAGTGTTCGTCAGCAGAGCCATGGACGAAGGTCTGACCACACCTCCAGAAAACCGGTCACACCTCAAAAGAAACAGACGAGGAAGGAAGTTAGAGCTGATAATGAAGCAGAGTAATTAATTAATAAGTGATTAATGGACACAGTGCATCATGTGACTCCGGCATCACTGACCGGAGCAGCAGAAGTGATTCAGATCAGAGTTGTTGAATGAGGTTGAGGTTGTAGGTCAGTCAGATTCTCTCACACCAAACACATTCAGCCACTTCCTCATGGACCTTCCCCAAACTGTTTCCATGAGGTTAGAAGCCTGTGGTTCTGGGTTCTGTGATGGTGGAACCGGATGAAGCTGGTCAGGAGGTGAGTCGGTTCCCCTGCTTTAGGAAACGAAACCATGAAACTAAAGTGGTAAACGTTGGACAATCAGAACAAAGCGACTCGTTCGCTTCCTGAAACAAAACCGTTTACAGAATAAAGTTCTGATCTTTTTTATTCAGAAATGAGGTGGACGCCTCAGCATCACGCCGTGTAGCCCATCCGCCTGGAGGTTCTGCTGGTCCTCTGATCAGCCCGTCTGGTACCAGCAGTCACGCCACTGTCAGAACATTACATTACATTTGGTCATTTATTACAAGCTGAGCACAGGGTTCTTCACAGCGCCCCCTGCAGCAAAGAGGGTTAAGGGTCACGCTCAAGGACCCACACTGGTAACTTCAGTGGACCTGGGCTTTGAACCCACAACCTTCTGATTGATAACCCAACACCCTGACCACTGAGCTGCCACGCTCCTGAGGGCAGTCAGAACAGCGTCATCATGATGCTGCTTCGTTCTCTGCACTACACTGCCTCTGATGGTCAGCTGCAGAATTACAGAAACCATGACCTGATGGTTCTTGATGGTGAAAGGTTGGAGATGCTGTGGAGATCTGCTGAGGTTCAAACACTGAGGAGGAACGTTCTCATCTGGAACATCGACTCGTTTACATCTCATTACACTGACGAGCAGCACCATGGACCGAGCAGGTGGTGTCAGGGTGGACGATGATTCTCAGTACTGCAGTCACACTGACATGGTGGTGCAGGTGCGTTAGTGTGTCTGTCAGTGTGTGTTAGTGTATGTGTGTGGGTGTCTCTCAGTGTGTGTGTGTTTAGGTGTGTGTGTGTCAATCTGTATAGGTGTGTGTTAGTGTGTGTGTGTAGGTGGGTGTGTTATTGTGTGTGTGTGTGTGTCAATCTGTATAGGTGTCTGTCAGTGTGTGTGTGTTTGTGTGTTTAGGTGGGTGTGTTAGTGTGTGTCAATCTGTATAGGTGTGTGTGTATGTGTGTGTGTGTAGGTGGGTGTGTCAGGTTTGTGAGGACCTCAGGACAATCAGAAGGTGAAAGGTTAAAGGTTAAGGTCACACTGTGGTTCAGGTGGTGGATCAGGTAAAACGGGTGGAGCTGGTTGTGGTTGAAAGGGGCGTGGTCACTGATGACGCATTGTGTTGTTGGTACATATTCATGAGCTGAACTCATGTCAACGTCGTCAGTCTTTTAACGGCAGCGGCGGCGGACGTACCGACTCGTGACTACTGATGAGTCCGGGCCGGGCCGCGGTGCGAGCCGAGCCGAACCGAGCCGAACCGACACCGCGGTTCCGATCAGTTCCGACGGGAACTGCGCAATAAGCCAGCGCGAGGCGGAACGCTTTGCCCTCCGCTGCGGGTTCCTTCAGGAACTGTTTCCGTGAGCACGCGCTTGACGAAAGCTCGTCGGACGGTTCCCAAATACTGCGCGGTGCAGACGGAGTGCGCTTGGTAGGGCGCGCGGGGTTGTTCCCTCGCCCCCCAGGTAGTGCGCAGTTATAGGGCGCACGGAGCGGGTTGGGGTTTCCGACCCGTTTGGCTGGCCGTGTCCGCAGTGTAGCTTTGTTAGCGGAGTGCGCTGTGAGGGAGTGAGTGCGGAGTGAGGGAGTGAGCCGCGGGCCGCTGCACCGAGGAGCCGACGAGCTGAGGAGCCGCGCTGTGAGGCGGTCAGTGGGTTCGCTCTGCGCCGGCAGACGATGGTGAGATTCGGCTACAGAGACAACCGAGCCCCGCGGAGCGGCCGCGTCCCAAACCACAGAGCGCCCTCACCTGGAGTCAGTCAGAAACGCTCACGAGGCCGCCGCTCGAGCCCTAATTAGGCACACTACTTAGTGAAAGATCGCGCGGGTTGGACGGCGTCGTACCGTCGGCTTCAGACGGATCCAGTGTTAATGAACAGATTGTTCTTATTTCGCTCTCGCTCGCTCAGTGAGGGTCTCCTTTCGGTTCCCTGCTGTATAAAGTTCGCTTCCCTTCGGAGGGGAGCAGCGTTAGGCTCTTTTCGTGGTTTGGTGACGGCCGCGGATTTAGCAAACGGGCTAACTGATTAGCAAAGACAGAAATCTGAGGCAAACGAGATAAAAGGTTGAGTTTTAAAGGATTCGATCACTAAAGCGCCCCGGAGGAGCCGCGCCGCCCCAAAACCCGAAAACCCGCGGGATCAGCAGCATCAACTCCGTTCGGTCAGTTTACTGAAACTTAGGCCTCGATGTCTGAGAACCGAACGACGCCGCGGAACCGAGCGGCACCAACACGAGCATCTGTATTCCCGATCTAAAGACACGAGCTGCTCTGTTTACTGCAGTGTGTGTGTGTGTGTGTGTGTGTGTGTGAGGAAACCTTATGGTTATAAAGTGAATTGAGTCCTGTTGTGGAGGTGGAATATGTGATTAATGATTGATTAATAATTGATTAATTAGTGATTAATGATTGTTTGGAGGACTGTAGATGAGCTTCAGTCATGTTCTGAGGGGGTCTCACTGATGGAACAGCTGTGGCTGCAGATCAGATCCCCTGATCATCCATTATCTTCCACTTTATCCTGTACTAGTGTCATGGGGGGGGGGGGGGTAGTGTCATACCCATCCAGGGGAGAACGTTTTGGGCGCTGGGCAGATACACCCAGGACAGGAACACACACTCACTCTATATGGGGCAATTTGGAGAACTCAATTCACCTTGATCCATGTTTTTGGACTGTGGGAGGAACCCGGAGGAAACCCACACAGACACGGGGAGAACATGCAAACTCCAAACTATTTTTTGGATCTGACTGACGCAGTGTCTGTGTTTGTTCTCTACAGACTTTAGAACATCATGATCTCTGTTCCAATTCAAGCTCCTCTCATCACATTATAGTTTGTTGTTGTTGATGTGGAGGCAGTTGGAGATTGGCGCTGTGTGTGTGTGTGTGTGTGTGTGTGTGTGTGTGTGTGTGTGTGTTCCCTGTTTTCATGGACCGTCCCTGTGTAAGGGAACAGGATACACCCCGTGGTCACGCCGTCTCAGCCTGATTGCTTCAGACGTGGTTCTCTTAATAAACATGATGTTCCGGAGTGTTCCACTCCATGACCGTGTTCTTTTAATGATCAGGGTTAGATCAGACCTCCACCTCATCATGGTCTGATGTCCGGTCTGATAGCACCTCCTACTGGAATGTTTCTAGATGTTCAGATGTGGGGAGAACATGCAAATGTCATATTTGGAATGTCCTGACCGTTTTGGGCGTGAACCGGGGACCATCCTGGCTTAATGTTCGCTTATTCATTCTTTTCATGAAGTGAACTGTAAGAGGACCTGATTGAGAGCAGGGACAGTGTGTGATGTTGGTGTTTGTCTCTGCTGTGAGGTCTTGATGTCCTCTAACTTCTCTCTGTTTGGTTGCAGTTCTCTTCTCTGACCGTTACCTGAAGTGTGCCACAGTCCTGCGAGGCGGGGGGTCCCGAGCCCTTGTCTTTCCTCTGCGTGTCCCTCTGTCCGTCGGGCCCTATGGAGGACTAGCTCAGTGCTACTGCATCGTACGAGGGACACACACAGCCAGACGCAGGAAGAGATCCGGACCCACGGCAGCAGGGCAGACGGGAAACGGGCCGGGGATGTCGTCCAACAGAAGCCAGAACCCTCATGGACTCAAACAGATTGGGCTGGACCAGATCTGGGATGACCTGCGAGCGGGCATTCAGCAGGTCTACACCCGCCAGAGCATGGCCAAGTCACGCTACATGGAGCTGTACACGTATCCTTCACTCCATCACCGGGGGGACGGGGGACGGGGTCACAAAGACTGTTGGTCTGTATGTTTAACCTGGATCTAACTTTTATTTGGGACAGGACGTGGTAACTGTGACATCACACAGTCACATTCATGACTTCATCGACAGTCTCTCATTTGTCCTCAGTTAGAATGGGACACGTTACCAGGTTCCATTGTGTTGTACAGTAGAGGACTCTGTGGGGGGGGGGGGGCTCTTTAGATGTCTCCATGTTTGTTTGGTGGAACTGAGCGGTGTGTATAATGGCTGCATTGTTCTGACCTTCTCTCTGGTTCCTCGTGTTTAATCTGGGTTTTGAATGTGTTCGAACCTTGACCCCCCCCCTCATTCAGACATGTGTATAATTACTGTACCAGCGTGCACCAGTCGAACCAGCCCCGCGGGCCGGGCATCCCCCCATCCAAACCTTCCAAGAAGGCACCCACTCCGGGAGGAGCCCAGTTCGTGGGTCTAGAGCTTTACAAGAGACTGAAAGAGTTCCTGAAGAACTACCTTACGAACCTTCTGAAGGTCTGACTTCATTCTCACTCTGCTTTCAAATACAGAGAACCGTTAGGAACTCCTGCAGGGTTCCCCGTTAGAGGAACTAGAGGAACTTCATTACGTCTGATCACAAATAAAATGAAGGTCTATGTTTCAGATCCACGTTGGTTGATCAGTTATGTTCTCTCTGTGTGACCATGAGGAAAACATGGTGAACACCTTAAACATGGTCATCGTGGACAAACATGGTTCCTCCTGGGGCAGGACAGTTCCTAATCTAAAGGAGTGAAGCCTAAAGCTCAGTTCCTGCTGTGAGGCCACAAAAAAACAAGAACTATGATGTAGTTCCTTTAGTCCTTTTAGTTCGGTTCTTGTTGTTCTCCTCATGGTTCTTGAGGGAGCAGGTGGTTCCTGCTGTGATGGTGCTGTGATGTCTTCTCAGGATGGAGAGGACCTGATGGATGAGAGTGTTCTGAAGTTCTACACGCAGCAGTGGGAGGATTACCGGTTCTCCAGCAAGGTTCTGAACGGTATCTGTGCCTACCTCAACCGCCACTGGGTGCGCCGCGAGTGCGACGAGGGCCGCAAGGGCATCTACGAAATCTACTCGGTGAGGTTCTCCTCCAGCGCCCGCTGCAGTGAGGGGCGGCTGCCGTGTTGGCTGCTGGTGTCATTATGGTCTGTTGTGTCTGTGTGCAGCTGGCTCTGGTGACCTGGAGGGAGTGTCTGTTCCGACCTCTGAATAAACAGGTCAGGCTTCATCATCGTCAGATTGGTAGGTTCTCCCTGATCCACGTTTAAACTGGGGGTTTCATCGTTGCAGGTTACCAACGCAGTGCTGAAGCTGATCGAGAAGGAACGCAACGGAGAGACCATCAACACCAGGCTGATCAGTGGTGTGGTGCAGTCCTACGGTGGGTCCTCACACACACACACACACACACTGCTCTCCTAATGATATGGGTTAATTAAGGCTGCATCATCAGAGATCAGACAGAGCAGCTGAACCTGGAGCGGTGTGTGACCGTGGACAAACCTCATCACTGTCCACCCTTTTTCATGTGTTGAGACCTTGTTCTCTGGATGGTGGAGGTTGTGGTGGGGGGGGGGGGGGGGGGGGGGGGGGGGGGGGGGGGGGGGGGGGGGGGGGGGGGGGGGGGGGGGGGGGGGGGGGGGGGGGGGGGGGGGGGGGGGGGGGGGGGGGGGGGGGGGGGGGGGGGGTGATGAAATCACTGAGTATTAAACTTAACCTTAAATGTTTAATGAATTTAAATTAATTAGTGAAATCACGTTGTTTTTAATAAACTGGATCTTTATCAGAATTCATCCATTATCTTCTGCTTTATCCTCTGTTAGGGTTGTGGGGGGGGTTCCCCATGTTCATCCAGGGGAGAACGTTTCAGGCGCCGGGCAGATACACCCAGGACAGGGGGGCAATCTATCACTGGACTCACACACACACTCTATATGGGGCAATTTGGAGAACTCAATTGACCTTGATCCATGTTTTTGGACTGTGGGAGAAAACCGGAGAACCCGGAGGAAACCCACATGGACACGGGGAGGACTTGGAAGCTCCACGCAGATGAGCATTCGAATCCCTAGTGCTGAGAGGAGAAACCACTAAGTCACCGCAAAAGGAGAATGTTTCTGAAATCTGTTGGTGGTCCGAGGTTCTGGGCGGGTTCAGGTTCGGACCCTGTGACTGTGGGTTCTAACCTCGGCGTTTGCGTGCTGCAGGCGGAGGCTCGTCTGCTGGAGGAGCAGAGGAGGGTGCAGGTCTACCTTCATGAAAGCACACAGGACGAGCTGGCAAGAAAGTGTGAGCAGGTTCTCATCGAAAAGCACCTTGAGATCTTCCATACCGAGTTCCAGAACCTCCTGGATGCAGATAAGAACGAAGGTGAGGAATGAGGTTCTGATGGGTTCGGTTCGGGTTCCGCGGCGCGCTGAGGTGTCGCTCTGTGGCCTGCAGATCTGGGACGCATGTACAACCTGGTGTCCCGCATCACCGACGGCCTGGGGGAGCTGAAGAAGCTGCTGGAGACGCACATCTACAACCAGGGCCTGGCTGCTATAGAGAAGTGCGGGGAGGCTGCTCTCAACGTGAGTGTTCAACACCACCACCACCTCCACGTCTGTCCTCAAGAGGTCGCTGAAGGTCCTAACCACCACCTTTCCTTTAGGACCCCAAAATGTACGTCCAGACCATTTTGGACGTTCATAAGAAGTATAACGCCTTGGTGATGTCTGCCTTCAACAACGACGCCGGCTTCGTTGCTGCCCTGGATAAGGTACCGCCTCTTCCTGTTCCTGTGGACATCTGTTAGGACAGTTTACTTATCACGTGAGAACCACAGAGATGGACGAGAGACAGGAGGGACAGGGAGGAGATCCTGGGTTACAGGTTTAAATGAATGTGAGGAGAGGAGGTTCTGGGGGATTAAGAATCCTCTGAGGTAGAACCTCCTCTGCCTCGTCAGGTTGTGATTGGTCCGTTTTCTGTCTTTGATGATGAACCTGAACGATGTGAGGTTAAATCCTCCACCTTCAGAATAACTGTGGAGTGACTCACTTCCTGTCAGCCCTGTGCAGTGTGTCATGTGCAGGATGTGATGTCGTTTGTTTGGACAGGCGTGTGGACGCTTCATCAACAACAATGCCGTCACCAAAATGGTTCAGTCCTCCAGCAAGTCTCCAGAGCTGCTGGCCAGATACTGTGACTCCTTACTGAAGAAGAGCTCCAAGAACCCGGAGGAGGCGGAGCTCGAAGACACGCTGAACCAAGTGGTGAGTTCAGGGTTCCACTGGAAACGTTCTCAAGGATCTACTGTCTAATTATCCTCCATTATCTACACAAGTCTGATTGATCATCATGGGGGGGTTAAGGTTCAGAGGAGAACCTGAATGTGCAGAGTGATGACACCAACACGTTCCAGAACATTGTGATTGATAAGGTTCACATCACGTTGAGAGGAGGAACCATTTAAATGAGCTTCCACCACAAAGTCCTAACCGTGTTGAAGTCTCAGTGTTGGAGAGTCGAACCCAGGGCCTTCCTGCTGCTGAGAGTGTGTGTGTGTGTGTGTGTGCGCACAGATGGTGGTTTTTAAATACATTGAGGATAAAGACGTGTTCCAGAAGTTCTATGCGAAGATGCTGGCGAAGCGGCTGGTCCATCAGAACAGTGCCAGTGATGACGCCGAGGCCAGCATGATCTCCAAACTGAAGGTACCACCGCACCACGGTCTCCACCTCAACACCTGAGAACTTCAATGAGGACGCTGTGATGATGATGTTCTGTAGATGGGTCTCCTCAGACTCCTGCGTGACCTTCTGTCCTTCTGTCCTTCACAGCAAGCGTGTGGTTTCGAGTACACGTCCAAACTGCAGCGCATGTTCCAGGACATCGGTGTCAGTAAAGATCTGAACGAGCAGTTCAAGAAACATCTCACCAACTCCGAGCCTTTAGACCGTAAGATGAAACTCCATTGAGATCGGCGTCGTGATGATGTCATGATGATGTCACGCTGCTGATGCGGGTACCTTTGTGTTTTTAGTGGACTTCAGCATCCAGGTCCTGAGCTCCGGTTCCTGGCCGTTCCAGCAGTCCTGTACTTTTGCGCTGCCTTCTGAGGTACGGCGTGGTTCAGCCCGTCCCTGTTCTGATGCTGTTCTCCAGCAGGGGGCGCCGTTTGCCGCTGATATCGTTAAATGCTGCGGTATGTGAGGGTTTGTGTACGATGTAAAGACTTTTCTGTCTCTCTGTGATGCAGTTGGAGAGAAGCTACCAAAGGTTCACAGCCTTCTACGCCAGCAGACACAGCGGCCGGAAGCTGACGTGGCTTTATCACCTGTCCAAAGGAGAGCTGGTCACCAACTGCTTCAAGAACAGATACACACTGCAGGTACAACACACACACACACACACTGCAGGTCAACCCCCGTATACACTCAGTTACACACCTCCAAACAGCGTCTGATCTCAGTGTGTGTGTGTGTGTGTGTGTGTGTGTAGGCCTCCACCTTTCAGATGGCCATTCTGCTGCAGTACAACACAGAGGATGTTTACACGGTCCAGCAGCTGACGGACAGCACTCAGATCAAAATAGTGAGTGTTTCTGATCATGCAGCACCGTGTGTGTGTGTGTGTGTGTGTGTGTGTGTGTGTGTGTTCAGAGTGGCTGGTGTAACAGGCTGTTTGTTGTTGCAGGACATCCTGGTGCAGGTTCTACAGATTTTATTAAAGTCCAAGTTGCTGGTGAGGAACAAAGTCCATCCATTATCTAATATATCTAATAAAGTGACCACTTATCCTCTATTAGGGTCGCAGGGGGGGGGGTTTCCCATGCCCATCCAGGGGAGAACGTTTTGGGCGCTGGGCAGATACACCCAGGACAGGGGGGCAATCTATCACTGGACACACACACACACACTCTATATGGGGCAATTTGGAGAATTCAATTGCCCTTTATCCATGCTTTTGGACTGTGGGAGGAAACCGGAGAACCCGGAGGAAACCCACACAGACACTGGGAGAACATGGAAACTTCACCCAGATGGGGATTCGAACCGGGAATCCCTAGTGCTGAGAGGAGAACATGCCAAACCACTAAGCCACCGTGCAGTTCGAGGAGCAATTTAATAAAGCTTAATGATGGGGGGGGGGGGGTCTGTATTCACCTTGAATAAGTGCGCTGTGTTTCAGGTTCTCGAGGACGAGAACGCCAACGTGGACGAGGTGGAGTTCAAACCCGACACCCTCATCAAGCTCTTCCTGGGGTACAAGAAGTAAGTCCAGCACCGAGTCTCTGCAGGGTCCTCAGGTCTGCAGCTGTCTCACTGTCTGATCTCATTCATCTCCCATCAATCTGATCTCCAATCGATCTGATCTCATTCCTCTCCCATCGATCTGATCTCATTCATCTCCCATCAATCTGATCTCCAATCGATCTGATCTCCAGCAAGAAGCTGCGCGTCAACATCAACGTTCCCATGAAGACCGAGCAGAAGCAGGAGCAGGAGACCACCCACAAGAACATCGAGGAGGACCGCAAGCTCTTAATCCAGGTAGAGCCGCCTCCCGGACGGGGCTCGTCACGCCTCGGCCGCATGAGATTAATCCTATCCCGGTTGTCCTGTAGGCAGCCATAGTGCGGATCATGAAGATGAGGAAGATGCTGAAGCACCAGCAGCTCCTGGCCGAGGTCCTCAACCAGCTTTCCTCCAGGTTCAAACCCAGAGTTCCCGTCATCAAGGTAAAATCAGACTGAACTGTGATTGATTACATATTGATCATATCGATCAGAACCAGACCTGCAGCTCCACCTCGGTTCCATGTACTCCTCTGTAAGGTTCCTGTGGGGGTCTGTTCATCCAGAAGATCTTCTGTGAGATCAGACACTCCCAATCTCAGTTCTAATTCATCCCATTGATGTTGATTTGGATTGAGGTCAGGACACACTGACCTCTCCACCCCTGTTCTAATGTGGTGGAACTTCCCTAAACTGTCTGTACAAAGTTAGGACATGTCTGAGGGTGTGGTTCTGAGGTTCAGGTGTTCCACCTGGGGTTGAGATGTTCCTCAGAGTGAGGATCCTGAACCTTCTGCTCCTGTCTTTCAGAAGTGTATCGATATCCTGATCGAGAAGGAGTATCTGGAGAGAGTGGACGGAGAGAAGGACACCTACAGCTACCTGGCCTGAACGTCCCCGTCCTCCCGTCTCCTCCCCGTCCCTCTCGCTCTCTTCTAACTCGCCCCTTATGTAATAAACATCATTCCTTTCGATGTTCGGCCCACAAACTTACGAATGTGGAAGGAGACGGCAGGTGCAGCAGCAGGACCTCCACCCGGTCAGCGTGGGGGCGCGGCCGCCGTCCTCTGAGCTGGACTTCCCTTTAATCACGCCACGCTGATGTAAATAAACCTGGACGTCTGAGATCAAAGCAAGGGATTACTGAGAAACCTGCCCCCCCCCCGACCCCCCCACCCCACGCTCCGGTGTGCATGCAAACTGCCGCTCTGCATTTAAGTTAAAGGTGAAAGTCCAGGAGACGCACGAGTACGGCTCTGTTAGAGGGTCCGTGAGTCCGCACGCGTAGCGCAACGCCGCCACCGCAAAGCTCTGTTTTAAGCAAAGATAAAGATTTTAGGTGCACCTCCTGAACCTGAGGACGTGAGGACGTGAGGACGTGAGGCGCGGTCCCCTGGGTCCTGTCCTGTCCCCCGGCATCGTTTCCTGCTATCAGAAGTACCATTTGTATAGTGTGGTTCACTTTTTTAAATGTGTGGTAAATAAAAATTAAAGGTTTCTCTACGCCCCCTGGTGGAGTGCAGTCTGTGGAGTCCCCCCCCCCCCAGGCGTTACCCATGGTGACCATGGTGCCCACAAACCCACACTCTGCACTGACCCGGTGTGATCTGAGGGTCGGTCACGTGGATCCTGGTTGAAGACTTTCTGCTGAACTGGATCTCTCTCAGAACGGAAAGCTCCGTCTGAACTTTAGATTAAAGGTGAAGTCTGATCTCACTGAGCTTCATTAAAAACAGCAGATAATTATCAGATCTGGACCTGATTATTGATCTCGTTAATGAATCAGTCGGAGGTGATGACGTCAGCAGTGAGTGGACGGTGGTGTATCTAATAAAGTGACCGCTGAGCTCAAACATCCATCAACTTCAGCTTTGTCCTCTATTGGGGGGGGGGGTTCCCCATGTCCATCTAGGGAAGAACATTTTGGGCGCTGGGCAGATACACTGGGCAGGACAGGGGGGCAATCTATCATTGCACAGACACACTATATGGGGCAATTTCGAGAACTCAATTGACCTTGATCCATGTTTTTGGACCATCGGAGGAAACCCACGTGGACACAGGGAGAACTTGAACCGGGAATCCCCAGCACTGAGAGGAGAACATGCTAAACCACTATGCCGCCCTGAGCTCAAATAATTCAGTACAGAACCAAAAAGGTTCCTTCACTGGAATGATGCCAACACTGTTCTAATGGGTTGTACTGCTATGTGGAACCTTCTATAGAACCATGAAGAACCATCTCACACACAGAGAACCTTTTAAACAAGTTCATGGTTCCTTCAGGTGTTGATGGTTCTTTGCGAGGAACCCTTAAAGAACGGTTCTCTGTGTAAATCGATGAATCGATGATCGCTGAAATGGGTCCTTCGGTTCTAAACGGTGGGAATGCAGATTCTGTGGTTCGGTTCTGTGGTTCGGTTCCGGTTCTGTGGTTCGGTTGATTGGTCAGTGTGAGTCTGATCTAACAGTCCGACTGCTGTGATTTAGCCCCGCCCCTCATTTGATTCTAATCTTAATCTTAAATCCGATCCTGTCGCAGGTGCGTTCAGGTAATTAACCTACATCAGACTCCACCTCCTGTCTGCAGCTATTACACTTGATGACGTCACGTCTCCACCTTCATTCTGAACGGACTGAGAACTTGGGCTGAGGGAATGTTTTCGGATCACGAGAGTGACGTCATCGTTAGTGCGCACCTGAGCCCCTCGGTGCTTCATTAAGGCCGCTGCGCATGCGCCTCGGTTCCCCGCCGTGGCGTCCTTTCCGTGGGTCACCTGTCCACACCTGCGCTCCTCATGGAACCTGCTGCAGAACCGACCAACACAGGGGTCCAGGTTCGAGATGACCTCTCCGAGAAGTGCCAGAAACTGTTCCTGGAGTTTTTGGAGGAGTAAGTAAGGGTTCCTGCTTCAGGAGGAGGAACCAAGTAAGTAAGGGTTCCTGCTTCAGGAGGAGGAACCAAACCACACGAAGCTGTAACCCTCAACAGAGAACCTTCAGAACCTCAATGTATTCATCTGAGCTTTAATCTGCCCCCTGTCCTCCCACCCTTCAATTGATCAGACTTCAGAACCTGCTGACAGAAGAACCTCATCTTCAGAACCGTCTTATGATGACGTCAGTCAGTAAAGGTTCCCCATTCAGTTTAAGACTCGGTTCCTCAAAACGCACCTCAGAACCTCAGAACCTCAGGAGGTCATTCTCACCTGCAGCCATCGATCTGTACGATCATTCTGTTTAATCCTGACTCTGCAAAACACCTTTAATCTGAATTAATAATCATGCTCATTATTCAAATGTTCAGTATGACGTCATCACCTGACCCACAGGTCACGTGTTTTATTTAATATTCATAACACACTTTAGTTGAATTGTTTTGCACTGGATGTTAATTTGAATGATAATTAGGAGATTATTCTGATTTCTTTAAAGGAACCTGATGAAATGGTTCTTCAGTTCTGTTCACAAGAACTTTAGAATAACTTTAATAGAACTTTAGAATAACTTTAATAGAACTTTAGAATAACTTTAATAGAACTTTAGAATAACTTTAATAGAACTTCAGAATAACTTTAATAGAACTTCAGAATAACTTTAATAGAACTTTAGAATAACTTTAATCGAACTTTAGAATAACTGAAATCGAACTTTAGAATAACTTTAATAGAACTTCAGAATAACTTTAATAGAACTTTAGAATAACTTTAATAGAACTTTATAATTCTTAAATCAGAACCGTTTACATTATTTTTTTATAAGAACATATTTCACAAACAGTTCGTTCAGAAACCTCACAGCCTTCACCTCCCAGGAGCGGCCAGCAGAGGTCGTGGTGGTTCTGCTGATGAGGTTCTGCTGTCTCAGTCCTTCACCCTTCTCCTGAGCTCTGGTCGTCCATGTGAGCAGATGTTCTGTGGGGTTGTTTCTGGAGGTTCTGGTCTGCAGGTTCTGAAGGTCTTCTCTCCTCCGTCTGTGGTTCAGGTTTCAGGATAAAGGTGGAGACCCTCTGTATCTGACTGAAGCTCAGGAGCTGATTCGACCTGAGAGGAACACGCTGACCGTGAGCTTCACCAACATCGAGCACTACAACCAGCAGCTCGCCACCACCATCCAGGAGGAGTACTACAGGTACCACCAGGTTCTGTGAACACGGGCCTCCCATCACTCAGCGTTCTCATAGAGTTCTTATATAGTTGTGTTCTGGTTCCTTTTTGGAGATCATTGGTTCCTCAGTGTGTGTGTGTGTGTGTGTGTGTGTGTTTAGGGTGTACCCGTTCCTCTGTCGGGCGGTGCGTCACTTTGCTCGTGACCATGGAAACGTTCCTCCATCTAAAGAGTTCTATGTGGCTTTTTCTGAATTTCCATCGAGACAGAAGTAAAGAATTTCATGGGTCACATGACCTTCATCTCCATCTTCTCACTGTGTACACTGATGATGATGATGATGATGATGATGATGATCCCGCAGGATCCGTGAACTGTCCACGGCTCGTATTGGGACTCTGCTGCGGATCAGCGGGCAGGTGGTGCGTACGCACCCGGTGCACCCCGAGCTGGTCAGCGGGACCTTCCTGTGTCTGGACTGTCAGTCGGTGGTGAAGGACGTGGAGCAGCAGTTCAAATACACGCAGCCGTCCATCTGCAAGAACCCCGTCTGCGCCAACCGCCGCAGGTTCATGCTGGACACCAACAAATCCCGCTTTGTGGACTTTCAGAAGGTAGACCACGTCCACGGCGGGCTTCGGCTTCGGGTTCGGGTCTGAAGTCCTCACGCTCGGTCCCCGCAGGTCCGGATCCAGGAGACGCAGGCCGAGCTGCCGCGAGGCTCCATCCCGCGCAGCGTGGAGGTCGTCCTGAGGGCCGAGGCTGTGGAGAGCGCGCAGGCCGGGGACCGCTGCGACTTCACCGGGACGCTCATCGTGGTTCCCGATGTGTCTGCACTGGCGCTTTCAGGTACCAACTGGAGAACCTTCTGATTCAGCAGCTTCACAACTCTGAACGTTCTGAGAAACATCATGTGGTTCCTGTTCCTGCTCTGAAGTCTCTGATGTTTGGTTCTTGTGTGTGGTCTACAGGAACCAGAGCCGAGACCAGCAGCAGAGTGACGGGAAAGGAAGGCTTTGAGGCGGATGGGATCCAGGGCCTGAAAGCTTTAGGGGTTCGAGAGCTGTCCTACAGACTGGCCTTCCTGGCTAATTACGTCGCCCCAACGAACCCGAGGGTGAGGGCAGGGTCTGCTGGCCGGGTCGTTAGGGTTTTAATTAAGTTTGTCCTGAATTTGTGTGAATGTTCAGGTGAGCATGGTTCAGGTTCCTCAGCAATCAGATCTTCAGATCAGAGAGGTTTAGTTTATGGAACCATCAGAACCCCCACAGAGATCCGGTTCAGTATAGGAGGTCATGTTGGTGAAGGAACCAAGCCAAAGCCTTAACCGTGGTTCTGAGTTGCGTTGACCCGAGTGTCCGGTTCTCCTCCTCTGGACAGTTTGGAGGGAAGGAGCTGCGGCAGGAGGACCAGACAGCCGAGAGCGTGAAGAACCAGATGACGGTGCAGGAGTGGGAGAAGGTGTTCGAGATGAGCCAGGACAAGAACCTTTATCACAACCTGTGCACCAGCCTGTTCCCCACCATCCACGGTGAGATCAGATCCATCATCTTCACCTCAGCAGCAGACCTTGCGCTCATCGGAACCCCGATCCTGTGCTCGTCTGATCTGTTGAACCACGTTGAGTTTGAATGTGTATCTGGATGACGGGGAACGTTGGACCGTCTGATCTGCGTGTTTTTCAGGGAATGATGAGATCAAACGTGGGATCCTGCTGATGCTCTTCGGTGGAGTAGCCAAGACCACCATGGAGGGGACGTCTCTCAGAGGAGACATCAATGTTTGCATCATCGGTGACCCCAGCACCTCCAAGAGCCAGTTCCTCAAGTAAGTCGGGTCTGTTCTGGTGAAGACGTCCTTTCTGTGGGTGCTGGTTGAAGGTTCTGATCACATGATCAGGAGGACGAGGCTGCGTTCTGATGTTCTGATGATGTTCTCCTCCTCCTCAGACACGTGGAGGACTTTGTTCCTCGCGCCGTCTACACCAGCGGGAAGGCCAGCAGCGCCGCAGGCCTCACCGCCGCCGTGGTGAAGGACGAGGAGTCCCACGAGTTCGTGATCGAGGCCGGCGCCCTCATGCTGGCTGATAATGTAATGACAGATGAGTGGGCGGGGCTCTGATCTGATTGGTTGTTGTGTGGTTGTGAGATGTTTCTGCTTTCAGGGAGTCTGCTGCATCGACGAGTTTGATAAGATGGACCTGAAGGACCAGGTCGCCATTCATGAAGCCATGGAGCAGCAGACCATCTCCATCACCAAGGCCGGGGTCAAGGTGCACGCCCAAAATACTCAAACACCACCGCTGACCTCAGATCAGGTTCAATTACAAACACGAATATTAACCAATCAGAGGACAAGGGGGGGGGGGGGGGGGGGGGGGGGGGGGGGGGGGGGGGGGGGGGGGGGGGGGGGGGGGGGGGGGGGGGGGGGGGGGGGGGGGGGGGGGGGGGGGGGGGGGGGGGGGGGGGGTTCTTTAAGTCATTAAACTTGGTTCATTAATAATTTCGTTCCAGGCCACACTAAACGCTCGCACGTCAATCCTGGCCGCAGCCAATCCAATCGATGGCAGATACAATCGCTCCAAATCCCTGAGGCAGAACGTCAACATGTCGGCTCCCATCATGTCCCGCTTCGACCTGTTCTTCATTCTGGTGGACGAGTGTAACGAGGTGAGACGGGGTCAGACGGGGGCGGGGTGGGCGTGCTCCAGGAGCGGACCAGGAGGAGCTCCAGTCTGAAGTAGACGAGCTCTGAGTCCAGACGTCTGTTTACAACATGTGCTTTAAAAGAGACGTAGAACTTTACAGCATAGAACCTGAGAACCAGAACCCGACCTCGGGTCAGTTCCTCCTGTCCCGTCATCACGGGAACGTTGTGTGATCTGAACTTCCAACCTCATGGAAACAGTTTGGGGAAGGCCCCGTTGATGAATGAGAACAGAGATGGTGCGTCAGATGTTCTTCTGAAGGTCCTGCTGTAATGTGTAGAAGTTCTGATGATTGGCATGTTCTTAGGTGACCGACTATGCCATAGCTCGGCGTATCGTGGACCTCCATGCCAGGAAGGTGGAGTCGGTGGAACGAGTCTACGCCACAGAGGACATTCAGAGATACATACTGTTTGCCAGACAGTTCCAGCCGAAGGTCCGTTCCATATCTAACGTTCTCTTAGATGTTTTATGCCCCCGTGGGTGCGTCTCCATGACCACCACGTCACAGTGTGATCTCATGGTGTTCTGTAGATCACCCCGGAGGCTCAGGAGTTCGTAGTGGAGCAGTATAAACGTCTGCGTCAGAGAGATGGAGGTGGCACCACCAGGTCCGCCTGGAGAATCACGGTGCGGCAGCTGGAGAGCATGCTGCGTCTGTCCGAGGCCATGGCCCGCCTGTACTGCTGCGATGAGGTCAGCGAGGCTCCGCCCCCTGCGTGGCGTCCCGCCGTAGGTTCCCTAATGATGCCGTGTCTCCTTTCAGGTTCAACCCAAACATGTGAAGGAAGCCTTCAGACTTCTGAACAAGTCCATCATCCGCGTGGACTCTCCTGACATCAGCTTCGAGCAGGACGAAGATCTGAATGGTACACTGCCCCGAGTTCGTTAAGATTTAATTAAGAATGATGTCAGGGGCACAGCGGGGACATCGGGACACTGGGTGAGGTTCCTGTATCTTAATCAGGAGACAGGTTAGGATTAAGGACCTGGTGGTCCATTCCCAGAGCTTCATCACGTCTTCATTCTCATCTCATTAACGTGTTCGTTTGTTTTGCTTCGTTAATGTTTCATCATTACAGCTGATGGAGGATGATGGTGATGATGATGTGTATCACTGCAGATCAGAGAGAAGTGATGGACACTGAGGGGGACACCAACCAGAGGAACGGTTCTGCTGATGAGCCCATGGACACAGGAGAACCTGAGCGTCAGGAGAAGCCTGCCGTCTCCAGACCGGCGCTCCGCATGTCCTTCGCAGAATATCGCCGTGTCTCCAACCTGCTGGTGCTGCACATGCAGAAGATGGAGCAGTGTACGCTCGTTATTATGATTATTATAATTAAGTTTTAAAGGGTGTGATGTCACTCTAATGTCTTGGTTAACTGAATGGGTTTTGGTTTGTGAAGGTTCTTCATAAAAAGAACCAAAGGGGTGATGTTTACATCTGAGCTGTTAAGACAGATAACTGATCCACCCTGTCAAAGGGAGAACATGCAAATGCCAAGACCTTACCTCTGAGATGGTTCTGATCTGAGAACAGTTAGAGGTTTTTGTTCTGTTTCTCAGGATTAAAGAACTTTATTTTAAACCTGAGTTTAAGATCAAAGAGCTGTGTTTATTTAAACCTGATTAATTGATCCTGATGATGATGATGATGATTTCTGTCTTCAGTGGATGAAGAATCGTCTCTGAGGAAGAGCGAGCTGATGGACTGGTACCTGGGTGAGGTTGAGGCTGAGATTGAGAGTGAGGCTGACCTCATCAGCAGGAAGAACCTGATCGAGAGGGTTCTGCACCGACTGGTTCATTATGTGAGCGTCTCTGTTCACCGTGGGACGTCAGTGTCCCTGTGATGTTCTCTTAACCCTGTTCTGATGTCCTCAGGACCACGTCATCATAGAACTCACAAAGACCGGTCTGCAGAAGGTCTCAGCGGAGGGAGAGGAGCCGCTTCTGGAGGAGGATCCGTATCTCGTGGTCAATCCGAATTACGTTCTGGAGGACTGAAGATAAGTCGAGCTGATGTCTTCACTTAGATTCATTTAAATTTGTGACGTGTGCAATAAATACAATGTGAATTGAAAGTGGTGTTTTATATAAGTACACTAGGTGGCACTGTTCCTCACTTTCACACAGCACGATTCAGGAGAACATGTGCATCAGCAGGTGATATAAGAACCAAACCATCCACACACGTGATCAGACCCCCTATGGTCATTAATGTGTGTGTGTGTGTGTGTGGAGGTTGTACATTAAAACAAACTTGTATAATGTGTGTGTGACGTCAGTGTGGCCGTGCGCCGCAGGTTTAATTTCAGTACACTCTTATTTAAAACACCTGTGCAGGTTTTCCAGCTGGGGGCGCTGCTCCATGACCACGCCTTCGTTGTGTGGTACTTTAGAATGTTCTTTAATCAGCTATAATGTTCGTTTTTGCTGTGAACAGAAGTATGTGGACAGCCCGATGTCACGTCATGGTGGTTACTAAGAACACGCTGAATGTAGGTCAGAGCAGTTCTATGGAAGTCTCAGGGCTGGGGGAGACGTCCTGATCGTGTGGGACGCCGTCGGGTTTAGAAAGTGCACCATGTGCTTTATTCTCAAAGTTCTTTAAATGAACCTGAAGCTTAGCAGATTTGAGTTTGAGGTTCTGCTGCTGGACGTTTAATGGAAAACTGCCGTCTGTAGGACCCTGAGTCCTGGTGCAGGACGGCAGGAGGTTCAGATAAACTGTGCAGCAGCACGTGACCTTGGCGTGGATGTTGATGCCCGCTGGGGTTTTCAGTAGTTCAGTAATTCTGGATAGTTAGATTTTTTTTTTTTTTTTTGAGGTGAATGGGCTGAGGCCTATCCCTGCATTAATGAAGCAGAATCCTCTATAGGATGGCAGGCTCACCTGGAAACCCATGTAGACTTGAGGAGAACATACAAACTCTTCAGAGATGATTTTAGTTATCTAAGCAAGCGATCTGTACGCTAATTTTATCGGAGACCATTGAAACCCTTGAGGACAATGGGCTACAGCATATACAGACCACACCAGGTTTTAGTTCTGCTTCTCCGAAAGAGGAATCTAACGTACAGTGGACTCGTGGCCGCTTCTCTGATTCTTAACTGATGCCTTGACATCATGATGTAAACGAGAGTGTGTTAGCTGTACAGACCCAACCACCCGGGCGCAGGGTGCAGCGCAGGGTGCAGCGCAGGGTGCAGCGCAGGGTGCAGCATGTCCGAACACACCACAGTGTGACCATGTGCATCCTTTTAAGGCTGCAGCATGACATGTCCTCTGTAAGCAGAACCGTGAGCCCTGTCCTCTTTATTACAGCATTATCATCTATAAAGGTGTGTTATCTGTGTGTGGTATTTATGACTTACATAATAAAACAGAGAGAGAGAGAGAGAGAGGAGGATTCTGAATGAGAAACAGTATGAATACAAAGCAGAATTCATTTGAAACGTTCAGAAAACTTCACGACAAAATATAATGTGTTTAAGGTCAGTGTGGAAAACATCCATCCATCCATTATCTTCTGCTATATCCTCTATTAGGGTCAGGGGGAGGGGTGTTCCCCATGCCCATCCAGGGGAGAACGTTTCGGGCTGCCGGGCACCCAGTACAGGATGCCAATCTATCGCTGGGCACACACTCCCTCTCATACACACACTATATGGGGCAATTTGGAGAATTCAATTCACCTTGATCCATGTTTTTGGACTGTGGGAGGAAACCGGAGAACCCGGAGGAAACCCACACAGACACAGGGAGAACATGGAAACTCCACCCAGATGGGGATTCGAACCGGGAATCCCTAGTGCTGAGAGGAGAACATGCTAAACCACTAAGTTACCATGCCGCCCCATGTGAAAAACATGTTCAAACTTATTATTCCAAAAGTATGCGTTATATTCATTTCATTGATTTATCCTCATCATTGTCCCTCAGGGGACAAACTCCTCATTAAGCATTAATTCTAATGAGATGAAATGTGAGACAGATCAGAGTTCATTACACAGCAGCTTTACAGAGTTATAAACCTTTAAACCACCAGAGAGCAAGACCAAGAGACAGCGGCAAGACAAAACTCCCGTCTCTGTTGATATATAATAATCAGGACCCCCCCCCCCCACACACACACTTTATTTCTATATTTGATGTTAATTATCAGTGAAAGCAGCTGATTATTTTGTTGGTAAAGTAAAAGCTGATTAAGGAGATATCAGTGTGTGTGTGTGTGTGTGTGTGTGTGTGTGTGTGTGTGTGTGTGTGTGTGTGTGTGTGAGATGAAAGTGAAGCGCGCTCCCGCCGCCCTCTGTAACGTTACACCCGCCCCGTGAGCGCGCGCGCGCGGACCCGTGAGCGCGCCTTTGAACCCGAGAGCGTCGCGTGCCAAGCTCGAGCCTGAAATACAAGGATGTAACCGCCACCCAGATCCGAACCCAGTATATAAAGACATCACAGCCTCATCTGCCCCAGCAAAGCCCCGCCCCCCCAGCCCTGCCCCTGCCCGGCCGGGGTGCTCAGCGAGCGCGCGGATGCCTCGTCCTCAGACCCCGGAGCCGAGCGTTCTCCTCCAGCTGTGAGCTGCGCGGGTTCTCCAGAGAACATCTCCGAGTCGGTGAGTCAGACTCCTCTGGAGCTTTTCTGATGATCAGACAGATGGTTCTTCATGGTCAGCCGTGGAGCTTTAACTCTGATGGAACCTGTTGATGTGACCTGAGCTTCAGCTGAACCTGCAGATCACCAACTTTCATTTAAACAGCATGAACTTTCCAAACATCTGACCATCTGCTCGGGATGTCAGTCTGCTGTCGGTTCTGATGTTATGGACTTCTTCAGTCTTCTCTTTGTCTTTGCTTTCTTTACTAAAACTATTTGAATCAGGTTCAGTTTTAGATGAACCTCAAATGGATTTAAAGAGGAACATCTGACCCCCCCCCCCCCCGTGTTTAATTACGGACATCTGAGAGTTGGAATGAACTCCAGTTGTTGGTTTTTCTGTAGATGTTCCTGTTTATGTTCTGAAGAGATGTTCCAAAGGCCACCTTTAGAGCAGCACTCTGTCTCTGGTTCTTTCATCTGACCGCAGATGTAAGCAGAGGGAACCGGACGCTGCAGGTTAGATCAGAGAACGGGCAGCAAACGTTTAGTGGTTTGAGATTTGAAAGCAAGATGGTTCCCCCAAACGGAACCTAATCCCCTCTGACGGTGTGGTGGAGGGTCTGTGATGCGGGACTGTGTTTTTTTTCAGCACTGTGTTAAGGAGAACCGCATGGCATCATGGCCTTCAAAAAGAACCAGGGTCTTTAAAGAATTACTGACCACCTCGGGCAAGAAGATAGAACGTTCTAGAGTGAGCTGGAAGAGACACGGCAGAGTCTGAGAAGAACGGTTTACACACAGGACGTTAGATGTTAGATGTTAGAACAGTGTGAGGGATGCTCCGTTTCTCTGATGGTTATTATTATTGATGATCTTTTATTTGATGGGTTTCTGTTCTGTGGAGGTTCCTGAGCTGCTTTGTTCTTTCCTGCAGGGACTGTTCCAGCATCATGATTCCACCTGGAGACTGTCTGTATGCTGGGAGGAAGAGGAGGAAGCCCATTCAGAAACAGCTGAGTGATTAGTATTTATTAATTAGTGAGCCGGTTGTGTTGTGTGAACGCTCGGTGGGTTTAATGAGTGAGTGATGATTAATTAAACGGATTTCGTTGGAATCTGTGAGGTCTGTGTTAATTCTACAGTTTAAACTATTATTTATTTTATTTTATTTTATTTTTGGAAAGTAAACCATAAATATGAAAAGCTTGTTAAATTCACTTTATTAATATTAAAGGTCGGTAAGGGTGTGGTAGCTCAGTGGTCAGGGCGTTGGGCTTTCAATCAGAAGGTTGTTGGTTCAAATCCCAGCTCCACTGCAGTTACCAGTGTGGGTCCTTGAGTGAGACCCTTAACCCTCAGTGCTGCAGGGGGCGCTGTGATGAACCCTGTGCTCAGCTTGTAAGTCGCTTTGGATAAAAGCCTCCAATAAATGACCCAATGCATTAATGTAAATGTTAAAACCTCAATAAATCAAACTATATATATGGTCACACACTCTGGACAGAGGTATTGGGACTCCCACACTGTACATCTTCAGGGGGTCTCACTTTCAGCCGTTATTCTGTAGATTTCGGCGTGTGTTGGGGGAATACCCCTCCTTTACTCAGAAGACGGTTGGAGTGGTCAGACACCGATGTTGGACTGTAGAGCCATGTCAGAGATGTTGGATGCGGTTGATTGAGGTCAGGACTCCACATGGTGCCACGTTTAACCCAGCCGTGACTTCGGGGTCAGGCTGGAACAGGAAGGGTGCTTTCCCAAACTGTTTACAGGTGTCCAGCAGACGCGGTGTTCATGTGTAATGTAATTTATCTGCTGTAAGGGGAGCTGAATAACGTGGTGTGTCCTCATACTTGTGTCCGTGGGGTGTGAGTGTTGGACCCTGTGGATCGGTCAGTGTTTCAGCTCTTCCTCAGATGAAGCTGGTTTTACTTTAGTAACAGCGCTGGTCGTTGAGCTTTCTGTAAATAACACACACTCAGGGCTGCGGGTTGCCAAAGCCAGCGGGTTTCCACACGTGGTGGGGTGTGTGTGTCGGTGCAGTGTGTGTCCGGCGTTGGCGATGGGTTTTTGGTGTTTTGGTGTTTGGTGGTTGATAGTGAGCAGATCCTGCAGAACAGGTGAAGGTCGAGTCCCGGTCTCATTCCCGGGGTTTGAATCACAGAGCTGTGTGACAGCGCCGGG
>JAFMOD010000247.1:119784-132147 GCA_019802435.1 Corydoras maculifer
GGGCACACACTCACTCACACAGACACACTCTATATGGGGCAATTTTGAGAACTCAATTAACTTGATCCATGTTTTTGGACTGTGGGAGGAAACCGGAGAACCCGGAGGAAACCCACGCAGACACGGGGAGAACATGGAAACTCCACCCAGATGGGGATTCGAACCGGGAATCCCTAGCGCTGAGAGGCGAACGTGCTAACCACTAAGCCACCGTGCCGCCGCCATCAAAACATCCAATCATTAAAGAGCTCCTCATGCGTTCTACCACAGGGTTTTTCCACAGGGTTCTACCGCAGGGTTCTAACACATGCGTTCTACCACAGGGTTCTACTGCAGGGTTTTATCACAGGGTTCTACTGCAGGGTTTTATCACAGGGTTCTACTGCAGGGTTCTAACACATGCGTTCTACCACAGGGTTCTACCACAGGGTTCTACCACAGGGTTTTTCCACAGGGTTCTACCGCAGGGTTCTAACACATGCGTTCTACCACAGGGTTCTACTGCAGGGTTTTATCACAGGGTTCTACTGCAGGGTTTTATCACAGGGTTCTACTGCAGGGTTCTAACACATGCGTTCTACCACAGGGTTCTACCACAGGGTTCTACTGCAGGGTTTTATCACAGGATTCTAGAACAGGGTTTTACCACAGGGTTCTACCAAAGTGACTTACAAGATGAGGGTTGAGCACAGAGTCGAACCCACAACCTTCAGATTGATAACCCACCACCCTGAGGTACCACGCCCAGGTTCTAGGGTTCTCTCCTAACAAACAGCAAGCTGACATCACGGGATGCTCCAGCTGATGGAAAATGAGACGGGATAGGCTCCGGGGCGTGCGAACACGGCGGCGTGAGACAAAGGCCTCGCGGCGCTGCATGATGAAGAGGTTAAATATTTTAAAGGGAAATGATGGGCGTGTGGAAGCGTAACGGGGTGAAGGCTGCACGCTGGAACCAGACGGGCCTTTCAGGTTCTCTCTCTCTCTCTCTCTCTCTCTCTCGCTCGCTCAGTGCATGGTTTTGTCTGTCATCATGCACGCCGACCCGCTGTCACGCAATGCCCCGACCAAACCAGAGCCGAGGAAGCCCTGCCCCCCCCTCTCGCTGCGAGGAGAGAGAGAGAGAGAGGCACGAGAAAGCGACAGCAGTTCTGGCAACCGCTAACAGCTAATAATAAATGAAAGCCGTAGCACCAGGCCGGCCGCACAGCGTCCACGCTGCAGAAGTGACCTCAGCCTTCAAAAAGCCTCAAATAAATATCTGTGAGCAGGGGTGGGGGGGTGGGGGGGATTGGTGGTGGTGGGGGGGGTTGCAGGATGACTGTACCGCTGCACGCCGCAGACTTCAAAGGGAACTGTTTGATTAGACGCTCAAAATCTGATGAACCCATCTGATCATCCACCGGGACGAGAACCAAGCAGAACCAAGCAGAACCCAGCAGAACTGTGCAGAACCCAGCAGAACCCAGCAGAACCCTGACGTTGGATTCATTTACATTTACATTTACATCTGGTCATTTATTGGACGCTTTATTCCAAAGAGACTTACAAGCTGAGCACAGGGTTCATCACAGCGCCCCCTGCAGCACTGAGGGTTAAGGACTCACTCAAGGAGTGGGGAACTTCAGTGGACCTGGGATTTGAACCCACAACCTTCAGGTTGATAACCCAACACCCTGTCAATCTGAAGGTTGTGGGTTCAAAGCCCAGCTCCACTGAAGTTACCAGTGTGAAGTTCCAGAACCTTAAACACTGAGCTACCAAATAAATCATCATCATCATCATCATCATCTCCAGACTCCTGAGCCCCGGTGGTGTGTGTGTTGTTGATGTGTGTATTCAGGAGCAGTGTGTGTGTGTGTGTGTGTGTGTGTGAGTTCTCACTCTGAGATGTTCGTGTGTTTGTGGTGTGTCGTGTTGGTCGGTGGTGAGGACCATCAGCAGCTCCACACACTGAGCTTCCTGTTACTGACACACACAGTGTGAACCCCGGAGTGCAGCACACTCACACTCACACACACACACACACACACACACTCACTGACATCATCACAATAATCCTGCTCATCCCTGTGTGTGTGTGTGTGTGTGTGTGTGTGTGTGTGTGTGTGTGTGTGTGTGTGTGTGCTCTTCCTGACAGACGGACGTGATGCATCAGAACGTGTTCGATTACATTCATGTGGACGAGAGGCAGGAGTTCAGACGGCAGCTCCACTGGGCCATGAACCCCGGTCAGCAGGAGAACCTCTCTCACTCAGGACGTGGTGTGTGTTCCACACCCCGCAGAACAGACTAACATTCCGTTACAGAGGAGAACCTCTGAGGGTTAAACACTGCGCCAGAAAATACATACAATGTACCATGGTTTAGATTCAATAAAGAGAGAGAGAGAGAGAGAGAGAGACACAGAGAGACAGAGAGAGAGAGAGAGACAGAGCTTTATTTTCATTATACAAAGTTCTGAGTGTTACCTCTAACAGAACCACAGTGCAGGGCAACATTCATACAACATTTAGCTTTTAAGGCATAAAAAGTAATAAATTAATATAAAACACATGTGTATAATAATAAAATAATATAATAATATAATAGTTGAATAATATGACTTTATAAATGAGAAATAATAATCAGTAGCTGTCATATATAAGATCATACCTGTTATACTAATTATAATTATATATTACATACAGATCTGAATTCGTCATTTTAATTGAACCCTGGATTCATCATTTAATTATTATCTTTTTAATTTTGTATTATTATCTGGTTTTGATTTAAACATCTTTCTGAGACAGAACTCCGACCGATTTATTAATTCATACAGAACCTTATGGTTCCAAAGACACAGTGAATGAGAACGGCCCCGAGTCGCTCATTAACGAGCTTCTAGGTTTAGGCCACGCCCCCACACAGCAACGGGCAAATGTACCTGAAAAAAAAATGTATATTAAAAATGATTACAATGAAAACAAATGAATGTGTTGTATTTAAATAATGACAGATGGTTGTATATTATTGATCTGATGAGTGCTTCAGTGTTAAAGCAGAAGGTTCTCAGACTGTGTATCAGAACCCTGACCTTGGTTCCTGTGCTGCAGACGAGGACTTCATGGTCAGAAGTCTGTTCAGTGCCGAGGAGCCGGACGGCGTTCCCTCAGAACTCTGGCCGTTCTTCACGCGCTGCTTCATCGCTCGCGTGCGCTGCCTTCTCGACAGCAAGTCGGGCTTCCTGGTGAGTCTCACAACGTTCCTTCATTAAAGCTGAAGACAGACGGAACACCAGACCCGATTTAAATCAGAGAACTCTCTCTTTGGTTCCTCCCTCCTGAAGAGGATGCAGTTCCAGGGCAGTCTGAAGTTCCTGCAGGGCCAGAAGAGGAAGACCAAGTCCGGGGTGGTGCTGCCCCCTCAGCTGGCGCTGTTCTGCGTGGCCGTGCCCCTCATGCTGCCCTCCATCACCGAACTCAAGATGAAGGGTCTGATGATCAAAAGCAAACACCGTGGAACCAGCAGCAGGTACTTTCAGATTAGATTGGTTCAGACAGGTTCTAAGGTTCTACACTCTCAGAAGGGCGTGGTAGCTCAGGGGTTAGGTGTTGGGTTATCAATCAGAAGGTTGAGGGTTTGAGTTGGACCTCATTTGTTCTTCGGGACCTCAATCGTTCATCCAGATGATGAACTGGTTCTGCAGGACTGTGGGTCCATGTGGACAGTAGTTACTGAGTGAGGCTTTGAGAAGCTCGGACCTGGCTGGTCCACCTCGTTCCAGAGACGCTGAGTGTGCAGGTGTGAGAGGTGTTGGACTGGGGTTGATTCAGGTTCTGGTTGAAGGGTCAGAGCTGGGTTTTGTTGATCAGACTTCTGTCCGATCTGACGATCTGTTGAACTTTGCAGTGAGAGGAAGCTCGTCATGTCCCGCAGCTCCTGTGATGGAGGTCACCCCATGCTGCTGAACTCTGAGCAGTCCTGGACCAACCTGACCCGCGAAGACCCCCAGTACCAGTCTGAGAACTACTACGTCCAGGAGGAACCTCTGAACTTCTGCCTGTCTTCAGCCGGCGTCCATAAAGTCCAACCTCCGAACGGCGTGTGGGACTCCGTGCGCTGTCCGTCCGCCTCGCACGTCGGACCCAACGGCTTCTACGGCGGCAAGCCGTCCAGACACCTGCCGTCGGGGAGGTTCCGCTTCTCGCCGGGTTGCCCCTCGGTGCTGTCTCAGTGTAATCAGTACGGCCTGACGGATGGGAAGAGCGAGGGGCGGTACATGTCCCATAACGACGCCTACGGCGGCCTGCTGCTGCCCCAGACCGCCATCAAGACCGAGCAGGACTCCGACTCGGAGAACGGGTGTGGGGGGTACGCCGCGCCTCAGAACGCCGGCTGGCCGTATAACGGCGCCTTCTCCGAAACGCTGCAGGTGAAAACGGAGACGGAGTACGAGACCTACTACGGAAAGCCTCAGCCGATCATCCAGAACGTCAATGGACACGCCTACACAGGGAGCAACAAAGCGCTGAAGTGTGTCCTCCATAAGGACGCGCCTCACGCCGATCCCCTCAGCCAGCAGGCCATGAACTGCCACGCCTACGCCAACAACCCCGCAGAGTCCAAAGCCTTCATGCAGCAGCACTACAAGCTGTCCAGAGACCAGAGTCTGCTCCACCCCATCAAACGCGAGCCCGTGGACCCGCCCCCGTGGTCCGACTGCGGACACGACGTCAGTCCAGATCTCGGTAACAGAACCTCCATGAACCCGCTGGTGCACAAAGCCAGCTCTTATTTATACATGCAGTGATGGAGAGCAGACGTCTGAAGGTGGAGGGGCCCCTCGGGTTCGGCCCTCCGGCACTCCTGACCTGCACTCCTCTTCGGGGGCTGCTCCAGATCTGTGGCACTTTATTAGTAGAACATGTTACGGTTTTACTTTACTGAGATGTTCTGAGATGTTCAAACCAAAATGCCAAAGTTCCAAACCCAGAGAACCTGCACCTTCTCAGAGCTGAGCTTCTGAGCTGATCAGTAAGAAGGGGAGACTTTACCTTCCCTGGTTATGGGTCGGGGTGGGGGTCAGGGTGGGGGGTTGGGGTGGTGCACTCAGGTTCTTACAGAACTTCATGCCTGGCCCTTTTGAAGAGCACCGATCCTGAAATGAAGGTTTTTTAAGTTTAATAATCTTTATTATTTTATTGTGTTATGAACTTTAAAATTGCCCAGCGATAGATTGCCCTCCCCTGTCCTGGGTGTATCTGCCCAGCGCCCGAAACGTTCTCCCCTGGATGGGCATGGGGAACCCCCCCCCCCCACGACCCTAATAGAGGATAAAGCGGGAGATAATGAATGAATGAACTTTAAAATGAACATGCCATCCCATAATAAGCAGAGCGCTGTAGATCTTTAATCATGAGACCTCAGGATGATGATGATGTTTGTGAGAGAACATGTTCTGTGTGCACATGGTTCTCTGAACGTTTCAGTTTGGTCTCTTTATAATAAAACCATCTTCACCAAAACCTTGTTGTTTTCTTCTGATCTGAGTTCAGTATTGAGGGACACCCCCCCCCCCCCCATCACATCATCACATCATCACATCACACCATGTGACCCGGGGCTTTGAGGTGTCTCAATAAGAACGGAGGTGCCTTCTGTCTGTATGTTCTCCCATTGGGTGGAAGTCACATGTTCTCCTCACATTCTCAGTGGAATGTCGATGTTCAGACATGGACCTGATGGCGTTATACTTTCAGCTTCTTGTTAATTGAGGGTTAATTGACGCCGATCGTCTGATATTATTGCAGAAACGTGGGGTCTGCGGTCGTAGAACCTTCTTCAGCGGCGGTCACAACTTCTGACCTTTTGTTTTCACAGCGGTCTGATGATGTCACGGACGCGTTTAAGGTGTAGAACCGGTTTGTGCTGCAACTGTTCTGAAATGCATTTATGAGAACATCTACACAGCTCACCTACAGACGTTTGCAGCAGCCTCCACCCGTCTGATGAAGGTCTCCACACCATTTTGGAATGTCTGCAAATATACCAGGAGATCGGACACTGAAGCTGGACCAGAGGACACACACAGTCTGAGTTCTAGTTCATCTCAGAGGTGTTGGATGAGGTTGAGGTCAGGACTCTGGAGTTAGGGAATATTTATTAGTTCCTGAATTCATTTGTAGAACAGGTCATTATCAGGAGTGGTTTAGCATGTTCTCCTCTCAGCGTTAGGGATTCCCGGTTTAAATCCCCATCCGGGTGGAGTTTCCATGTTCTTCCCGTGTCCGCGTGGGCTTCCGCGCCTGTCCCGGGTGTATCTGCCCAGCGCCCGAAACGTTCTCCCCTGGAAGGGCATGGGGAACCCCCCCCCCCCCGTGACCCCGATTGAGGATAAAGCAGAGGATAATGAATGAATGATAATTATCAGGATATTGGTTCATGTCTGTTTTAAATCAGCAGCTTTAACAAAAGAAAAACACAAACGTCTTTAACCGCAGAAGATTTTAAAAGCACAGTGAAGCTGAAAGTCGAGTGGATTATTATAATGAATAAATAATGAATGAATGATTAAATGCCGAGTGAGTGTGCTGTACGATGTTCAGATGTTTGTACATTCAGTGCAGACCGTCAGGCGGTTCTGCGTTGTTGATGGTGCTGGTTCCTGGTCCATGAGGTTCCTCTGCAGGTTTAAGACGCTCGCCGCGGCTGACTGATCTGCATGTGCGTGCGAGGGCCGTGGCGTGCACGAGCCTGTGTGGAAATGTCTTCAGTGCCTCAAACACGCCTCTCGTTTTGCCTAAAGGCTGAATAAACGTAGCAGATCATTTGCATATTTTGAAACATGCCTTACTTTCTGTTCATCAAACTGAAATGTTCTACAAACAGTTCCATCCCATCTCACTCTGAATTCACCTCAAATGAACTCCATACGCTTAACCTGCTGGATTATTATTTCATATTTATTACATTTTATATTTTTAAAGAACTTTACATTTATACAAAGTGTTTTAAAATAAAGAAATCAGATCCAGAGTGAAACCTCCTGCTGCTTCAGCAAACTGTCCCGACAGGATCCAACAAGTCCCGTGAATAGACTGGGATAGGCCTCATTCATCACTGCTCGGGACAAATTTACAAAAGTGGGATTTACAGAGTCACCTGCTGCAGAGATAAAAGGTCTTACAGTCACGTCTTTAAACCTTGAATCTAACGGCGGTTCAGACTCTGATGGTTAAAACAAGACGAGCAGAAAATTCTACAATTAAAATCAAATATTAAACTTGAAAACCATCTATTAAACCCATCCATCCATCATCTTACATTTTATCCTCTATTAGGGTCGCGGGAGGGGGGGTGCCTTAGTGGTTTAGCATGTTCTCCTCTCAGCTTTAGGGATTCCCAGTTCAAATCCTAATCTGGGTGGAGTTTGCATGTTCTCCCCGTGTCCACGTGGGTTTCCTCCGGGTTCTCCGGTTTCCTCCCACAGTTCAAAAACATGGATCAAGGTCAATTGAGTTCTCCAAATTGCCCCATATAGAGTGTGTGTGATAAAGCAGAAGATAATGAATGGATGGAAATTTAATTGGTGACGTTTTAACATTTCAGATTTTAAATGTTAGTGATTCTGTTCGGATGAATCGGTTCTGTATTTCTATACAAAAGAGTCATGGGCATGAAGATTCAGAGTTCAGAATCGATTCCTCCATGCCGAATAACTGCTAATGTGGAGTCGACTCCGCTGAATCGATTCCCAGTTCTTGGGCGGAGCGGCAGAATCATCAGGAAGATCGTCAGCGGAATGAGCTGCAGATTCCGTTTGAACGTCGTGAGGACTTTAATCAGCTTCATTAATTAACAGGTGAGTTAATCATCTGCGTTCTGGACTTTAATGCAGACGGTTCTGTTTAAATCCTGTTAAATACGCTGGTCAGCGACGTTACCGAATCAGACCTACCACTGTATATCTCCTACCCGTTCCCGGACAAGTCCCACCCCCGAGCAATGATTGGTTGACTCAGCTTTTAACCCGCCGTTGATTGGGTGATTTTTTTAAACTCATGACGTCCTGACCAATCTGAGCGGAGGGTTCAGAATACGGGTGGGAATCCTCGCTCGGTTTGTTGTGGATGATCGGTTTTTAATGAATTCATATTTATTCTGATATAATTAATGTAATGACTGATTCTCAGCTTCAGTTCAGACCTGATCAGGCTCCGAGTGAGAAATCTGATCCTCCTGGTTCAGTAAAGCTCTGAATTTAAGAAAAGATCAAAGGAATCTGATTTAATTAAGAAGATCAAAGCAGATGAAAGCTCAGAGATCCGGTGTGATCATCTGAGAGATCTGCAGGGTTCCATCAGTTCTGCTGATCATGAGGGTGAGGAGCTCATTTACCCAGAAATACATTTATAAAATATTTAATAATTTAATAAAACGGGTCGTTCTGCTTCTTAAATCTGATTGGCTGAGCCGTGTGTCCAGCTGTGACATCATTAACAGTAACACACCCCTCTAAGTGCGTCACATTTGTATCAGTGTGTGATATACAATACATTAATTTCCATCCATCCATCATCTTCTGCTTTATCCTCTATTAGGGTCGCAGGGGGGGGGGGGCGCGCTCCATGCCCATCCAGGGGAGAACGTCTTGGGTGCTGGGCAGATAGACCCAGGACAGGGGGCAATCTATCGCTGGATACAGACTCACTCACACACACACACACTCTATATGGGGCAATTTGGAGAATTCAATTGACTTGATCTATGTTTTTTTTGGACTGTGGGAGGAAACCGGAGAACCCGGAGGAAACCCACGTGGACACGGGGAGGACATGCAAACTCCACCAGATTGGGATTCGATCCGGAAATCCCTAGCACTGAGAGGAGAACATGCTAATCCACTAAGCCACCGTGCCACCCCATACATTATTATAAATCATAAAATACAGATTCATAAACAGATCAGCACTGAACCTGTTACACTGTTTAGAACCTGTGTTCTGTGATGTGGTGTTTGTTAGAGACACCGTAATCCTGTTACCCAGCGATCGGCGTTTACTTTAAAAACCGGACTAGATTACATCACTGAGGATCAGATTATTAATGATTATGTTTTTAATGAACATTTCTTTACAGTGAGTTTGTAAGTGTTTTATTAAAGCAGTCAGACTCTCGAGGTTGTGTATTATTCTGAATAAATCACGTACAGAGGTGGCGCTGTTCTCCACTACACGCCGGGACCAATAACACCTCTTTATGGGCTTTATTCAGACTATTCAGAGGCCACGCCCCCTCGTACCGTACGCTTTAATGCACCCGGTTCTGTACAGACTGTTCTGTTCTTTATACCTGGTTCTCTGCAGTCTGGTCAGTGAACTGTGATTAACGTATTCAGTTCCTGGGACTGACCTCTGACCTCAGAGTGGAGGCAGCATGTTGTAGCTGTGGGAGGCGGAGCTTATTGAAACCAGTTCAGGTTCAGACCGTGAGCCGTTCCATGGTGTTGTTCTGGTTAGGTGCTGATTAACCCGTCCTCCACTCTGTGGTGTCCCGCGAGCAGGGGACGGCGATGGAGGAGACGAGCCGAGAGGCCGTGGACACGGCGGTGCAGAGGGTGGCCGGGATGCTGCAGCGGTCAGACCAGCTGGACAAAGTGGAGCAGTACAGACGCAGAGAGGCTCGGAAGAAAGCGTCTGTGGAGGCCAGACTCAAAGTACGTGGGTCCATCGGTTGGTGACCGACACATGCAGGGGTCCCCGGCCCCGAGACCACCATCTCACCCTCAGTGGCTTTCTGCCCTCAGGCTGCGATCCAGTCCCAGCTGGACGGAGTGAGGACGGGCCTCCTGCAGCTCCACAACGCTCTGTGTGACGTGAAGGACATCCAGAGCTCTCTGGCTGACCTCAGTAAGGACTGGAGACAGAGCATCAACACCATCGAGAACCTGAAGGACGTCAAAGACGCCGTGGTGCAGCACAGCCAGCTGGCCTCGGCCGTGGAGAACCTCAAGAACATCTTCTCAGGTATCTCCTCTGAGAAACGTCTCCTCCTGACCGATGGACAGGACTTCTGCAGGACTTTTGTCTTATTTGAGCTCAACCTCAGATCCTGAGTCTAATCACAGTTAATGACCTCATTACTGCTCCCTCACACTCCCTCACATTAATGTAGGTTTTAGAAACAAGAAAGCCTTAAGTGAACTCAGTGCTTCTGTGTGGATTTGGCATGTTCTCCTTTCTCTTCAGTATAAATCTTGTAGTGTATGAATTAAAGATCCTGCATTACATTCATTATCTTCTACTTTATCCTCTATTAGGGTCGCGGGGGGGGGCACCCTAATCCAGGGGAGAACGTTTCGGGCGCTGGGCAGATAGACCCAGGACAGGGGGGCAATCTATCACTGGACACTCACTCACTCACACACACAGACTCTATATGGGGCAATTTTGAGAATTCAATTGACCTTGATCCATGTTTTTGGACTGTGGAAGGAAACCGGAGAACCCGGAGGAAACCCATGCGGACACAGGGAGGACATGCAAACTTCACCCAGATGAAGATTCGAACCGGGAATCTCTAGTGCTGAGAGGAGAACATGCCAAATCACTAAGCCACCGTGCCGCTGTCCTGCATTACAGATATACATTATTAATATATATGCATGTAAGAGTGTGTTATATTTCTGGGATAGGCCCCAGCAGCCGTACACACACACACACACACACACACACACATCCCTGATAAGGAACCGTGATCTAAAGAACGAAATAAAGAACTTAAAACAAGAGAATGTATAATCTTTATAATTCTGAATAATGTGTGTGTGGGGTGGCACGGTGACTTAGTGGTTTAGCATGTTCTCCTCTTAGCACTAGGGATTCCCGGTTCGAATCCCTATCTGGGTGGAGTTTGCATGTTCCCCCCGTGTCTGTGTGGGTTTCCTCCGGGTTCTCCGGTTTCCTCCCACAGTCCAAATACATGGATCAAGGTCAATTGAGTTCTCCAAATTGCCCCCTATAGAGTGTGTGTGAGTGAGTGTGTCCAGTGATAGATTGCCCCCCTGTCCTGGGTGTATCTGCCAGCGCCCGAAACGTTCTCCCCTGGGCATGGGCATGGGCATACCCCCCCGACCCTAATAGAGGATAAAGCAGAAGATAATGGATGGATATTGTGTGTGTGGTTCTGCCATATAAACTGTTACACAGCGCCCTCTGGTGGACAAACCGTAGCAGAACCTCAGTCAGGATCCATGTTGTGGTTCTTCACTCTGATTGGGGAACTTTAATCCCTTTTAAAAGTGCTGCTCTTCAGATGTGAGACAGTGTCTCGTGTTTGTCTCGTCTCTCAGAGTTGCTCAGTTCTCTTTGATCTGCTCTGACATCATCAGGTCCTCGTTAGCTCTTTAACGACTTTGTGCTTTAGTGCCGGAGATCGTGCAGGAGACGCGGGAGCTGATCGAGCACGGCGAGCTGCTGCAGGCGCACCGCCGGCTGATGGACCTGGAGTGCACGCGCGACAACCTGCTGTACGAGCAGCACCGCCTGGACAGCAGGGGCGCCCCCGAGCCGGGCCTCATCGGCGCCTACTTCGGGCAGGTGCAGGGTCTGTCCGACGAGTTGGCCAAGCAGCTGTGGCTGGTGATGCAGCGGGCGCTGGTGACGGTGCGGCGGGACCCCACCATGTTGGTGTCGGCCGTGCGCATCGTGGAGCGCGAGGAGAAGCTTGACCGGCGCATGCTGGAGCGCCAGAAGCAGTCGTCCTTCCTGCCGCCCGGCCGGCCCAAGTGCTGGAAGAGGCGCATGAGCGAGGTGCTGGAGGAGACGGTCAGCGGGCGCATCGAGAGCGCGCAGGCCGAGACGCGCCAGTCCGACAAGATGTGGCTGGTGCGCCTGCTGGAGATCACCCGCCGCTACGTGCTGGACGATCTGCTGGTGGTCAAGAACCTGATGGTGCAGTGCTTCCCACCGCACTACAACACCTTCAGCCTGTTCCTCAACCTCTACCACCGCGCCGTGTCCACCCGCGTCCAGGAGCTCGCCGAGGACGACCTGGAGCCCAACGAGATCGTCTCTCTGCTGACCTGGGTCCTCAACACCTACAGCAGGTCGGACACCGGGTCACACCGGGTCACACCTCGGGGTCACGCCACATTAAACCAGACGCTGAGGTGTGTGTGTGTGTGTGTGTGTTGCAGTGTGGAGATGATGGGTCATACAGACCTGTCCTCTGAGTGTGATGTCCAGCAGTTAGACCCTCTGCTGCCGGAGGACGTCGCCAACAAACTGCTCGGGAAATACTTAGCTACGTTTACTGTGAGTTTATACCTCCACCTCACCTCCACATCACATCACCTCACCTCCACCTCACCTCCACCTC
>JAFMOD010000247.1:151922-167594 GCA_019802435.1 Corydoras maculifer
TCTCTCTCTCTCTCTCTCTCTCTCTCTCTCTCAGTCTGGCACGGTGCCGCGCGTCCCTCTCGAGTCAGGCGAGAGGCCGTCCTCTCTGTCAGCAGCCGGATGTTTACAGCTCGGTGATGCTCTCCACCCGGTGGAGGTTCTCAGTGTATGAGGTGGTGGATTTTTAGGACCTAATGCATAATTCAAAGGGAGCGCGGCGGATCGAGCGGAACGCGGCGCGGGACGCCGTGCCAACGGACGAGAGGCGGAGACAATGAGGAGAAGGAAACGGCGTTGGCATCGGCACATGGTTCTGATGCCAAGCGGGAGCAGTAAACACTCAACTGACTCCACACAGAGGACCGCCGAAGACACCGAGGATCAACCACCGAGGATCCACCACCGAACCCCCGCCAGCTTACGGGGAAATGAGGGAGAACATACAAAACTCATATTTAACTCTCTCTCTCTGCACCATGAGACCATCACATAAGGGCAAAACTAACAAAAATATATATATATATATGAGTGAGCCAAAAGTGTGGTGCATCACTCAGTCCTATCCCAGCCATCACGATCCGCACTAACCTCAAAACTGTACTCTCGGCTGTCTCCAGACAGGGACACATCCTTCAGCTTGATCTTCTCAATGTGCACCACTGTAACATGGACAGAAGCACCGTTCAGAACTCTGCGGAACCCGGACACTTCGTCCTCAGCGCCACCGGCGTACCGTACCTTGGTTTGGAGGCATGTTCTTGAGGTGCTGGACGGGACACGAGGGCCACGTTCTGCTGCCATCAGCGTGGGAACAGAGGTCATCTGACCGGGAGAACTGGCTCTGCTGAAGGGAAACAGACCATGTGGAGAGAACATCAGTGCTGGGGTCTAACCGTCGGGGGACTGAGCTCCGGCACAGCCAGATTATTTTTATTCCTAATCTTCCGTCCTTATAGAGGACAAACATGATCAACCCCGGAATGACCCCCGAATCACCCAGACCCGTGACCTGGACTGCAACGTCTCATCACGGCTGGGGAAGGACCATCAGACACATTTTTCAGGTTTTTGTTCTTACAGAGAGGACGTCATGGTGGGGCTGTAACCCGGACACCAGGACACACGTCCTCTCATGTTGTATTGAT
Organism: Corydoras maculifer; assembly: GCA_019802435.1. NCBI lineage: Eukaryota > Metazoa > Chordata > Actinopteri > Siluriformes > Callichthyidae > Corydoras > Corydoras maculifer. Next base: position 153,047 of record JAFMOD010000247.1, read on the forward strand.
TAATTGGAGGGTGTATTTATTTTTGATGTCACTGATAGCTGATCAGTCTCTGAACCCACGACTGTCCTCAACATCACCCCCCCCCAACCACATGTAAACATCACAATCAGTCATCAGTGAACACGGCTCCTATCCTGGTGTCTGTCCACAGGGCGAGCGTCTATCCTGATGTACAGCTGATACATCTGTGGGTTATTACAGCTTATCCCGGTCGTTCGGCTCTATAAATCATTATTAACCAGTGATTAAGTGTTCCTGCGACATCGCGCCATCCCTGGGGGCGGAGTGGGTGGAGCACATCAACTAAGCATGTTCTCTTTGTGTCTGTTTTGTGGGAGTTATGACGAGGAACCTGAACATTAAGGTGGAGGATTTGGGTAGGTCTGACCTCACTGAGGTGAGGTTACTTCAAAAGCCTTTCCAGAAGGTGTAGAGGAGAGGAGTACTGTAGTCCTGAGAGCTCCTGTGGGTGTGATGTCAAGGTGTCTGCATACTTCTGTTCAAAACAATCATTCAGCCACCTAATGAGGTCGTTATCACCCCCACTGTGCACCACCACCAGAGAGGAGCACAGCTCCAGTATCTGAGAGTTCCATCTGGAGGGTTCCCTCTGTCCCGTGAGCCTCAGTCTGGTCCAGGCCTCACCACACAGAGCAAACAATGCAACTATTGAACCGCGGGTCAGTTCCACTGATCTCCGCCCGAATGCCCGACGAGAGCGTCCTAATGAGCACAATGCTGGACATTAAATCAGAGCCAATCGCACGCCTCCATCTTAACAGACATCAAAGGGAAGATGGTGGTGTGAGAACGTCCGGTGCCAAACTCAGGTCTGAGACAGGGTCGTCTGCTCCAACCCTAACCCAGATGTCCAGTACACTGAAAAAATCTGAACAGGTCAGGAATTTTGTGGAATGAGCCCTCAGTGCAGAGGTTAATAACTGCTGTATGTAGGTTACGTGGCGTGGCTTTCATTATAGACGCTCAAAAATCTTCAAAACCTGCAACCAATCTGGTTTTGATTCAATAGATTTCCAAGTAAAATAATTCATCTCGATTTTACAAATGTTTTTTATTTATTTTTGAAAAATCAAAACAAGATAAATTTCTACACCATTAAATTTTTTATATAATCAATATAAATATAATTTTTTAATATTTCATATTTGAATCATTTTTCTGGGTGGCACGGTGGCTTAGTGGTTTAGCATGTTTTCCTCTCAGCACTAGGGATTCCCGGTTCGAATCCCAATCTGAGTGGAGTTTCCATGTTCTACCCGTGTCCGTGTGGGTTTCCTCCGGGTTCTCCGGTTTCCTCCCACAGTCCAAAAACATGGATCAAGTCAATTGAGTTCTCCAAATTGCCCCATATAGAGTGTGTGTGTGTGAGTGTTCAGCGATAGATTGCCCCCCTGTCCTGGGTGTACCCAGCGCCCGAAACGTTCTCCCCTGGATGGGCATGGGGGAACCCCCCCCCACCACGACCCTAATAGAGGATAAAGCAGAAGATAATGAATGAATTAATAATTTTATAATATTAAATAATTTTTCTTGATTTATTTGTTTGCAGTGTGAAGGTTGGGCTCTGGTCTGGAGTTGGAACGATGCTCCTACGTTTAATTTGCGGAGTCCCTCACACCTGCTGGCAACGTTTCATCATACACATCAGCAGCACCCCGTACCACACCATGCCCCGCACCAGATACCCGAGTCAGCATCAGGACCCCTCGTACCCACAACCACCAGCAGCATCAACCCATGATGGAATAATGCCTGAGCACTGGATCCTCCACATCTGAGATCAGGTTCATCCTCATCATCTCCTCAGACTTAACCACAGGGTCATGTGATCATAGCAACATTCCGTTTGTAACTTAAATAATGTGTAAATGATCTAAATGGATTTTATTACCATTTTACCAATTCATTCACACTATTAAATTTAATGCAGACTTTAAATGATGCACATACTTGTATATATATATATGTATGTGTGTGTGTGTGACCCCCCCCCCAGACTGATTTTTGCAGCCGTAATTAAAGTCCACGCTCCACTGCTCTGTATAAGAGCGTCTATAATAAAAGCCACGCCACATAACCTACATACAGCAGTTATTAACCTCTGCACTGAGGGCTCATTCCACAATATCAGATCCAACCAACCGACCAATCAAAAACCTGATCAGCATTTATCAGCTTCACACCCCGAGAGAGAGAGAGATCAGTCATGTGAGACTCCTCACCGTCATCTGATATCAGACATGAATCACCGTCAGGGACCTGCGGCGCCGACGTTAACGTGGATTTAGGAACCGAATAAACATCGGAACAACGTCCACTACACCACCGAGGGAGAACAGGTTAAACTCAGCGCTGTGGAACGATGATGTCCCTACAATAAATCACCGATAAGAACAAGATCTTCTGAGACCAGAGTCTGATCTGAGAACGGAGATCAGGAAAATGGGGTGGCGACCCAATGAGGTCTATCCAGAGATCATCCCCTGTCTGCACTCCTGAAGGTCAAACTGTGTTCAGGCATTTGGACGAGCTGGGTCTATTTGTCCCATGTCCAGATCCCAAAGCGAAACATGCTCATACCATAATGCTGCCACCACCATGCTTTACAGTGGAGATGGTGCATTGCTTCTGTCTTTACCAGATCTTCTCCTCAAGCTCTGACCTTAATATGTTTTCAGGTGTAAACAGGTTCCTCACTCAGGATCATCTGCTTCACCCGATCTCTAGGTTACGCAACACCTAAATCAATTAATAAATCAAATAAAGTGGACAACGGGTCATTGTGCTCTACAGCGCAGGAGCACCGTGGTTCCACACAGTATGGAGCATTGTCCTGACATGGGTGTTCCAGCAGGGAGGAGAGAGCATCGTGCATGAGAACATCTTTAAAGGGAGAACGTACCCAAATCGTATATACCACCCAAATCATGATGTCATCATGTGGTCAGGTCCACGTTAATGACCTCTATATTCATCACTCCAGGATCTTCAATAACAGAAATACATCAACTGAACTCGTTTTGGTTCCATCCTTTCTGAGTGGAACTTCTAACGTTCTGTGTCTTGGTTTGTGTGGATGAGAACCACAGTCCCTTGGTGGTTAATTACCACGGGGACGATTAAAGAACGTCCAGGTGAGACATGGTGCAGAACTTCAGAAATCTTCTGAACCTGGATTAAAGCTGTGATTACAGATTATGTTCCCTCCGTTCTCTAATAGCTGAAGATACTAATTTTTGTTAATTAATATAGCAGGCGGCACGGTGGCTGAGTGGTTGGCATGTTCTTCTCTCAGCCCTGGGGATTCTCGGTTTGAATCCCAATCAGGGTGGAGTTTCCATGTCCTCCCCATGTCTGTGTGGGGTTCCATTGGTTAAATAATGAATAATTCATCCATTCATTATCCTCTGAGTTTTTTTTTTTTTTTTTTTTTACTAGAGTTTCCCATGTCCATCCAGGGGAGAACGTTTCGGGCGCTGGGCAGATACACCCAGGACAGGACACCAATCCATCACTGGACTCACACTCACACACACACACACTCTATATGGGGCAATTTGGAGAACTTAATTGAGCTTGATCCATGGTTTGGACTGTGGGAGGAAACCAGAGAACCAGCAGGAAACCCATGCGGACACGGGGAGGACATGGAAACTCCATCCAGATTGGGATTCGAACCGGGAATCCCTAACACTGAGAGGCGTACGTGCTAAACCACTACGCCACCGTGCCGTCTCCATTCATTATCCCCCAAGTTTTTTTCTACAAGGGTCGCAGGGCGAGGTGTTCCCTATGTCCATCTAGGGGAGAACGTTTTGGGTGCTAAGGGTTTCCCGGAAACCCATGTGGACATGGGGAGAACATATCTTCTGCTTTATCCTCTATTAGGGTCGCCATGCCCATGCAGGGGAGAATGTTTGGGCAATGGGCAGATACACCCAGTACAGGACACCAACCCATCGCTGGACACACACTCACACAGACACACTCTATATAGGGCAATTTAGAGCATTCAATTCACCTAGAATCCATGTTTTTGGACCGTGGGAGGAAACCGGAGAACCCGGAGGAAAGCCACGCAAACACGGGGAGAACATGGAAACTCCACCCAGATTGGGATTCGAACCTGGAATACCCAGCACTGAGAGGAGAACATGCTAAACACTAAGCCCCCCCCAGCTCGGTCGGATGTGAGCGGCGGTTCTGGTCGGTACCGGGTTCGGAGCGGCGCAGCAGCAGCAGCGGGTCCGGTTCCGTTCGTCCAGCAGCGCGTCCACGGCGTCCAGCTGCGCTCGGATCACCTCCCTCTGGTGGAAGGTGAAGGCCGGGTGGAGGGAGGCCATGGCGAACAGCAAGGCCAGCTGCTCCAGCTGATCCCCCGGCCCCGGCGCGTCCGTCCCGCCGTGGCGGTGCCCGCCGACCGCACGGCAGGCCAGCGCGCGGCGGACGTCGATCCGGCTCAGCGTCCCGTACAGCACCGCGGCGCACTCGCGGTTCTTGGAGCCGAGCAGCGGCAGGCAGACGAGCAGGTGGGACAGCACGACCGGGTCGGCGGCGGCGTCGGCGAGCAGGCGGAGGTCGGCGGGGCTGTTGGCGCGCGCCTCCACCTCCCGCAGCACGTGACAGTCCTTGCGCGCCAGGTCCTCCAGGCACGAACCGAGGAAGCGCAGCTCCAGCGGCTGGCACATGTGCAGCAGACCGGCGAGGAAGTGCACCCGCCGGGCCGGGCTCAGCCGCAAGCCGAACCACTCGAACACCGACTCGCGGTCGAGCTCGCGGGAGCATCCCCCCGCCGTCGCCGGCGCCTCAGAGTCTCCGTGGCCGTTGAGCGGCGGGCCGAGCCGGGGGCAGCCCCGCTCCCCGCCGTCCTCCCGCCGCCCTGCCTCCGCCGCCGCGCCGCTGTCTCCCTCCGCCGCGGGCAGCCTCATCCTCAGCATGATCCACTACCGACAGGCGGGCTGAAGAACGAGCATCGGTATCCGCCGAGGCCGCCCGCCCGCCGACTTTTATACATCGACCAATCAGCCGGCAAACGACGGCGAGCCGAACGGTCGACTAGTACCGCGACTAACTCACCGACTAACCAACTAACCAACTAGTTTAAACAGCCGCTGTGCTGCTGAGGCGCTGCGCTCACACCGCTCGAGAGCCCGACAGAGCCGAGTCATGAGTCAACACGTGAGTCGATTCCTTATTCAGATTTTGTTTATGATGATGATGATGAACAGAATAGGGCAGCGGCACGATCGCTTAGTGGTTTAGCATGTTCTCCTCTCAGTGCTGGGGATTCCAGGTTCGAATCCCAAGCTGGGTGGAGTTTCCATGTTCTCCCTGTGTCCGCGTGAGTTCCCTCCGGGTTCTCTGGTTTTCTCCCACAGTCCAAAAACATGGATTTAAGGTGAATTCATCCATCCATCCATTATCTTCCGCTTTATCCTCTGCTAGGGTCACAGGGGGGGGGGGACTCCAGGGGAGAACGTTTCGGGCGCTGGGCAGATACACCCAGGACAGGGCACCAATCTATTGCTGGGTTAAGGTGAATTGAGTTCTCCGAATTCCCCCATATAGAGTGTGAGTGTGTGTCCAGTGATAGATTGCCCCCCCTGTCCTGGGTGTATCTGCCCAGCACCCAAAACTCAAAAAAAAAAAAAAAAAGTTAAAAACGTAAACATCAGAACAAACTGGATAATGTGGGAACAATATCGTATTAAATATTATATTATATAATATATTTATATAATATAATATATATAATATAATATTATATATTAAATATTTTATATCTTACTTTTATTTTTATTTTCTTTTAAAATTTAAGTAACTTTAGTGGAACCGGGTAAACGGGGTCCCTGAGCCATCATGTCGTTTCTGTCTGGTGTAGCACATGCAATACAAATTAAATTAATTATAAAGAAGTCACCCAAAGCTGAATCACACTATTTAAAAAAAACTTATTTTAATAAATCCTTCAAATCTTTGGGGGGTTGAATATTTCTAATTGCAACTGTATAATAATTATTTATATAATATTATAATATATAATATCATTATATTATTAATAATTATTTATATATTTATATAAAAGACAAACCAAACAATTTTTTATGTAACTGAATTTAAATCGTATGCTGTGTTTACTCTGCGACACACACACACACACACACACACACACACACACACACACACCGTGTGTGTAACTGTTATGTATCCATGCTGTGTGACGTCATCACCTTCGCTTTAAAACGTCGTTGAATTTCAGAAACGATCTTTAGTTTAAAAGCTGATTTATTAAACATGGAATCATTTAGGAGTCGACTCCCCTGTTAAAAAACGTGGAATCATTTCGGAGTCGACTCCCAGACCGCCCCGCTGTAGTGATGATTCGCTTGCCGTGCCTCCGAAAATCCCGTGTCAATCATGTTTAACTCCTCCCACCGGTTCACCCTGAAACCCAGGGTCCTAAAGTCCCCCGTTTCACCGGCGTCTGGTTCCTGCAGAAGGTTCTGGATACAGTACGGTGTGGGGGGGGGAAAGGTTCCTGATAGAGTTCCGGTACTGAAGACGGGACTGAGCTATTTATTCGAACAAAGATGTCTCTGTGATTGGTGTGACTGAAGTTGTGTTTTTAATCGTCTCTATTTCAGACTTTATTGTTAATAACCCTGTAACTACAGAGTTCCTGAGGCGATAAAGTTATAGTTTGAAGTCGGTTCCTATTGGTTAAGATCAGTTTTTTTGATGTTCTAAGTAAAAATAAGTTAAAGAAACAGTTAAAATGTATTAATTAAATGAACACAGAAAATGTAATGGGGTTTGTTCTGAAGATAAATCATTCCTTCTTCTGAACCTTTTCTATTCTTCTTTATTAAACCTGCTCTTCATCATCTTCATCTGTTCCCATCCTCCTCCATCACCACCTCCATAATCCTGCTCTTCATCCCTCCTCTCCTCTTCCCTCCTGCCTGGTGGCTCCATCATCATCCTCATCATTCTGTCAGTATGAACCTCCTCCTCCTCCTCCTCCTCCTCATCCTCAGTTCATGTCCAAACCTCCATCTCACCTTCATCACATCAAAATCAGTACAACAACTTTAGATGAAACATCAGGTCATTTATTGTAATCGTGTTGATTACTAACACGGGATTATAAGGGGGGGGGGGGGGGGGGGGGGGGGGGGGGGGGGGGGGGGGGGGGGGGGGGGGGGGGGGGGGGGGGGGGGGGGGGGGGGGGGGGGGGGGGGGGGGGGGGGAGTGATGTCAGGGGGTGGGGGTGGGTTAGGGGGGTGTCAGGGGGTGGGTTAGGGGGGTGTCAGGGGGTGGGGGTGGGTTAGGGGGGTGTCAGAGTGGAGGAAAAGCTTCTGTCTCTGTGTTTTTAGATCGTAAATTATTTATAAATGTTTCTTTGGTCTCTAGTAAGTTATTTTTATTGAATGTACAGAATTATTACGTTTGTTATTTAAAATTTGTTATTTAATTTTAAAATTGTTATTTAGCGGCTAAAATATCCACTCGGCGGCCACTTTATTAGATACAGTTCATTGTTTCTATATGTTGATTAAATCAGCTCTCATACAGATGGGGTTTGTAGTTCCACAGTTCCATTTTGTAGTCCATCTGTTCCTCTACACACTCTGTTAGAACCCTTTACTCTGTTGTCTGGTAAACAGGACCCCACAGAGCAGGTATCATTAGGGTGGTGGATGATTCTCACATGGTGGTGCAGCTGGAGTTTGAACCCTGTTTCCACTCACTGTACACTGTTACATACACCCACCTTACTGCGCCACCTTGTGGATGTGGAATCAGAGACAGCAGGTGTCTGATGGATGGATGTTTTGATGGGTGGATTATTTTAACCATGCTAAACGCCACTCCACCCTCCCATGTTCTCCGCTGGGGTCCTGATTATAGGAGAATGATGATTGGCTGATGAGATGATGGTGTGAATGGGTATCTAAACTGGTTCCTGGTGAGGTTCCATGTGGCCGGCGGGATGAAAGGCCTTCTTTCTGTAGAGGGTGTGCTGTTCTGTACAGGAGGTGTTGTGTGATTGTAGGTTTGCTGAACTGAAAACACGCCCACCTTCTGCAGATGTTCCCCGCTGATGCTGACGCTGCGTGGGGGGTTCTCCTCCAGCCTGGTTTGTGTTAAACATCTTAATTAGTGGATTCAGTAATGTGTTCAGACGTGTTTGTGTTTTGTACAGGGATGCTCTGATTTATGGAGGTTAACACACGTGTGTTGCATTAGGCCTCGCGCTCTGTAATCACGCTGCGTTTAATGAATGAGGGAATTTAGACTCTCATACATATATTCATTCATTCATTCATTATCTCCTACTTTATCCTCTATTAGGGTCGTGGGGGGGGGGGGTTCCCCATGTCCATCCAGGGAAGAACGTTTTGGGCGCTGGGCAGATACACCGAGGACAGGGGGGCAATCTATCGCTGTCATATATATATCATCTGATCTACTGAACCAGGTCCAATGCTCAGGGTCAGAGACCACAGAACTGAACGCTGCACTAGAGCAGGATCAAGGTTTTACTGTAAACTGATTCAGAACATTTAAGATAAGATAAGATCCATTACTTTCACTCCATCACTCATGTCCCTCCATCACTCATGTCCCTCCATCACTCATGTCCCTCCATCCTGTTGCAGTGAGGTTGTGCATGCGCTCGTTCCAAACTACAGAGATCTCATTACTGAGGAGAGTCCAGTGGCTCCCTCTAGCTGCTGCATTCAGTACAGGTCACTGACTCTGACCTACAGAACCATCTCTGGATCTGGCCCCTCTGACCTTCACTCTATCTTTTCAAAATACACTCCGACTCGTTTACTTCGCTCCGGTGATGATCACCCCCTGGTGGTTCCACCTCACCGAGGAGCTGATTCTCACTCCGTGGCGTTCACGGCAACATGATAGAACGATCTTCCCAACTCTGTCCATAAGAATCACTGAGCAGCTTCAAGAAACTACTGAAGACTCATCTCTTTAACAAATACCTCTTATATAAAAAGGGGGGGGGGGTGCAGCTTAAAATAACAGTCAGGTTTAATGAATTTACAGTGGAGCTGGTTGTTCCATAACTTCTGACTGTAATGTTCTCATCTGTAAGTCGCTTTGGATAAAAGTGTCTGCTGATTGTAAATGTAAATGTAAAAGATAAGCCTTTATTTGTCCTGAAATGGGGAAATTCACGTTCTCAGCAGCAGCAGATACAGAGGAGGGTGAAACGGTATCCAATCATTAGAAAAGATTTAAACAAAAAAAACTAGGAAACATTTTAATAGAGTTAGAAATCTATATACACAGGATAGAAATCTAATTTTCTAATGTTCAGTTGTTTACAGTCCAGCAGGAATGAAAGGAATCAGATGTTGCACATGTGGTGTCTGATTAACCTTTTACATTTCCATATACTGACTTTAAATATAAGAGAAGTGGAGTCGGTCATTTAAAGAACTATAAGTGCACGGTCATCATTCCCACTAGAGATCATTTATATTTATATATGAAGAGCTATATGCACATTACACATGATGTTATGTAGTTTGTATGTCCTCCCCGTGTCATTGTGGGGTTGGTCTGAGCGTTGTGGTGAACAGAGTCTCACAGGAATATCAGCACAGGGAGGAGGGTCCATAATAATCAGATGTTCCGTTGTGGTAGCTCAGTGGTTCAGGTGTTGGGATATTCATCTGAAGGTTGGGGGTTCACAGCTCCACTGATGGTACCTTAAACCCTCATTGCTCCAGAGGGCGCTCTTGCCAACCCTGAGCTCACTTTGTGAGTTCCTTTGAATAAAAGTGTCTGCTGAATGACCACATGACCTCAGCCCCATCCAACAGCTTTGAGATGAATTAGAACAGAGACTGTGAGCCACGTCCTCTGACCCAACATCATCATTAATACTCATTCATTCATTCATTCATTATCTTCTGCTTTATCCTCTATTAGGGTCGCGGGGGGGGGGGGGTGTTCCCCATCCAGGGGAGAACGTTTTGGGCGCTGGGCAGATACACCCAGGACAGGGGGGCAATCTATCACTGTACACACACACACACACTCACACACACACTCTATATGGGTCAATTTGGAGAACTCAATTGACTTGATCCATGTTTTTGGACTGTGGAAGGAAACCGGAGAACCCGGAGGAAACCCATACGGACACGGGGAGGACATGGAAACTCCACCCAGAGTGGAATTTGAACCGGGAATCCCTAGGACTGAGAGGAGAACATGCTAAACCACTAAGCCACCATGCCGCCTCATCATTAATACTGTTCTGCATGAATGGTTTTCACAGAGACTCCCAAATGAACGCTTTTCTTGGAGGCGTGGAGGTTGTTCTAGCTGCAGATGTTCTCCTGCAGAACGCCCGTTCTGATGTACAGTGTGTTACAGTGGAAGCTCTAATGAAACACTTCATTTAAAGCCGGTGCTGCGTGTCCTTCACCGAGCTGCAGGTCTTTATTGATGGGAGCCGTGGCGTCTCTCGGCCGTCCCTCCCGTGCGGTACCTGAGTATTTTTGGCGGCCGGTCGTACCTCCGTAAACCCACCTTTGATTTAAAATAGCGGTGTTAGATCGGGGGACGGGGCTTCGGCTCTGGACGTGTACATAAACACCGGTTTGGTTCCCCCTTTGTGGTTGCCCCCGTGGGTTTGGTCCAGTTCCATCCTGTCTGCTGCTCGTCCTGTAACCGGACGCCAGCCCTGACCAACATCTGTCTTAATGGATTTATTTTACACTCGGACAAATATTTGGTTGGAATCTAAATGCATGTGTGGAGAAGAACAGAACCCTGTCCCTGTCTCGCACCGAAGCCCCCCCCCCATCTTCACGCCATGCCTGACGGCTATTTGCGTCTCGAGAGCCTGCAGCCTGTTGGAGCTCCTTTGAAGATGCTTTGGTGGAGGTTTGAAGCCGCACCCCTCCCTCCCTCCCTCCTCCCATGTGTCCCTGCAGCCCTCTTACCCTCTCATTCAGAGAGCAGAACGTCTACGTCACTGTCTGCAGAGCTATAAACACCGCGTCCACCCTGAAGCCCGGCGGCAGAGCGACGTGATCGCAGCGGGTCCGAGGTCTCAGAGCGTTGGAGTTCATCCCTGCAGCAGGAGGTGAGTTCTTCACGGGTTCTTCACGTCTCTGAGTTCTTGGTGGTGGTCTCGGTTCTCGGCGCTGATGCTGGACAGTGTGTGGTGTGATGGGTGGAACCCGGGGGTGATATTTGAAGCATGCAGAGTGTTGCTGGACTGTTGTGTGTCTCCAGGTCCAGTTTTCATGTCCTGTTGATCTAGAATGTCCAAATGGAAGGTGGGAGCGCTCGTCCTCTGTCTGTTCCTGCACCTCATCCGAGGACGCGGTCAGGAGGACACTCGAGCAGGTTGGTTGGTCTGTTGGTCTTTAACCTCCACACCTCGGCTCATTGTGTGCTTACTTTGCTCCATGAACAGAAGTATGTGCACCCCCCACCGTCTCAGTAATAAACAGATGGATCTGTTCCTCTACACCTTCATGATGGACCCCGTTCTCTGTCCTCTGATCAGGACCGTGGACAGAGCAGGTGTCATTAGGGTGGTGGATGAATATTAGAACAGTTGGGTCGACAGAGAAGCAATAAAGTCATAATTTGAAGAAGAGAGAGAAAGAGAGAGAGAGAGAGAGCAAACTGTGATGTATCCATCCATCATCTTCAGCTTTATCCTCTATTAGGGTCATCGGGGGGGGGGGACGTTTTGGGTGCTGGGCAGATACACCCAGGACAGAGGGGCAATCTATCACTCACACACTCACTCACACACACACTCTATATGGGGCAATTTGGAGAACTCAATTGACCTTGATCCATGTTTTTGGATTGTGGGAGGAAACCGGAGGAAACCCACACGGACACGGGGAAAACATGGAAACTCCACCCAGATGGGGATTCGAACCGGAAATCCCTAGTGCTGAGAGGAGAACATGCTAAACCACTAAACCACCATGCCCAGATTCCAGAACCCGAGCTCAGGTGGTGCCTCCTGCCCCCTGAGCTGGACGCTAAGGCCCGTGGATTTGGGTGGTGCACATACTTGTCTGACGGTAATAACATGGTTCCTCAGTTCCTTCGGTTCTTAAGATGAAGGTGTCCTGATGTTTGTGCCATGTCCAGACCTCCTCTGTTGTACTGTAGTTCTGTGGACAAAAGTTCTCCTGGACTTGCAGGTTGTAGAACCACTGCTAACGACCTGGTGTACATCCTCGATGGCTCCTCAAGTCTGGGCCCCGCAGACTTCAGCGCGGCCAAACGCTGGCTCGTCAACATCACCGCCAACTTCGACGTGAGCTCCCAGCACACTCAGGTGGCCGTCGTTCAGTACAGCGACACCCCGCGCCTGGAGATCCCGCTGGGGAAGCACCAGGACACCGAGAGCCTCCTGAGGGACATCTCCGCCATCTCCTACCTGGGAGGCAAAACCCAGACCGGCCGGGCCATCAAGTTCTCCACGGACCACGTCTTCTCTGCGCTCAACTACACCACCAAGACCAACAGGAAGCGCATCGCGGTGGTTCTGACGGATGGACGCTCGCAGGACGACGTGGTGGACCCGGCCATGGAGGCGAGAGCTCAGAACGTTGTGCTGTTCGCTGTGGGTGTGGGAGATGACATCACCAGCGCAGAGCTAGAAAGCATGGCCAACAGGCCTTCATCCACTTATGTGCTGCATGTGGAGGACTACACCTCCATTGGGAATATAAGGGATATGATGGAGCAGAAACTCTGTGAGGGTGAGTTTGGGGACACGCCGTCTCATTTTTAGGCGAGACATCCAAGATTTGAGGCTTGGATGATCAAGGACACCATGTGATCCTGAGGATGGGCTGCTCGGGGTCGTGTGCAGATGATGGTGGATGTTTATGGGTTTGGTTTTTTTTGTGTGATGGAGGAGAGGATCTGAGGATTCAATAACATGGCTGTTTATAATATGAACCTCAAAGGTCATGATGGAACCATCAGGTAGCACACTGCCTCAAACGTTCTTTTGTCTGGTCCTCAGAGTCCGTCTGTCCTGTGGGGATCCCCGGTTCTCTGACCGGCCTAAAGGGCTTTGATCTGATGACCCTGATGGAGATTGAGAGATTGGCTCAGAAGGTCCAGGGCTCTCTTTTATCAGAGGAGGCCTACCTCCTAAACCCTCGTCTGAACCTCACCCGCAGCACCAGGTAACTCGTTTAATACTCTATGTCCAGACGACTGCAGTCCACTAGGTTCGGGTTAGAACCCTGACGCATGTTCTCAGCTGTGTTGAGATGTTGGAGGTCCTCTGTGAGGTTCAGATGTTCATTACTCAGAACTTTCCCTCAGAGAGATCTTTCCAGAAGGCTTGCCCCCGACGTATGTGTTCGTGGCCACCCTGCGGTTGAAGAGTCCGGCCCATCAGATGAAGTTCGACCTTTGGCGGGTTCTCTCTCAGGACGGGAGCAGACAGGTGGCCGTGACCCTAAACGGCCTGGACAAGTCGGTCACCTTCACCGGCACCAGTTCAGTGAAGAGACAGCAGAGCATCATCTTTAACGACCGGGGCATCAAGGTGGGTCAGTGTGAAGCCCCTGGACCCCGGAATGTTCCTCAGCTGAAGCTGAAGCCTTTGGTTCTCCTGTTCCCTCACAGAGGCTCTTCGACACCGACTGGCATCAGCTGAGGCTGCTGGTTCGACCCAAACGCATCACCTGCTTTGTGGACGATGTGTACATTGAGGAGCAGCTGCTGGACCCCGCGGTTCCCATTTACGTCAACGGCCGAACGCAGGTGGCCAAGAAAGTCAGCGTGGACTCAACGGTTCCTGTACGTTCTCCTTTATAATCCTTTATGAGGTATGCTCATTACTGAGGAGAACCTGCTAATGCACAGCGGCTTAACCGATGTGTGCTTTGATTCAAACCTACACAAAAGTATTGGAACACCTCCACATTCCACATCATTCATCCATTAATAAAGTGTTTCTGCTTCACCAGCAGAACCTCCATCCATCCATTATCTCCGCTTTATCCTCTATTAGGGTCGGGGGGGGGGGGGGGTACCCATGTCCATCCAGGGGAGAACGTTTCGGGTGCTGGGCAGATACACCCAGGACAGGGGGGCAATCTATCACTGGACACACACTCACTCAAAAATACACACTCTATATGGGACAATTTAAAGAACTCAACTGACCTTGATCCATGTTTTTGGACTGTGGGAGGAAACCGAAGAACCCGGAGGAAACCCACGCGGACACGGGGAGAACATGCAAACTTCACCCAGATTGGTATTCGAACTGGGAATCCCAAGTGCTGAGAGGAGAACATGCCAACCATCAAGCCACCGTTCCGCCCTACCAGCAGAACCTGTTAGAACCTGATATGCACAGGGTGGATGCTGATGGACCAAGTGATTATTAGGCTTGTCCCGGCACTTTTGTTCGTGTAGCAGGTTAATGTTGCCCCATAACCCTCAGTGTCATCAGACAGAGGTTCAGAGGTTCAGAGGTTCAGAG
>JAFMOD010000247.1:167833-184364 GCA_019802435.1 Corydoras maculifer
AGGTTCAGAGGTTCTGAGGTTCAGAGGTTCTGAGGTTCTGATGTGGATGTATCATGGCAGCTGAAATGGGTTCCTCCTGCTCGGTTCTAACGGTGGTTTCTCTGTGCTCTTCAGATGGTTCTGCAGAAGCTGCGTCTGTACTGTGACCCCCTGCAGAGCCAGCGTGAGACGGCCTGTGAGATCTACTCCGTGGTAAGAGCGCGCTCACTGTCCCCGCAGGACGTTTAGAACCGACGCCTCGCTCAGTGCCTAACTCTGTATGTTCTGTCTTTCAGGAGGACGACAGGGTGAGTTCCACCATGGCTCTGATCTTTAACTCGTTAGGTTCTCCGTCTGAAGCCTGTCTGCTGATCACGGCTCCCCCTTTTGACTTTAGTGTTCCGCAGACCGTTCTCCTGCAGTGGAGGCCTGCGACTGCCCCAGTGGGAAACCTGGACCGGCTGGGTTACCCGGGCCGATGGTAGGTTCTGACCTGGGGAACTCCACTGGTTCCATTCTTGGGTGGAGTTTGCATGTTCTCCCTGTGTCTGTCCAATGTAATGCAGAGTCCTGTGTATTTTGTCTGAACGCAGGGCTTCAGGGGAGAGAAGGGGCGAGAGGGACCCCCGGGTCCAGATGGGAAACCTGTACGTAACTCAATTAATTATTAATATATCATTAAATTGTCTTTATTTAGAGTCCGGTGATTGACGACATGCTTCTAATTAATGTAGGGGAAACCAGGAGCAGCTGGACCTCCGGGACAGGCTGGAAGAGACGGCCAGAAAGTGAGTGAAAGGCATTGTGGGTAAGGTAGCGGTCGGTTTATAATAGGATGCACAGACAACATTCTCTTCAAATGTGTAATAAACACGTTGACGTTCTTTATTAATGAATTTTACACTAATTATGGACCTGGTGTTAATGTTCAAACTTGCTGCAGACCTCACAATGGTTCATTAAGAACTCATTTCATTAATTACCATAGAGAACGAACCAGCACGATGTTCCTGTTGATACAGAGAGAACAGAACAGGTCGCAGCAGCACCCCCTGGAGGCTGTGTGCGGTCCTGCACTCTCAAAATCATAAAACACTTCGTTCTTGTTGTTTAACTTCATAATTTAAAGCTTTCAGAAATGAAAACAGAATGTTTATTAAAGTACAAACTAATTTAGGACTCATGAGGAAAGTAAACGTGCCAAACCACCAGCAGGTATCATTTCTATAGCCTTTCTTTGTAATGATGCTTTGATGATGAAGCTCGTCCTCCTCCGTCCGCAGGGTGAAGCGGGTCAATCGGGGCAGAAGGGGGAGAGAGGGCTGGCTGGTCCCAAAGTAAGTCCCATAATCATCCTTTAAAATTAGATGCTGCCCACGTTATTTAAACTCAGATCCACCTTCCGCAGCGCGGCGTGTTACGAGCGTTCTCTCCTAATTATAGCAGTCTGCTCTATACGTCCATAAGTATGTGGACTGACCTCTGACCTTGATTCTCCTGGACTCCATAATCTTCATCCGTCACTGATGCATTCTTAAATCTTATAAAGTTTTATAAAGGCTGTCTGTATGGTTCTACACTGATATACGTTCACATGATGCTTTACCTTGTTATAGGGGGATATGGGAATACCAGGACCTCCTGGAAGACCTGGACCTCCAGGACCAGCAGTAGTAAGTCTGAGACTGCTATCCAGCATCATCTCATGATCCTGATGTTAGGGCGGCATGTCAGTAGAGTCAGGGTCAGTCTTTAGGGTTATGGTAACCCCAACCCCACAGTGTTGAAATCAAGCACCATAATGAAATACTGAATCACTGAATTCCTCAGGATTCGTCTCTCAGACCCCGTTTTAAATGTCTTCATGATTTATTAAATATGATATTAAAACAGCGCTGTTTGTATTAAAGCTCAGGGAAAGGTTTCTGAAGCAGGAGGTCAAATGACCTGTTAATGGACAGCTGCTGGAATATTGTGCGATTACAGCCGCAGACAGTGATGTTCTTACTGTCCTTCAGGAACAATCCACATGGAACAACTACGAAGCAGGAGCACGTAAAGGGCTCTCGGGAGAAACCGGAGCACAGGGACAACCAGGAGCACAGGTCAGTTTAATTAAAACGATGTGTAGGCTGTGTTAACGAGGAATTTGGTGTTCATGGTCGGGCTCTCACAATTCGAACCATGGCTGCATTCCAATCCTCCACCACATACTACATAGTAGGCATTAAGCCGTGTCCAAAAACTCTGCACACTCTACTCTCCCATCATTCACCTGGAGCTGGACCATGTGATCAAGGTGAAGACTGTTTACATATGTAAATGAGATCAGTCAGTAGTAATATAGAGGACACATCATTAACGCACACTCTCATCATTAAACCCTCTGCTTTGATGGTTAAGACTAAACTATTGAGCAGCAGCAGCTTTCTGTTCGATCTGAAACTCTTTCTTCAAACCAGGAAAATACACATTAATTAATATGACAATATTAATTATGACATTATTAAAAATATATTATTAATAAATTACTAACAGAGTGTTTTCAGAACTGAAACAGCTTTCATAGCACATTAACTCCGTCTTTAATGTAGGGGGAACCTGGGACACCTGGGAACCAGGGACCTGCTGGACCAGCTGGATCGAAGGTAGGAGTTATAATTTATTAATTGATTAATATGTTTAGTACATGTTTGATGGAGGTGTGAGTGGATGCAGAGCTGCTGCAGAAGCTGTGATCTGTGGTGTATATGAGGTTCTGGTTGAAGTTTCAGAGCGTGGGGACGTCCACGGGGTTATTTTCAGAAGCCGGTTCATATTTGTGGTTGGACTTGCTGGTGCAGGTTGCCAGATTTGGGCTGAATTAAGTTCGTTAATGATGGAAGTGCAGAATGATGATGGATCAGAGGTCAGAGTTCACGAGAATGAGAGACTGAGGGGACGTCCCTGAATGTACACTGTCCTTTATTAACCCTTTATTAACTGCTGCGCTCATTAATATGCGTCTCTTCTGTCCGGTGGGTTTAATGAATCTGATCTGTGAGCGTGTTTAAATTCGGGTTCTGAACTCCTGCAGGGTCCATGATCTTTATCCTCCTGCTGTCCTTTAAACCTTTAATCCACTGTCCCCTCGAAGGACGGTCTGAACAGAGCTGGACGTTTGGACGTGTTTGACTGCGGGGTCATTTCTGTATAAGATCCTGCACTTGTTCTTTAAATACCTCAGAGAGAACCTGCTGAATGCTGCGGGTCAGCGAAGCCCCGGTTGAGGGCGGGACGTCCATCGTTCCTGTGGACATCCCTCCACCCTCTCCCAGTCGAAACACCTTCCTATTTTTGGCCTCCACCCCACCACGTGAAACCTCAGAGCCCCCGTTCCGGCTCCCCGTCCCCCCGCGGCGGCTGCTGTGGGTTGCAAGGGGTTTGATGTGGTGCGCGGGGCCCGGGTTGGGTTTGCCGGGGCCCAGCTGGCAGCGCGTCCCTGTGGAAATGCTCTGTAATCACAGGCCTCAGGAGCATGTGCACGGGGCCTGTAAAACCAACCGCCCCGCTCTCTGAAGCTCCTCTGCCCATACAGTCCTATCCCAGCCGTCGCGTCACACGCAGCCGAATGTGGCGGGCTTCCTTTACATAAAAATGCCTCTGGGAGAACCTGCGGGGCATCGGTGAAGGTGCAGCCCTGTGAAAGCTGGGGTAATTGGTGAGCGTATGTGGAAATGATTTCGGTGGGACGGGGGTTCAGGGTGCAATTATTCTGTAAATACCACGGGCTGTGTGTGAGGTCTGAAACACATGAACATCAGGAGATCAAAAAATGATGAGGATTTAACACTGCAGACAGCGCCACCGTGAGGTTCACAGAGACCTGATCCATAACGCGGGGGTTATTATTCATTCAATCATTCATTATCTTCTGCTTAATCCTCTTTTAGGATCGGGGGGGGGGGGGTTGGGTTCCCCATGTCCATCCAGGGGAGAACGTTTTGGGCGCTGGGCAGATACACCCAGGACAGGGGGGCAATCTATCACTGGACACACACTCACTCACACACACAGACACACTCTATATGGGGCAATTTTGAGAATTCAATTGACCTTGATCCATGTTTTTGGACTGTGGGAGGAAACCGGAGAACCCGGAGGAAACCCACACAGATACGGGGAGGACATGGAAACTCCACCCAGATGGGAATTCCAACCGGGAATCCCTAGTGCTGAGAGGAGAACATGCCAAACCACTAAGCCACCGTGCCACGGGGTTATTATTATCATTATTATTATTATTATAAAATAAAATACAATAAAGTAAAGTGCTAATTAACGATCAGGTTAATGAGATATTCAGACGAGATCAAAGAAATGTTATACCATGAGATAAAAGATAAAACACTATATTTGTTTACAACACTCAATACAGGCGGCACGGTGGTGTAGTGTTTGGCATGTTCTCCTCTCAGCACTGGGTATTCGAATCTGGGTGGAGTTTGCATGTTCTCTTCAGGTCTGTATGGGTTTCCGGGTTCGATTTCCTCCCACAGTACAAAAACATGGATTCAAGGTAAATGAAATGCTCTAAATTGCCCCACATAGTGTATGTGTGTGTGAGTAAGTGTATGTGTGTGTGCCCAGGCATCTATCTATCACTCACACTATATATGGGGCAATTTAGAGCAGCTGATTTACCTTGAAACCTAGTTTTTGGACTGAGGAAGGACATTGGAGAACCCAGAGGAAACCCAGATGGACATAGGGAGAACATGCAAACTCCCTCCAGACCGGGATTGGAACCTGAGAGGAGAACATGCTGTGTTTCTGTGGTTGCTCTCCTGAGCAGGTTTTGGATGGAGATGCAGGTCCTGCCCCCTGTGTCTGGAACACGTTGCCTGCACATGTCGCCAAAAATACCTGAGGCTCGCGCCCGGGTTCGAGCCGTGTGACCGCAGGCCGCCGGGGCTCCTCCCAGAATGCCCTCAGCGTCACGTACGGCTTGTAATTTGGTGAAAGTGAGAGAGTCGTGGAAGCGTACGGCTCGCTCGGCCCGGCCCGGGGCCCGGGGCTCGGCTCGGGGCCGGCCTGGGCGTGGCTCAGATCTTAATGACAGACTGCCTCAAACTTCCTACTTACTTTCCAATTAGATCCTGCGCCCGCCGCTCACCCCCTCTTTGTTTTTTAAAGCTCTTTATTTAGAGCCTGTGGAGATGTCCCACACGTACCAGCCTTCCAGGGTCAACTCTAATTACACAGCGGGGGAGGTGCTGCAGGGTGGAGGTGTCAGTGCATTCACACCTCCATCAGGGTGGACAGAGGAGCGGCCCTGCTGCCAAAAATAAAACATTTAAAATTAAAGCATCACATATCCCAGCTTGGTTGGGGTGCGAGCACAGGGTTGGTACAGCGCCCCCTGGTGTAATGAGGGTGAAGGACCTTGCTTACGAAACCACATCAGTAAGATTAATGCATTTGGTCATTTAACAGACGCTTTTATCCAAAGAGACGATGAGCACAGGGTTAATCACAGCGCCCCCTGCAGCCTTCAGATTGAAATAATTAATAAAGTGAATGAAAGTGAAGCTGATGTCTGATGTTAGATGTAGAAGTGAAAGTTCTGAGTGCAGCAGAATCCTTTATTAGAAATAAAAAGTGGGAGAGAGTTCTGAATCAGACTGAAACTCAGAGTCAGGGTTCCGGTTCTTATTCAGTACCCGTGTGATCACACCCCCTGCTGTAGGATCTGATCGGACCCTCTCACCTCTCACACTGCGCTGTGGTCAGACACCCCCCCCCCACTGCATGCCGGGTGTCTCCCTCAGTGCCGGGTATGTTGATGGTGGGTTGCAGTGAGGTTGTGCATGCGCTCGTTCCAAACACGGCTACAGAGATCTCATTACTGAGGAGAGTCCAGTGGCTCCCTCTAGCTGCTGCATTCAGTACAGGTCACTGACTCTGTCCTACAGAACTATTTCTGGATCTGGCCCCTCCTACCTTAACTCTATCTTTTATAAACACACTCCGACTCGTTCGCTTCGCTCCCGTGATGATCACCCCCTGGTGGTTCCACCTCATCGAGGAGCTGATTCTCACTCGGTGGCGTTCACTGCAACATGATAGAACGATCTTCCCAACTCTGTCCATAAGGTGGAGTCACTGAGCAGCTTCAAGAAACTACTGAAGACGCATCTCTTTAACAAATACCCCTTATAAAAAAAGGGGGGGGGGGTGCAGCATCGAATAACAATCAGGTTTGATGAATTTACAGTGGAGCTGGTTTTCTGCAGAACTTCTGACTGAAATGTTCTCATCTGTAAGTCGCTTTGGATAAAAGTGTCTGCTGATTGTAAATTTAAAGTTCCATTCCACACCTCATTGGAATGGGGGGAGGAAGGGGGGGGGGTGTCCACAATCCCAGCTGTGAAGCATCAGTCTCTGAATTTAAAGATGGGGCAGTTACACTGGACCCCCAATACCTGCAGCACCACATTAATGAACCCTGACTGAGCTCCTGCTCTGGGGTGGAGAACGTTAATGGAGAACGTTAGGGTGGAGGGTGGAGGACGTTGAGGTAACGTTTGTTGTCCTCTTTGCAGGGTGAGAAGGGGGACGCAGGGGAACCTGGACCTGACGGACCGAGTGGCGTTCCGGTGAGTTAACTCTGACCTCCACCCCGTCCAACACCTCATCCACCAGAACTCAGAGAACTCAGAAACATAAGAGATATAAGGACATGTCGTGTGCAGGTGGCTAGGTGGTTTAGCATGTTCTCCTCTGAGCACTAGGGATTCCCGGTTCGAATCCCACTCTGGGTGAAGTTTGCATGTTCTCCCCGTGTCCGCATGCGTTTCCTCCGGGTTCTCCGGTTTCCTCCCACAGTCTAAAAACATGGATTCAAGGTCAATTGAGTTCTACAAATTGCCCCATATAGAGTGTGTGTGAGTGAGTGTGTGTCCAGTGATAGATTGCCCCCTGTCCTGGGTCTATCTGCCCAGCACCTGAAACGTTCTCCCCTGGATGGGCATGGGGAACCCCCCCCCCCCCAATAGAGGATAAAGCAGAAGATAATGGATGAATGAAGTGTGTAAGGGTTTTTAATAGAGGTTTGGGTCTGCACCCTGGTCCTGTTGTTTAAATGAAACGGGGGCGTGAGCTCCTCCCCGTGATGTCACTTCCCAGAAGTCGTGTGTTTTAGGGCAGCGAGCGGTTTCTGCAGAGAGCCTGAGCTTTAAATACCCGGCCGTCACGTGACTCTGTTTGTGTTGGCCACAGACGCCGGGGGAAAACTGATCTATGGACCGCTGCAGGACACGTCTCACTGCAGTTCATACAGAACCTCAGGATCGGCATCCCCATTCCTCAAGAGTCAAGAGTCGAGTTTGATGATTCAGAATCATCTTAATATTTATTATTCAAGAGTTAAAAGATAAACCTCAGAAGTCGTTCCTTACACTTTATTATCTATTAGGGTCATGGCAGGGGGCAATCTATTGCTGTACACACTTACTAACATAAACACAATCTATATGGGGCAATTTGGAGAATGCAATGTACCTTGAACCATGTTTTTGAACTGTGGGAGGAAACCGGAGAACCCGGGGTGGATATGGACATGGACATGGGGAGAACATAGAAACTCCACCCAGATGGGGATTCGAAACGGGACTCCCCAGCGCTGAGAGGAGAACATGCTAAACCACTAAGCCACCGTGCCGCCCTCAACATTTTAAAAACAGTTGGTGAACAGGGAGTGATGTCATGAAATCTCTGTAGTTTGATTTCCATGAACTGCTCAGACTCTTCAGTAAAGTTCTAAAAGGGAACCACTGAGTTCTGAAAACATCAAAGGTTCTGATTTCAAAAAGGAACCGTTTACAGGAACCGTGAGGAAGATGAGGACGGCCCCCCCCCCCCCCCCCCCCCCCCCCCCCCCCCCCCCCCCCCCCCCCCCCCCCCCCCCCCCCCCCCCCCCCCCCCCCCCCCCCCCCCCCCCCCCCCCCCCTGAGTTTAAAAATGAATCTGAACCCTGATGATGCGTCTGACACAGATGATGATGATGATGGTGATGATGATGATGAAGAAGTCCAGACCCCGCCTCCTGTCCATCGCTCAGGTCAGATGGGGTTTGGGACGGCGTGTCCTGTTTACTGCTGGTTCATTTGGGAGTGAGATGGTTGGACGTGAGTTCCTGACTCTGGGTGGAGAAGGTTCTAAGCTGCTTCAGGTTTGATCTTTAATTAGGGCTCGTTGTGGGTAATTAACGTGTGTAATGAAGGAGCGCTCCATGAGCCAGTGAATCAAACAAATAACAAACGTTCTGCAGAACCTTTCAGAGTCGCTCCTCTTCCTTCCAATTCATGTCTTTATTGGACTTCAGTCATTCAGATTTAAAGCTTCGTTAGTCAAACAGTTTAATTAGTGGCTTTTTAGAGAATGACAGTAATTTAACAGATCGAGACTCAGCAGAGGATTCTGGTTCATTTAATGACTTAATCATTAATTAATATTCTCCGGTGAGTTTGGTCAGTGTGGTTGTAGGTTTGTAGGTTAGTTTTGATGACATCACTGTGATTCAGTGTTATGATATTAAGTTATTAATTTCAGTGAATTGTCTTTGATGTCCTCTAATAAAAATTTCACTTTTAATTATTATTAATCAAACTGCAATTAAAAACTCTCAGGTCATTTAGTTTGAGTTCCAAACATCTGTTTAAAGGTCCAAACGTTTTACTGTTAACCATCAGAACCAATCCCACCAGGTCAGCCTAAGACTAGTTCAGTTAAGTTTAAAATTAGTTCAGTTTAAGATTAGTTCAGTTCAGTTTACTTGAGTTTAGTTTATTTGAATTTAGTTTAGTTCAGAGATTAGTTGAGTTGAGTTTAGTTTAGTTGAGCTTGTCTCTTTAGTCGATGAGGTTTAAATCTTGTTGTTAAGTGATTCCTGAGATATTTTTCCTTTAAAAACACAAACTTCAGACGTTCAGAGATGTTGTGTAAGGTTGTGTGATGGTGGTGCAGTGGGTGGAGGCATCACCTCACAGGAACCAGGTCTCAGGGTCACCTCTGAGGTTTGGTATGTTCTTCCCATGTCTGAATGAGATGCCGTAGTCTAGGTGAAGTTAAAAATCGAACCCTAATGAAGTCTTAATTTCTCTGATGGAACACTGTGCTAATTAGAGGTTACTTTGATGCCATCTGTTCCATGTGTGATGCTCTACATCAGAACGACACCCATTGGATGATGTGGTTCAGGAGACTCTGGGTCTGAACATCTGGTTCCGAACACCGACTCTTCAAAGACGAGTGAAATGAGCTGGCGTGAAATCAAACAGCCAGCCAATCAGTGGCTCCATTATGAGCAGCTCATTATGCAGCATGTAAACACCGTCAGGCTGGAGGACCTTCATCAGGAACCCATTCTGAACATCTGAACCTACTATTTTAGTACTAAAGGCATTAAAGTCAAGGTCTCCCGACAGAGGTTAGCGCCCCCTGGAGGAAGTAGGGTTCAAACCAAAGCAGCAGTCACTAACCCCAACACATCTGCATGATGACGTACACTGTGAGGAACCATAACCAATGTCTCCATCTCTCTGACTTTAGGGCGTGAGGGGAACTCCAGGTGACACGGGACCTGCCGGAGCTCAGGTGAGGGGTAACGCCATCTGCATGCTGCTGGGTGTCGAACCGTCACGCTCACTCTCTCTCTCTCGCTCTCTGTGTGTCTGTCACAGGGTCAGGCTGGGTCACCAGGACCTCCAGGTTCAGTGGGACCTAAAGGAAACCAGGTATGAACTTTTTTGCTTTGAATCCAAATCCAGACTTTTAAATCTTTAAAATGCATTTAGTTCATTTTAATGAAGTTTTACATCTTTTTCTGAGAGTCAGCAGCATCTCTGCTGCCCCCTGCTGTACAGGTTATCTCAGTAAGGTGTGTGAGCCATGTACATCCTGAAAGTTCTCTCTGTTCAGAGTGCTGGGATAGGCTCCAGGACAGGATTAATTCATTTCACACAGATTTAGAGCAGGATCTCAGAGCTGACCAGGATTCTGACAATAAAAGTGCTGGGATAGGCTCTAGGCTCCAGCATGATTTAGATAAGTGGATAAGTGAATCTCTCTGTCGTGTTTAAGGTGGTCGGGGGTTGGGGGTGGGGGTGGGGGGGTTATTTTGGGTCATGGTAACTGCCCTCAGATAACTGTTCTGTGCTTATCTCAGGGAGCCCCGGGTCTGATGGGTGCACCCGGTCCGGAGGGTCCACCCGGTCTGAGGGTGAGTGGTTCTGCTGTAACAGTGATGCAGTGCCGGGGCCACAGACCTGAGGTTCTGACTTCTCTGATCTGTTTCAGGGGAACCCCGGGGCCCGAGGCCAGGACGGCCTTCCAGGAGCGCCCGGTGTCAAAGTGAGTGGAACGGCGTTCTGTTCGTGGTGACGGTGCTCGTATGAACATGCTGGACTGGACCGTGTGTGTGTTGTCTTACAGGGCTCTGTGGGAGAACCCGGCGTCCAGGGTCCACCGGGGCCGATGGGTTTACCGGGTTTTAAAGGTCACAAGGTGCCAGCGTACCCTTCATTTAAACCTTCTGCTGCTTTGTTGGAACTGAAACTGATGGAACCTCTCTTTTTTCCTCAGGGTGAAGCAGGAGACCCCGGCCCCAGAGGAGCTCAGGTACTGTAGCGGGTGGGGGGGGGGGCTGACACCTCCTCTTCTGCTGTGTGTTTAATGTTTAGTCTCTGTGCGCTGAGCTGGTGGAACCGGGGTGTGGAACCTGCTCCGTCAGCACGTTCTGCCCCACTGAGGGGAGATGTTCTCAGAACGTGGTTTCAGGAAGATGACTCGTTTGAACTTTGTGAAAGTTGCTGAATATAGAGCACTAAATATATCATCATCATCATCATCATCATCATCATCATCATCAGTGACGTGCACCGGATGAGGAGCTCCGGTTCCTCTTTACTTCTTTAGAAACTTTAGACATTATTATTATATTATTACACATTGATGTCAGCAGCATGGTGTCTTAGTGGTTTAGCATGTTCTCCTCTCAGCACTAGGGATTCCCGGTTCGAATCCCCATCTGGGTGGAGTTTCCATGTTCTCCCCGTGTCCGTGTGGGTTTCCTCCGGGTTCTCCGGTTTCCTCCCGCAGAAAACATGGATCAAGTCAATTAAGTTCTCCAAATTGCCCCATACAGAGTGTGTGTGTGTGTGTGAGTGAGTGTGTGTTCAGTGATAGATTGCCCCCCTGTGTATCTGCCCAGCGCCCGAAACCTTACACCTCTTTATGTGTTTTATTTACAATAATACACAACCTGGACCACACGGGAGCGTAGTGATTGGCATGTTCTCCTCTCCAGGTTCAAATTGATCTGGGCATTTGTCCATGTGTGTTCTCTGGTTATCTCCCACAGTCATATAGTGTGTGTGTGTGCATAGTGTGTAGATTGGCGTGCCGTCCTGGTTGAATCATCCCACAGACGGCAGCGTGACCCCGGGGCCTCCTCAGTCAGGCACCCAACCCCGAGAACGTTCCTCCTGCAGTAGAACCAGCTCAAGAGTAACGACAGGAAGCAAAGTGACCACTGATAATGAAGATTTATAGAGAATAGTACGATGTAAACGGGGCCGGGGGTGGAGGACAGTGATGGGCGTGGCCTCTGACTCTTCATCATTAAAACTCCTCAGTGGAACGTCATTTCTGTTAAAAGCGGAGTCGCCCCACCACATTCTGACACATTCTGCTGACCACGAGGCGTTGTTGTTGTTGTTGTTGTTCACACCATCTCACTGACACTAATGGCCGTGATGTCCGAAGCCCAAACCCTCGGTCAGCTCTGCAGGACCTCGTTTAGAGCTGGTTTCATCACTTTGTAATTAAGAACTTTTACATTGAGCTGTAATTCCAGAGTCCAAAAAATTCCTCCAGCTCAGTATGTCTCAATACTGGATCTTTAAGTTACAGCACAAACAGGAACCTGTTTAACCACAGAACACACACACACACACACACACACACACACACACACACGTTACACTCAGCCATGGGAATGTCCAGCAGTGTTTGTGTTTCTGTCTCTGCAGGGAGAGCGTGGGGGTGAAGGACCATCAGGACTTCCAGGAAAACCAGTACGTGATGCAGACACTCCTCTGATTATCAGAACCACGCAGCACACTGATGTGGGTCAGAACCGCTGACCCTCATCACCCAAAAGTCAGTAGGTCCAGGTTCAGCAGGGTTACCAACACGTGAGAGTCAGAGACCCACAGATTAAATAACAGGTCCACGTGGTGCAGAACCGATGTGTGGTGCACATGTGCTGTAGATTAGATTAGATTACATTAGATTAGATGAGATGAGATTAGATTAGATTACATTAGATTAGATGAGATTACATTAGATTAGATGAGATTACATTAGATTAGATTACATTACATTACATTAGATTAGATGAGATTAGATTACATGAGATTAGATTAGATTACATTAGATTAGATTAGTTGAGATTAGATTAGATTACATGAGATTAGATTAGATTACATTAGATTAGATGAGATTACATTAGATTAGATTACATTAGATTACATGACATTAGATTACATTAGATTACATGAGATTAGATTACATTAGATTAGATATGATTAGATTAGATTCAACTTTAATGTCATTACAATTACAAGGCAACTAAATATTGTTTTGCTGCAAAACAGAAGTACAAAGGGGCAATAAATAAAAAATATGTACATATCACCGTATATATAAATATATATATATATATATATAGACAATGTTAGATGTGATGGTATATGTGATGGTAGATGTGATGTTAGATGTGATGGTAGATGTGATGTGGTCAGACCTCAGATGGTGATATGAGATGAGGGTTCTTTAGAGAGACCGTTCACATCTATACAGTGAGAATAGAAAACTACAAATGATAAAAAATGATTCTATAAACATCATACAGATACATTTTTTTAAATAAAATAAATAATAATAATAAATTAATAAATAAAATAAAATAAATATATAAATAAAAAACAAATTAAATGTGAAAATACAGATACATTTTTACATTAAAGGTTAATATGTAGGACCGCACAGTGGCTTAGGGGTTGGCATGTTCTCCTCTCAGTGCTGGGGATTTAAGGTCCAAATCCCAATGTGGGGGAGGACATGGAAACTCCACCCAGATTGGGATTTGAACCGGGAATCCCTAGTGCTGAGAGGAGAACATGCCAAACCACTAAGCCACCGTGCCGCCCTGATTGGCGAACCGATGGTTTGATTACTTCAGAGCTGTTTGAACTTCAGCAGGTCTTCATTTCCTGTAGCTTCACTGATCTTTAATGAATCAGACTTCATCATCATCAGCTGTACAGGTTCTGAGACGTTGACTCAGCGTTGGTTTTTGTGCTTGCAGGGGGAACCTGGTGTGAGGGGAAACCGAGGAGAGGTGTGTATTCATCCTGAAACACTCTGATGCTTTCACAAGTGTGTTTCCTGCTGATTTGCAGCTTCACGGTTCTTTCGGTTCCTGTCCTCAGCGTCCCTCCTCATGACCCGTCTGGTTCCGGGTGCAGATCCTCTGAGTCCCTGCATTCAGAACCAGAGGAACCTCAAAATCACGTCTGCTCTTCTTTCAGCGAGGCGCGGCTGGGGATCCCGGACCCACGGGGACCGACGGCAAGAAGGGAGAGATGGGTCAGGTGGGACCGGCAGGACCGAGAGGCCACACGGGACGGGACGGGATGCCGGGACAACCGGGGGTCCCGGGTTATCCAGGGAAACCGGTAAGTGAGCCTGAATTGAAACCGTAAGGGGAACTATAAGAGGATTAATGGGAACCATGCAGCACATTAGAGGTATTCAATCAGTTCCACTTTCATCTGCACAGCAGAGCCTCCAGCACAGAGACATGAGACAGAAACGTCCCTGATGTCTCACATTCAGGAATGAGGACAAACATTCTAATAATGAATAAAATCTATAACAACTGGACTGAACGTTCTCCATAAAGGAACCCTGTCTTTAGAGCTTTACATTAGGACCGCTGAAGTTCTGACCTGCTTCACTCATTTACACGAATAACCAAACACACACCACAGTGAAGCACGCTGGAGGCAGCACCATGTTAACACACCACCGGAAGAACCCGGCTGTGGTGCATTGTGGGTCCATACCACATGATATTCAGCAAATGAGTATGACAGAACCACAGACACCAATACTGGAACTGAGGCATGAGGTTCCTCCATTGAGAACTGGTTGGTGGACTGAGAACCTTTCCCACCGTCATGGTTTCAGGACTTTAGATCCTTCAGATGGAGGCTGAACTCCTCTGATTGGGTTCTTTGGTGTTCGTGGGTCATGGGTCTCATCAGAAGCAGACCTGTCCCTGCTCTGTGGACGGTTCTCTCTCCACACGGCATCATGGTGTGTTGGTAGATCTCTGTGTAGTTTTGAGATGAGTGTCAGCGCTGAGTAAGAGCTCGGCTCCAAACCGCAGAATACGCTGAAGCCTACGCACCACCACCACCTGCTCACCCCGTAACCTACATCAACCCCCTGACCTGTGTTTCAGGGAAAAGCACCGTCAGAGGAGCAACTGCTGAAGATCTGCGCTTCAGTACTGCAGAGTGAGTTTCCATCATCATCATCATCATCATCATCATCATCACTGATGTTCACACATCAACCACCTGAACACCGCCGCGTCAATCATCAGCAACCTGTTCATTCATTATTTAATCATTAATAACTACAGTATGGCACGGTGGCTTAGTGGTTGGCATGTTCTCCTCTCAGCGCAAGGGGTTCGAATCCCAATCTGGGTGGAGTTTCCATGTCCTCCCCGTGTCCACGTGGGTTTCCTCCGGGTTCTCCAGTTTCCTCCCACAGTCCATGTATTCAAGGTCAATTGAATTCCCCAAATTGCCCCATACAGAGTGTGTGTGTCAGTGAGTGTGTGTAGTGATAGATTGCCCCCCCCTGTCCTGGGTGTATCTGCCCAGCACCCGAAACGTTCTCCCCTGGACGGGCATGGGGAACCCCCCCCCCCCCGCCCACGACCCTAATAGAGGATAAAGCTAAAAATAATGAATCGATTATTAACTACAGGGCAGCACGGTGGCTTAGTGGTTGGCATGTTCTCCGCTCAGCGCTAGGGGTTTGAATGCCAATCTGGGTGGAGTTTCCATGTCCTTCCCGTGTCCACGTGGGTTTCCTCTGGGTTCTCCGGTTTTCTCCCACAGTCCATGTATTCAAGGTCAATTGAATTCTCCAAATTGCCCCATATAGAGTGTGTGTGTGAGTGAGTGTGTGTCCAGTGATAGATTGGTGTCCTGTCCTGGGTGTATCTGCCCAGCGCCCGAAACGTCCTCCCCTGGATGGACACGGGGACCCCCCCCCCACGACCCTAATAGAGGATAAAGCTGAAGATAATGGATGGATTATTAACTACAGCTGGTCGTGGTTATTAATGGGGGGGAGGGGGGTGTAAAGGGTTAAAACACAGAAACACATGTTCACAATTCAGTTCACTACACAAACGTATTTACTGTTGTGAAAACAGTTTGGGGAAGGCCCATTTCCGTTCCAGCAGGTCTATGGGTTTCACACAGACATGGGGAGAACATGCAAACTCAGACGGTTTTATTATTATTGTCTGTAAGTGAACATCGGCGTCGTGCGGCGTGACCATCAGTTGGCAGCCGAACCCGTGTGTGTGGTCAGCGTGCGGTCAGTGTGTGGTCATGTGATGCAGACAGCCTGCTGGAGGATGCAGAGGGTTTCGGGATGGAAACATCTGCAGAGCTCAACAGATTCCACATTTCAGCTTTCACTTCTGCTTTTAAACTTACACGCCTGGAAAAAAGGCAGCGTTGCCCAATTCACCTCTGACCACAGAGTTTAAATCACAGCCCTGACCCCACACCCCTCACATCACGGACACCCTCACTGCCGCACTGACCCCCGCATGCTGGTGGTGGATGCACTACGTCAGGTTCTCTGCAGGACTGAGCATCATCCACCACTCTAATGACACCTGCTCTGTGGAGTTCTGACCATCAGAGAACATACCAAAGGACACTGACCGAGAGGAATAGCCGAACCTCAGACCTCAGCTGTCTCTAATAAAGTGACCGTTGAGTTCAGATTTAGATTCCTGAGTAAAAGTTTCAGTTTCTAATAAAAAATGCAGAATTGAGAGCTGAGAGTCGATCATCTAAACAGATGATGGACCGGCACGGGGGCTTAGTGGTTTAGCATGTTCTCCTCTCAGCACTAGGGATTCCCGGTTCGAAGCCTAATCTGGGTGGAGTTTGCATGTCCTCCCCGTGTTCGCATGGGTTTCCTCCGGGTTCTCCGGTTTCCTCCCACAGTCCAACAAACATGATTCAAGGTGAATTGAAATCTCCAAATTTCCCCATATAGAGTGTGTCTGTGTGTGAGTGACTGTGTGTGAAGGTCAGTGATAGATTGCCCCCCTTGTCCTGAGTGTATCTGCCCAGTGTCTGAAACGTTCTCGGGCATGGGGAACTCCCCCCCCCCCCCCCCCCCC
>JAFMOD010000247.1:209499-235725 GCA_019802435.1 Corydoras maculifer
GACAGGAGGTGAATGATGTTCCAAAGATAGGAGGTGGATGATGTTCCACACTGAGAGATGGTGGAGAAAGTTCCACACTGACAGAAGGTGGAGGACGTTCCAAAGACAGGAGGTGAATGATGTTCCAAAGATAGGAGGTGGATGATGTTCCACACTGAGAGATGGTGGAGAAAGTTCCACACTGACAGAAGGTGGAGGACGTTCCAAAGACATTAGGTGGAGGATCTGTGAGGTTCTTGTGTGATGGAGGTTCTCTCTCCTCAGTGATCGAGTCGTGAGCTACACTTTAGGACGGAGACTTCCAACAGAGCACGTGAGCGGTCAGCTACAGTTCAGATTCGAGATTACATCATCCATACACCCAGGTGTGGAACACACACACACACACACACACACACACACACACACACACACACACACACACACACACAGGTGGAACGTTTGGTTCTGATGTGAGGTTCGTGTTTCAGATGATGAGGACGCCTCCCTGTGCACGGAACCTGAGTGTGCCACGGTGCCTGAGGAACCCGAGGAACCTGAGGAACCTGAGCGCGAGCACCTGGTGGAGGTGGACGTGGAGGTGGAGGTGGGAGCTGAGGACACCGTGAGTCTGGGTGCCCCGGAGCTGCCTCTGGATGGAGACGTCTTCATGGAGGTGGACATGCTGGGAGAGGAGCTGAGGAGAGAGGGTCAGGACGAGCGAGAGGTGGAGGACGCGGAGTGGCAGGTGGAGGAGTCCGCTCAGCCCGAGCATGAGGAGGAAGCTCGGACGGAGCAGGGCGGAGGCGCCGTCCACGTCGAGGACCATGAGGACGACGGTGAAGATGCCGAAAGCCCCGTGGAGCCCCCCGCTGGCCTGGAGGAGGCGAGTGGAAACGGCGACGGGGAACCTCGCGGCACGGTGGAGGAGGATCTTGAGGATGAGGATGTAGAAGTGGAGGACGGTTGTCCTCTGCGTGTTCGCGCGTCCACCAGGAGGAAAACGAGGCCCTGCTCGCTCCCCGTCTCTGAGCTGGAGACCGTCATGTCCTCCACGTGCGAGGAACCCGAGACCCCGCGCTCGCACTACATCCGCCTCCACCGACTGCTCCACAGCCTCCCCGCCGGCCAATCGGACGGCTCCAAACCCGACGAGGAGGACGAGGACGAAGAGGGCGGCGCCTTAGAGCCGGCCACGCCCAACGGGCCGCGCCGCTCGCTCCCGCGCAGCCGCTCACACCAACGCCTCTCGGAGCTGGTGCAGATCTTAGACGACGAGGGCCAGGCCCCGGGGGCCGAGGGGCCGTTCAGGGGGTCCCCGGACGAGAGCGAGGGCGAGGCCGACCTCAGCCCGGTTCCGTGTTGCAGTCACATGGTGGCGAGGGGCGGGGTCACGGTGCGGGCGGCGTCCCTGGACAGCGCTCGCTGCGCCCAGAGCAGCGTCTTCTCCTCGCTGGAGGACGAGGACGACGTGGACATGCTGAACGGAATCCTGGAATTCGAGCCCGAGTCGGGACGGGGGGCGGGGGACGCCCCCCGGTGGAAGGAGGTCCCCGACAGTCACGTGCAGAGCCCGCACGGCATCCTGGGAAACGGCGAGGTGGCGGCGGCCGGGCCGAGTGGCAGGAGTGAGTACGGGCGGTCGGGACGGGGACGCCGGGGTGGACACATCACAGCTGGTTCTCCACCGCACCTCCACCCTGTGACATCACAGAGCGCTCCACATGTAAATAATGTAGCTCCACCCCCCTGCACCTCCACCCTGTGACATCACAGAGCACTCCACATGTAAATAATGTAGCTCCACCCCCTGCACCTCCACCCTGTGACATCACAGAGCACTCCACATGTAAATAATGTAGCCGCGCTCCCCGCACCTCCACCCTGTGACATCACAGAGCACTCCACATGTAAATAATGTAGCTCCACCCCCTGCACCTCCACCCTGTGACATCACAGAGCGCTCCACATGTAAATAATGTAGCTCCGCCCCTGCACCTCCACCCTGTGACATCACAGAGCACTCCACATGTAAATAATGTAGCTCCACCCCCTGCACCTCCACCCTGTGACATCACAGAGCGCTCCACATGTAAATAATGCAGCCGCGCTCCCCTCGTCTGACAGGCGGATTAATCAGCGCTCTGTGGATTGGGGCTCATCCATCATGGAGGAGAACACGGTTACTAAAGACCGGCGTGTCGGCGGCGGGACGCCGTTCCCCCGGCTGCGCTGTACATCCACCACGCCACACTTTCATCCCAAAAAGTCTCCTCCAGCAAACCATTATGAACATTTTGTATGTTCTCCGAGGTCAGGACCTCTGTGCTCCACACGTCCTCACTCTCACACAGGGGTGGATGTTCGGTGGAGAACCGAGTGCCGTCCTCTCCAAAAATACCAAATTCAGTTCAGATGAACATCCATCCGTCCATCATCATCCGCTTTATCCTCTATTAGGGTCGTGGGGGGGGGGGTTCCTCATGCCCATCCAGGGGAGAACGTTTCGGACGCTGGGCAGATACACCCAGGACAGGACGCCAATCTATCGCTGGACACACACTCACTCACACACACACACACACTATATGGGGCAATTTGGAGAATTCAATTGACTTGATCCTTGTGTTTGGTCTGTGGGAGGAAACCGGAGAACCCGGAGGAAACCCACACAGACACGGGGAGAACATGGAAACTCCACCCAGATGGGGATTCGAATCGGTCTTACAGACGGTCCTGGGTTCGAGTCTCAGGTGTCCTCCACAGTTCGTCTTTGTCACTCTGTGATGATCCAGAACCCAAAGAAGACATATTCAGGACATTGCCCTGACTGTGATGTCATAACCACAATGATGATGTCATAAACACACTGATGCTGTTTCTTCTGTGTGTGTGTGTGTGTGTGTGTACAGGGGAGTGTCCTTTACCATGTAGTCACCCCGCAGTGAGTCAGCTTCCTGCCCTGAGACCCGACCCACACCACTACCCCACCATCGATGAACCCCTGCCTCCGAGTGAGTGCCCTCTGCTGGACCGCATGTGTAACAACACACACACTCACACTGCATTAAAGGACCTTTGTAGCTGGGTTTAAGCCGGTTCTGGTTGGGTCAGGGTGGTGGGGGTGCGGGTGTGGGGGGGCCGTCACCGGGGTTTACTGCTAAAAGGTGGAGAAACAGCCTGGACAGGACCGAGTCCAGGAGACACACATTCACACTTTAATTCACTGTCTCCCGCTGTGAGAAATAAACTGAAACGTCAGGAGTAAACTCAAAGGAGATAGGGGAGAACATGCAAAATCCACCCTATTGGTTGGTTAGATGTGACCTCACAGGTTCTGGGTTCAGTTAAAGAGCCTTTCGGGGCAGTTTGCATGTTCTCCCTGTGTCTGTGTGGAAGTTTTCTGAGTGCACACCCCCTATTTGTCTGTGTGTGTGTGTGTGTGTGTGTGTGTGTGTGTGTGTGTGCGCAGACTGGGAAGCGCGTATAGACAGCCACGGCCGTGTGTTCTATGTGGATCATATCAATCGCACCACCACGTGGCAGAGACCCACAACAGCGGCCACACCCGACGGCCTGCGCCGCTCCGGATCCATCCAGCAGATGGAGCAGCTTAATAGGAGGTGGGCGGGGCTTCTCACCTGTACCTGTGTGTTATGCACTACATCTACACACCTGCTGTGATTTTTGCTTTTAACATGTTGTTTCCTCCTCCATCACCATGGCAACCCCGTCATCTCAACGTGCGGGGGGGGGGGGGGGGTAATGAATACTCTGTATGTTTAATTAAGGAACACTAATGATGGGCTATACTGATTTATAGGATCAATAACACACACTCACGTTAGTTAAAGGTCATGCTGGACCCGCTGATGGTTCCGTATGTGTGATACAGACAGGAACCTCATCACTGATCATCCTGTTAAAAACCTGCACTCTAGCTCCCCCTGGTGGATGAAGATTTCACAATGAGAACCTAATGAAACACCCTGTGAGTGAAGTCTGATCCGATCTAATGAAACCCTGATGTGGACGCTGTCTCTGGGTTCCTCAGGTATCAGACCATTCAGCGCACCATGGCTTCAGAGAGGAGGGAGGAGGGAGCGGAGAACCCCCGACCGGAGAGGAGCAGCAGCATGGAGACCGACGCTCCCCCACAGACCAACGGTGGGTTCGCCTCCCGTCCGGACAGGGGTCCTGTCTGAAGGGTGGGAGGCTGGACTTTAGATTTAAGGTGGCAGCTCTGGGGTCAGAGGGAGGAATATCAGGGTTCTATAAGAACTCCCCCTCAGAACACTGAAGGCAGGTCACGTCCTGCACGAGGACCGGGTTCTTCAGGTCTGTCGGAGTTTAAATTCACATTTCTGAAGTGGAACGTTGTTGGTTTGTGTCTCAGAGTCCAGGAGAGAGTCGCCCTGCTCCCCCAGCCACTGCCAGAAAATCACCCTGCTGTTACAGTGTCCCGCCGTCAAGTTCATCACACACCCCGAGTTCTTCACCGTGCTGCACTCCAACTACGTGAGCTGGAACACACACACACACACACACACACACACACACACGGTCACATGGGTTCAATCTGACCAAATGGTGACTCCAAGAAGGTGGTTTTATTCACAATCCAAGTTTTCCAAAAGTGCAAAAACAAAAATTAAAATTGATTAAATTAAACTAAATTTGTTTTTTTTTATTGGACGCTTTTATCCAAAGCGACTTACACTGTGAGCACAGGGTTCATCACAGCGCCCCCTGGAGCAATGAGGGTTAAGGTTCTCGCTCAAGGACCCACACTGGTAACTTCAGTGGAGCTGGGATTTGAACCAACAACCTTCTGATTGATAACCCAACACCCTGACCACTGAGCTAACCTGCCCCTTAAAACTAAATAAAGTTCATCCATCCACCTTCTTCTGCTTTATCCTCTATTAGGGTCGTGGGGAGGGGGTTCCCCATGCCCATCCAGGGGAGAACGTTTCGGGTGCTGGGCAGATACACCGAGGACAGGGGGCAATCTATCACTGGACACACACTCACTCACACAGACACACACACTCTATATGGGGCAATTTGGGGAATTCAATTGACTTGATCCATGTTTTCTGTGGGAGGAAACTGGAGAACCCGGAGGAAACCCACGCAGACACAAAGAGAACATGGAAACTCCACCCAGATGGGGATTCGAACCAGGAATCCCTAGTGCTGAGAGGAGAACATGCTAAACCACTAAGCCACCCTGCCGCCCCACAAAATAAAGTTGAATTTGAAAATGTTAAAGTAATACAGGAACATGAACTTTAACAAAGAAAAGCAGCCGTCACTTCACTAAAGTAAATATAACGTACAGCTCAGGACTAACAAACAGACTGCAATCAAAACCGGCTACCGCCTTCTGAGGGCTTTAATACTACCGAGCCCCTCCCCCTCCCCCTCCCCCTCCCCCTCCCCGTCAATTAACCACAAAGAGCTGTTTAAAAAACATTTATCTCCCATTTTGACACCGATGTCGAGGTTTCACAGCAACCAACATGTTTCCACAAAACCCGACATTAACAGACCTCACAATCACAATATCTAGATTCTCATTATAGCAGGTATAGAACGACACGATGGCTTAGTGGTTTGGCATGTTCTCCTCTCAGCGCTAGGGATTCCCGGTTCGAATCCCCATCTGGGTGGAGTTTCCATGTTCTCCCCGTGTCCGTGTGGGTTTCCTCCGGTTTCCTCCCACAGTCCAAAAACATGGATCAAGTCAATTGAGTTCTCCAAATTGCCCCATTTAGAGTGTGTGTGTGTGAGTGAGTGTGTGCCCAGTGATAGATTGCCCCCCTGTCCTGGGTGTATCTGCCCAGCGCCCGAAACGTTCTCCCCTGGATGGGCATGGGGAACCCCCCCCCCCCCCAATAGAGGATAAAGCGGATGATGATGATGATGATGATGGACAGCAGGTTTAATGAAATGAAGGTGCCATACTTTTCGGTGTCACACACTACAATTTACACAAATAAAGAGATTTAAAAATCCCACAATAATTTACAATTTACAAAAGTTTTTGAAAGATTTTTTTTTTTTTACCAGAGAGTGTAAAACTGTACAGACTGAGTGAATGTATTTATATTTATATTTTGCACGTTTTGAATTTTAGAATCACCATTCAGCGTCTGAACAGCCGTTGGGTAGCAGCTGGTCCTGAGCCGCTTTGTTTTTGTTTTTATTGCTCTGTAACGTCTTCCTGATGGCAGCAGTTCTAGGAGACGGTGACCGGGGTCAGAATGGTCTGTGATGATTTTGTGACCCCTCTGCAGACAGCGAGAGCTGTGTAGATCCTCCAGGGTGGAGAGAGAGCATCCAGTGATCGTTTCTGTAGTTCTTTTAGTCTGTGCTGCGGTGCAGCTGGAGAACCACACACAGAGTCCGTGAGTGAGGACGCCCTCTATGGTGGAACGGGAGGAGGACAGCAGCAGTCTCTGATCGATGTTATTATTCCTGAGAGTCCTCAGGACGTAGAGTCTCTGCTGTGGCTTCTTTGCCACAATTCACCACAATTCTTAATTTACTCCTAATTAACTTAATTGGATGCAATCATTGGCTTCTAAACAGACTGGAATTACACAGGCAGGCAGATTCCACAGTTCGGGTCCTTTGGTTGGGGTGTAGTGTGGTGCAGGGGCCCCTGGTGTGACACACACAGTATTAACACTTCAAACTGAGGGTGTGGTAGCTCAGTGGTCAGGGTGTTGGGTATCAATCTGAAGGTTGTTGGTTCAAATCCCAGGTCCACTGAAGTTACCAGTGTGGGTCTTTGAGCGAGACCCTTAACCCTCATTGCTGCAGGGGGCGCTGTGATGAACCCTGTGCTCAGCTTGTAAACTCGTACCTTCAGAGGTGAAGTTCTCTGATGATCCAGCAGGGGGCTCTGGTTTCATACACTAATGAGATGGGGGATTGAGGAATGGGATTCTGAGCGTGGTTGCGGTGCAGCAGTGAGTGTGGTGGTGCCTCTGTGTCCATCAGGCGGCGTACCGCATGTTCACCAACAGCTCGTGCCTGAAGCACATGATCCTGAAGATCCGGCGCGACGCGCGCAACTTCGAGCGCTACCAGCACAACCGCGACCTCGTGGCCTTCCTCAACCGCTTCTCCGATTCCCAACTGGAGCTGCCCAGAGGGTGGGAGATCAAAACTGACCCTCAGGGGAAGGTACTGCGCACCATCAGCAGGAGGTGGAGCCTCGGGGACATCAGGTGGATGAGGTTGGAGGCGCTCACCCTGTCCCCTCCCCTGTGTGTCTCTGCAGTCCTTCTTCGTGGATCATAACAGTCGCGCCACCACCTTCATCGACCCCAGGATCCCGCTGCAGAACGGCCGGCTGCCCAACCACCTGACCCACCGGCAGCACCTTCAGAGACTGCGCAGCTACAGCGCAGGAGAGGTGTGTGTGTGTGTGTGTGTGTGTGTGTGAGACATTCAGAAAGTCATTTCTTCAGGATGGTGTTGGAACCACGTCTGCAGAACTGGATGGTCATTGGACCGGTGGTCCTGCAGAACCCCCTCAATGGACTTACATAGTTTTCCATTTGTTAAATCTGGGTCAAGGCAGCACGGTGGTTTGGTGGTTTAGCATGTTCTCCTCTCAGCACTAGGGATTCCCGGTTTGAATCCCCATCTGGGTGGAGTTTGCATGTTCTCCCCGTGTCTGCCTGGGTTTCCTCCGGGTTCTCCGGTTTCCTCCCACAGTCCAAAAACATGGATCAAGGTGAATTGAATTCTCCAAATTGCCCCTAATAGAGGATAAAGTGGAAGATGATGGATGGATAAATCCGGGTCACATGATCACCACACAATCTGTCCATGGCTGTCCTACACTGTTGATTCTCAAGGAGGATGAGGCCCCCTCTGAGCCTCGGTCCTCACAAGGTTTCTTCCTTAAGATATCAACATAACAGGGAGTTTTGTCTTGCCGCTGTCTCTTGGTCCTGCTCTCTAGGGGGTTTAAAGGTTTATAACTCCGTGAAGCTGCTCTGTGATGATGTTCTATTGTAAAAAACATTCATTCATTATCATATATATATATTCATGGTTCCCCATGCCCATCCAGGGATGAACGTTTCGGGTGATGGGCAAATACACCCAGGACGGGGCACCAACCTATCACTGGACACACACTCACTCACACAAACACTCTATGTCGGGCAATTTGAAGAACTCAATTTGCCTTGATCCATGTTTTAGGACTGTGGGAGGAAACCGGAGAACCCGGAGGAAACCCACGCGGACACGGGGAGGACATGGAAACTCCACCCAGATGGGGATTCGAACCGGGAATAAATAAATGCCTTAGAACGTTAGTTACTAGAACGTTAGGGTTCTTCATTCTGTTTCATTTGGAAGCCCGTGGACAGGTTGACGCCCTCTCTCGTCTCTGTTGCCAGGCGTCCGAGGTGTCGCGCACTCGGGGCGTGTCCCTGATGGCCAGACCTGGAAACAGTTTGGTGGCAGCGATACGGAACCAGAGCCACTCGGACCCGGTTCCGCTGGGT
Source organism: Corydoras maculifer (assembly GCA_019802435.1). Lineage (NCBI taxonomy): Eukaryota > Metazoa > Chordata > Actinopteri > Siluriformes > Callichthyidae > Corydoras > Corydoras maculifer. The sequence goes on from JAFMOD010000247.1 coordinate 218,016, forward strand.
GAGTTCCGTCTGCAGGTCCGTGAGTTCTTTAACTCTAAGTGTTTGTTAATCTTCATACTCATCGTCTCCACAGCGTACAATGATAAGATCGTGGCGTTTCTACGGCAACCCAACATCTTCGAGGTGCTTCAGGAACGCCAGCCGAGCCTGACGCGGAACCACTCGCTCAAGTACTGACCGCTCACCTTCAGCCCTGCTCCAGACTCAACACACACATCATCCAGCTTCATGGTGTGTGTGTGTGTGTGTGTGTGTGTGTGTGTGTGTGTGTGTGTGTGTGTGTGTGTGTTCTCAGGGAGAAGGTGCATCACATACGGACTGAGGGAACGAGCCGAGTAGAGAAGCTTTCGTGTGATGCTGACCTGGTGATGCTCTTAAGGTACTACACTCTGTATAATATAGTTCTTAGAACTAAAGGAGAACAGTTCCACATCACATCAGCACAGCTTTAGTACCTCATTCCTATACCCCCCCCCCCCCGACAGAATGTTGTATTAAATCACTGTATGAACACTATGTGGCTCCAATCCCCATCTGGGTGAAGTTTCCATGTCCTCCCCGTGTTGGCGTGGGTTTCCTCCGGGTTCTCCGGTTTCCTCCCACAGTCCAAAAACATGGATTCAAGGTCAATTGAGTTCTCCAAATTGCCCCATATAGAGTGTGTGTGAGTGTCCAGTGATAGATTGGCGTCCTGTCCTGGGTGTATCTGCCCAGCACCTGAAATGTTCTCCCCTGGATGGGCATGGGGACCCTCCCCCTAAATGGTTCAGAACATAACAGACAGAGTCCTGAGCAGAACTGGAGATCCTGTTTACATTAGTCAAGTTTAATTAATCCTGACCTGATTAATAATCTGGTTTATAAGAATTAGATATATTAGTGCTTCTACTTTCTGTTATATATATTCATTCATTCATTCATTCATTATCTCCCGTTTATCCTCTATTAGGGTCGTGGTGGGGTTTCCCATGCTCATCCATGGGAGAACGTTTCAGGCGCTGGGCAGATAGACCCAGGACAGGGCGCCAATCCATCACTGGACACACACTCACTTACACACACACACTCTAAATGGGGCAATTTGGAGAATTCAATTGACTTGATCCATGTTTTTGGACTGTGGGAGGAAACCGGAGAACCCGGAGGAAACCCACGCAGACACGGGGAGAACATGGAAACTCCACCCAGATAGGGATTCGAACCGGGAATCCCTAGGGCTGAGAGGCGAACATGCTAAACCACTAAGCCACCGTGCCGCCCTGTTATATATATATATGAATAAAGTGTATATTAATATGCTTACACTGTATATTACATCCTCATCACCTTCTGTATTTCTTTTCTTTGTTCGTGGGCTTCTACTTTCCTCTTAACAAAGTTCCTAGAACTGTTTGCTGAAGTACCAGTACCAACTGTTTGCCCCCTGGTGGTGTGGAGGTATGGTTAAATCATAATGATGTCTGTTTCAGTTTGTTTGAAGAAGACATCATGTCCTACGTTCCCCTCGCCGCCTTTCACCCTGGTTTTGGGTTCTCACCTCGCTGCTCCCCCGGCTCCTCACCCCAAAACTCTCCAGGTGAGCGTCATGTTCCGTCAGGCGTCATGAATAATGACTGAGCATTAGACCTCCACAGTGACGCTGATCAATATGGTTCATTATTAATTAATCAGTTCCTCATTAAACACGGGGCTGGTGATGTGCTCGTTAGTTTTGGAGTTGTGTGTTGTGATGTCACTGTGTGTGTTCATTAGGAACTCAGAGAGCTCGCGCCCCGGCTCCGTATCGCAGAGACTTCGAGGCCAAGCTCCGCAACTTCTACAGGAAACTGGAAGCCAAGGGTTATGGACAGGGGCCCGGCAAAATCAAGTGAGTCCCCTCGGCGTGGGACAGGTTCTGAATGCACACCATGTGTAGAAATCTCACTTCCACTTCATCCCAAACACGTTCCAAACATGTCTTGATGGGCCTTCCCTAAACTGTTCACACAAACTTGGCAGCATACAGTTGTCCTAAATACATTACATTACATTTACATTTGGTCGTTTATTGGACGCTTTTATCCAAAGCAACTTACGAGGTGAGCACTGGGTTCATCACAGCGCCCCCTGCAGCAATGAGGGTTAAGGGTCTTGCTCAAGGACCCACACTGGTAACTTCAGTGGAGCTGGGATTTGAACCCCCAACCTTCAGATTGATAGACCCTGACCACTCAGCTACCGCGCCCCTACAGTAGTTCTTTTATGCACCTATGTTGAGACTAATTCCGAGGCGTGGTCCTCCACCGTACTTTATCCACCCGGATGCTGTTTGATGATGAATAATCTCTGCTGTTCTACGTTCCAGACTCATCGTACGCAGAGATCACTTACTGGAGGGAACGTTCAACCAAGTCATGGCTTATTCACGCAAAGAGCTCCAGAGGAACAAACTCTACATCACGTTTGTTGGTGAAGAAGGGTAAATATTATTAACGACTTAATGTTTTATACGTCTTAAACAGGTTCGAAGTGGATTTTGTATGTTCTCTCAGCCACTCGCACCCTCCTCATCATGGCTATGTTTAGGGTCCAGTTAAGATAAATGGTTTTTGGTTCCTCGTGCTGTGGTGCAGTGCTCCTCATTCACCAGCAGGGGGGGGTTCTCTTTCTCTTCAGGCTGGATTACAGTGGCCCGTCTCGGGAGTTCTTCTTCCTCCTGTCTCAGGAGCTCTTTAACCCGTACTACGGCCTGTTCGAGTACTCGGCCAACGACACCTACACCGTCCAGATCAGCCCCATGTCCGCCTTCGTGGAGAACCATTTAGAATGGTGAGGTTCTGCAGGACATCGGTCACTCTGTACGAGTGTGTTAAACAGCATCGGAACAGCAGGGGTAAAGTTCTGTTGATCTGTGGTAGCTGTCCTCCAGTTGTGACCTCTGTGTGTGTGTGTTAGGTTCCGGTTCAGTGGTCGTATCCTGGGTCTGGCACTGATTCATCAGTATCTCCTGGACGCCTTCTTCACCCGACCCTTTTATAAAGCTCTGCTCAGACTGTGAGTACTCACCGGAACCTTTCCAGAACCGAAAAGGTTCTTTAGAAGCTGCTCTGACCCTCACGCTGTGTTCAGAGCGACGGACCTGAGCGATCTGGAGTACCTGGATGAAGAGTTCCACCAGAGCTTACAGTGGATGAAGGACAACGACATCACAGACGTCCTGGATCTGAACTTCACTGTCAATGAGGAGGTGTTTGGTCAGGTCTGTGAGAAACACACACACAGTTTGGGGGTTTATTTAGTTAGAACAGGAGGTGCTGTGATTCTCATTGTGAGAGATCATTGGAGAACATCAGGACTGAGTTTATCAGAGGGACGGGATAGGTAGGAGGTTTTGTAAGCATGAAGGTGGTATGGAAAGGAAGAAAGGAGGTAGGAGATGCTGCGGAATGAGGCTGAAGATGGAGGCACCCGGCAGGAGGCAGGAGACTCGGGACAGGGTGGGATAGAGAAGAACGCAGCAATGTTCAAGTTCAAGTTATTTATTTCTATAGCGCTTTTTACATCAGTACATTGTCACAAAGCAGCTTTACAGAATGAAAAGCCTTTAAACCCCCAAAGAGCAAGCCGAAGCGACAGTGGCAAGAAAAAACTCCCTTTTATGTTGTTATTCAAGGAAGAAACCTTGGGAGGACCAAGACTCAGTGTGACGCCCCCTAATGAGAACAGGCACAAGTACAACTCATTAAATCCTCAGATTCTAACTTTACATGTCCATACATCCATCATATTCTGTTTTATCCTCTATAAGGGTCGCGGGGTGCCCATCCAGGAGAGACCGTTTGGGGTGCTGGGCAGATACACGCAGGACAGGGGGGCAATCTGTCACTGGGCATAACAACAAATTGTGGGTGGTGTTTCGTGATGTTTCTATGTCTCGTAGGTAACAGAGAGGGAGCTGAAATCTGGAGGCGCCAACGTGCAGGTGACGGAGAAGAATAAGAAGGAGTACATCGACCGTATGGTGAAGTGGAGGGTGGAGCGGGGCGTGGTGCAGCAGACCCAGGCTCTGGTTCGGGGCTTTTATGAGGTACGGGGTTTATTTTACAGGGATCTGCTCTGATGTGGGGCAGGTGGAGGTGGAGGTTCCACAGGGACGAGGGTTGAGTGTGAGATGCAGACTGAGAGCCACATGAAGAGCGATAGTTTGTATGAAGAACATGCCACCTTTAGTGTGGGATCTCGGACCTCTCCATTCAGACTGAGAGGTCACGGGTCCTTTAGTGAGGTGTGGGTGCTTTGAGGGTGGAGTCCGGGTTAAACCCTCACGTTGTGCAGGTGGTGGATTCTCGGCTGGTGTCGGTGTTTGATGCCAGAGAACTCGAGCTGGTGATCGCTGGCACCGCTGAAATCGACCTCAATGACTGGAGAACCAACACAGAGTACCGCGGAGGTGAGGTCACCACAAACACGATACCACTTTAGACGTGCCACCCCCTGAACCCCCGGTCCTCCGTCCTTCAGGTTACCATGATGGGCACATAGTGATCCGGTGGTTTTGGGGGGCGGTGGAGCGCTTCAACAACGAGCAGAGGCTGCGGCTGCTGCAGTTCGTGACGGGAACCTCCAGCGTACCGTACGAGGGCTTCATGGCGCTGCGCGGGAGCAACGGCCTGCGGCGCTTCTGTATCGAAAAGTGGGGCAAGATAACGTCTCTACCCAGGTACCGCCCACGGAACCCAACGGTCAGGGATTAAATACTATCATTTATTTATATATATCCATCCATTCATTATCTCCCGCTTTATCCTCTATTAGGGTTGCGGGGGAGAACATTTCGGGCGCTGGGCAGATACACCCTGGACAGGGGGGCAATGTATCACTGGGCACTCACTCACTCACACACACACACTCTATATGGGGCAATTTGGAGAATTCAATTGATTTGATCCATGTTTTTGGACTGTGGGAGGAAACCGGAGAACCCGGAGGAAACCCACGCAGTCACAGGGAGAACATGCAAACTCCACCCAGATAGGGATTTGAACCGGGAATCCCTAGTATTTATATATATATATATATATATATATATATATATATATATATATATATATATATATATATATATCATTAGATCTCCATGTTTACTGAGAGTTGGTGGAGGTTATCCATCAGTTATCTTTGTTTCTTACACATGAAGTCTGATAATCGTCTGTGATTGTAAATCTAATCTCGTTAACCTGATGATTAGTTATGCTGCATTAGTGTCTGATCTCAATCTGCTGGATGTGTGAGGAGATCAACATCCTGCCATCTGATTGGCTTCTACTGATTTGCATATTATACCTCCTTACACAATGTAAACGTTTAATTTAAATCAAAATGTTAATATTACTAATGAATCTGAATAAGCATTCTTATGATGAACCACAAGGTGGCAGCAGTGGGCTGTATTTCATTTATTTAAATAGCTGCCTTTTTTTCGGTAAAAAGTCTGTTTATTAATTAATAGATGATTTTAGATTTATAGTTGTACCCCTGAACGGCAGGTAGCCTATCCCTGCCGTGAGTGGGGGACCAAGTCTACAGACCTCAGTGTGAGAGTCCTCCTTATTGACTGTCTTCGGTTTGTTTCAGGGCTCACACATGCTTTAATCGCCTGGATCTTCCTCCTTATCCCTCCTACACCATGCTGTATGAGAAGCTCCTCATTGCCGTGGAGGAGACCAGCACGTTCGGCCTCGAGTGAAGACCCCCACCTGATCTCCATCACACGGTGATTAGGCGTCCCCTCTTTAGCAGGCTGTATATAAGGCTTACCGGTGGAGCCGCATGCGTCGGACACCCGTGCACTGACCAGCCGTTGGGGAGCAGCACGTGTATGCAATATGAAACGACAGCCTCCTTTAACTCTCAGGGCCTGGACCTCTGCTGCAGCACCCGACTCCCGCTTCGTTTCAGTCCATCAGTCAGGTGAACGAGTGGAAGCTGCCTCAGGATCAGTGCATCTCACGCCCTGCGTTCAGTCATATCACAACGCCATGTCTGTAGAAGGGCAGCACAGCAGTGTACGGGGTTAACACTTGCCTTATAGTCAGAAGGTCCTGGGTTCTGAGCAGGTGGGCAAGGTTCTTAATGCGGAGAGTTTTGCGTGTTCTCCTCTTATCGGTGTGGGTTTGCTCTAAAAGCTTCAGTTTTCTCCTATAATCCAAAAAATGCTAAATTGGTGTGAATGTGTGTGTCCTGTGATGGATGGAGGGATGAGCCCTTCAGGATGTCTTTATACTCAATGCCCTGTGAAACCCGAGAGAGGCTCGAATGTCCAGCCGTGAACGTGGAGAAGGACAATAAAGCATCTTCATGCTCACTGCTGGATAATTATACAGCAGATTTCCCCAGACACACTCCAAATTCTCGTGGAAAGTGTTTGCAGAGCAGAGCTGACCGCTTGGTCTTGTTTTATCGGTTTGGTGTTCACTTTTGTACATTTACTGAGCTTTTTACTTTTTAGCTGAAAGCCTTTTGATTGGATGATGAATGTTGTCATTTTTTTACAAAACACTGGAGTGACAACACTGGACCCCCCCCCCCCCACACACACACACACACTTCAGCTGTGATAGGATAAATGTGGGTAAATTTAAAGACTATATTTGAATAATTCTCAATTTAAATAATCTAGAGAGACGGCAAATAATCTAGAGAGACGGTTCCATTCTGAGACCTGTGTGTTCTGTTCATGAATGTGATGTGATGCTCGGTTCTGAGATGATGAGATACGGAACGTTCCATCAGGATGCTGATCGATTAAATCTGTACAGTGGAAATTGGGGATTGAGATCTTTATAAATGAAAGTATACGAAATGTATTTAAGTTGTGTTCCGTCGGTTGGGACTTTATTAATTGCAGATTGTAAAAGATATGAGGGGAATTAAAGTGCATTTGTATGAAACCTTTTATTTAAGTTCTATGGAATATTATTGGATGTACTGTATATGAAGTATGTATATAATTGTCTATACTGTACGTGTAACCGGAACGGATTTCAGTTTCACAATGCAATGTATTTGGGAATGAAACTTTTTTTAACGTCTCGATGACTTTATTATGATATTGTTGTACGATTGTCACGCTATGCACATTTTAGTCAGACTTTCAATGCAAACTCCAGTCTGTTGTTGAGGCCTTTAATTTCTCAAAGTCGGTGTACAGCTGTTTAAAAAAGAAAAAGAGGAACAAAGAGGGGAGCGCACAGCTGGAACACACCACAGGTTCAAATCCCCTGACATCTGGAGCTGTGTGTGGGCTCTGCTCCTCGTCTCAACTGGTTTTATATTCGTTCAGAACACTGAAATGGTCTTTTTTAAGCTGAGCTCTGTAAAAAGCACAGCACTGTTTAAGAATGTCATTAAACACCACTTTGTAATCCACTGCTGGCTCTTTATCTTCAGTAAGCTGTCCACAAACTTATGGACGTCAACAAACCCGCGGCTTCCGCCCTGTCGCTCTGAGGCAGTCATTTAAACCCGAATATCTACAAAAATATTCACCTAAACACTTCAACTTAACATTAATTAAACATTTATTAACTTTTATCAAACTAAAGATCAGTGTTTTGTAACATCGCTGAATTTAAACGCTACGTTTTAAAGTTAATGGCCTTGTGTTATTCCCACCCGTTTTGCAACCACTCTACCGATGATTGACGGGAGGTAAGCCAATCAGAGCGCTTTTGCCGCCAGCACGCCGTAAAAGGGGCGGGGTTGTGTGAAAACGGGTGTGGGAGGAGCGACGCCGCTGTTGCTGTGGAGACCGGGTCGCTGGTGGATGCAGGTATGGTTCCGAGTTAAACGGACGGTGATCTTTAAAAACGCTGTTATTTAGATTTATAAATTTAATATTAGTTAAATCTGGAGTTCTGAAGATTTTCGGGGTTGAAGTGAACACTGTGAGGCGTCGTGCGCGTTTACTGAGGGCTTTATTAAAGGCTTTGATTCCAGCACACCGCGCTGACTGGATCTTAATCCTAATCATCATGATTAACTAATAACTGATGAATAAACGGCTCTTCATTTCTGTGTTTAAAGCTTTTGTTAAAAAACTTTAATACTCAATAAACATACACTGTACGGACTGTGGTATACAGCTGTCCGGTAATGGATAGGTAATTTAATTTAAACTGATTAAATCTAAGTGTGTCTTTATATTAAAGTCCGTGTGTTTGTGGATCTGTCCTCATTTACTTTAATAACTGTGTGAATAATAATAAAAGATTTGTTGCTGCTTTTCTTGTCCTGTCTGAGTCTTCTTCAGACCATGTTAGTCGATCACCGATGGCTGTTTTCTGATGGGTCTGAGTGTGGGGATCATGTCACGTGTTCAGACTCTTATAACAAAGGTTGAAGATTCCACGGTGTCCCTTTAATTAACCCTTTAATGTCCTGTTCTTGTCCTCTTGTGTTCCATGTTCTGAACCGTGGTGGGTCTTTTTGTCCGTAAGCCATGTCCGGCACCTCCTGCTCCTCCTCCCCCCTCAGGATGCTCCCGCCGGACACGGTGCACCTCCTCTGCCTCACGGCCTCCAGCGGCGTGCCGTTATTCTCCCGCGGCTCCCCCAAGCCGCTCCCCTTCTCGGTCATCGGCTCGCTGAACGGCGTGCACATGTTCGGGGCGGGCCACACGGCGGCGCTGTCCTGGTCCGAGACCCGGCGGGGTGGCCGCGTGCTGTGGAGGGTGTTCGACGGCAGTCTGATGCTGATCGCCGTGAGCAACCACGCGGACGTCGGCGAGCTGCATCTGCGCCGGCTGCTGGAGAACACGTGGAACTGCATGGTGCTGGTGCTGGGACTGGACGTCCTGACCAATGTGCGGAACGTGGAGCGCCTCAAGAGGGAGCTGCGCTCCTGCTACCGTCTGATGGACGTGCTCGTCGAGCGCTGTCGCACCAACTGTCACCAGAGGGGACTGATGGGAGATCTGACCCACTGTCCCGACTGCATCCCGGTCGCTCAGCCCGCCGTCCTGCAGGAGGCGCTGGACTCGTTCGTACGTTCTGCGGAGAGCGAGTTCGGCTGCCTGCTGATTACCGACAGGTTGGCGGTCGCGACGGAGAAATGGTGGCGCCTCGCTCCGCAAGAGCTGGTCCTGCTCGCGTCTCTGGCCAGCTTGCGTCCTGAGGTGACGTCCTGCGACTATCCCGTCTTCCTCCCCCAGGGCAGCCCCAACGTCCCCCACAGACTGCTCTGCTTCCAGCTGCTCCCCGGCGCCGTGGCGTGCATCCTGTGCGGTCCTAACCCGTCCCTGTACCACGTGGAACATCAGCTGGTTGCCCGTGCATGGTCTCCTGTGGTGGAGACCCTGCAGTGCTGTCTGGAGCAGGCTGAGCGTCCCACCAACCCCACCGCGCCGCGCCTCCCACGGGACGTCCTGTCTCTGCTGCTGATCAACCGAGAGACGCGCAGATCGCTCACCATCGGAACCTCCACTTCGCCCAAAGCCTGCTGCTGGGAGCCGCTGCGCCTCTTTTACGCCTTCGCGGTGACGCGCTACTTCACCTCGGAGGAACCGCCGCCCCCCGGTGGCTCTCCCGCCTCACAGCGGCTGCACGAGGACTTCTCGGAGGGGTTCTCCCACCAGCCTGTGCACTGCTACCTCGTAACGGAGAACTGTAAAGGTTACGCCGTGCAGACCCCCCAGCACCAGATCTTCCTGATCGCCCACCCGTCCGTCCCCACCTTCACCCTGCGCTCCATCACCACCCGCACCCTGGATGCCGTCACCACGGCCACGGGGTTCTGATCTGCGGTGTGGGAGTAATTACTGGAATTATGGGTTTATTCAGGGTGTTCTAAATCAGCACCATGTGCTTAACGTTCTGAAAATACAGATCAGATGTTTATAAATACAATAACAATACAAAATGTTATCATTAATATCACATGTGGTACATGCGACAGCAACGAAATTATGGGTCACGGACCCCTGTAAATTTTAAATTTAAATTTGGAAGGAGAAATGAGAATTACACATATCGCTATGTGAAATATGTAATATAATATAATGAATATTCATTCATTCATCCATTGTTTTCCACTTTATCCTCTGTTATGGTGGGGGGGGGGTGTGCTCTCCATGTCCGTGTCCATCCAGGGGAGAACGTTTTGGGCACTGGGCAGATAGACCCAGGACAGGATATCAATCTATCACTGGACACACACACTCACTCACACAGACACACTCTATATGGGGCAATTTGAAGAATTCAATTGACCTTGATCCATGTTTTTGGACTGTGGGAGGAAACCGGAGAACCCAGAGGAAACCCACGCGGACACGGGGAGAACATACAAACTCCACCCAGATGGGGATTTGAACCGGGAATCCCTAGTGCTGAGAGGAGAACATGCTAAGCCACCGTGCCGTCCAATTAAAATACTTTATTATTATTATTATTATTATTGAACTGTTGTACACAGGACATGTTTTATTATTATTAACCGGCTCTGCTTTACCTTCTATTGGATCCAGATTTTTATTTGGATCAGTGGAATGTTGGTTCAGAGAATCCAAACCCCGCCCCCTTTAAATGGTCCCGCCCCTTTAAACGGTCCCGCAGTATAAAACAGAATGAGCCGTGTCTCAGTGAACTCTGAGGGCTTCATAACGTTCCTCTGATCATCAACGTTCTCCTGAGTTCTATACAGCAGGTAAAGACTTTTACACTCCACATCACACTGAACCTTCTAACAGAGTTTGGGATCCCAATTAATCTGATCTAAAAGGGGGGGGTGCAGCATCTAATAACCATCAGGCTTAATAACTAATGATTCTGTAGCTGGTTTTCTGCAGAACTTCTGACTGTGATGTTCTCATTTGTAAGTCGCTTTAGATAAAAGCATCTGCTGAATGTAAATGTGATGTAATGAATGCAGTGGAACCTGCTGATGGTCATTATAGAGTTTAATCAGCTCAGTTCGTTAGTATTGAATTAGCTGTATTTGGTTGGGCGGCACAGTGGCTTAGTGGTTTAGCATGTTCTCCTCTCAGCGCTAGGGATTCCCGGTTCGAATCCCCATCTGGGTGGAGTTTGCATGTCCTCCCCGTGTCCGCGTGGGTTTCCTCCGGGTTCTCCGTTTTCCTCCCACAGTCCAAAAACATGGATCAAGGTCAATTGAATTCTCCAAATTGCCCCATATAGTGTGTGTGTGTGAGTGTGTGTCCAGTGATAGATTGCCCCCCCCTGTCCTGAGTGTATCTGCCCAGCGCCCGAAACGTTCTCCCCTGGATGGGCATGGGAACCCCCCCCCCCCCCCCTGAGTCAGAGATAATACAGAGCTTTAATGACGTGGAGTTTCACATCTGTCTGTGTGTGTGTGTGTGTGTGTGTGTGTGTGTGTGTAACAACTGTTTCTCTAATTAATCACCTGATTAATATCTTTTAAAGATGATAAGACTTTGGAGTTTTAATGTTTTTAAACCTTTAGAACGCTGAGTATTAAAAAACAGCAGGATTTTGGAGTGTGTCCTGTAACCTCTGACCTCTGTGTGTTTAAAGGTGATGTCTGATTAATTATTCAGGTCTTTTTCAGACCTCATCATGGGGGGGGGTTAATGGGGTCATCACACACACACTCTATGTTAAAGTCATTTTCTGAAACGTATCTGGTGTGAGCAGAAGGTGAGATGTCCATTGTTCTTGAGAGAGAGAGGGCGAGCGAGCGAGCGAGAGTAGTTCCTCTGAAGCGGTGTCCCTGGCGTGTGCAGGGCGTGTGAGGAAGTGAGGCTGAGATAACCACCACAGACTTCACTAACCACGTGGCTCCATCTCAACCGCCTTAAAGTCGAGACGCTTCCACACCGTCTGTTCTGTCCTGGAACCTGAATGGAAGCTCCCAGAGTTCCTCACCAAGAGTCTCAGTAAGGGGAACCAATCGGACGACGGGACGGTCACCCGGCCGTCTGTGATGGACAGTGGTTAGCCTTTAACTTTATAAAATAGTGTTTTGTGGAAGGACCAGAGCTCACCGAAGGTCCATGAGATGTTCCACAGAGCCACGTCCACGGTGCTGCAGACGTCCTGAGGACTTCAGATCCTAAAGCCTTACAGTTTATGCAGCTTCGAAGCATGTGGGTCCTGAGGTTGACCTTACTGAATGAGATTGGTATGTTCTCCTATTGCGTGGGCTTCCTTTCACAGACACAGAAATAATCTAATGGGTAAATTGAGGGTACTCAACTGTTTTTAGAGAAGTGTGTGTGTGTGTGTGTGTCAGTAGCTGCGTTGTTTAGAGATACTTCTAAAAATGATTAGTGTGAAGTAGTATGAAGGCAGAAGTGCGCCACCTAGTTGTCTACATGCAGACTGTCAGAGTGAGCAGTATGCGTGGAGTGGTTCGGTATACAGGATGTCAGTGTTCTGGAGGAGGAGGAGGTGTTGGTGTGGCGCTGTTGGCACGATGGGAGGAGCCGCGCTCTGTGGTTCATCTCTCTCTCTCTCTCTCTCTCTCTCTCTCTCTCTCTCTCTCTGTGTCTCTGTGTCTCTCTCTCGCGGTCTCTCTCTCAGTGCGCGTCTCCCGGAGCTCCGTGCGGATCTGCTGCGTCCTCACCCGCTTGGCGTCTCAGAACCCGGAGTAGCCTCTTCAAACTTTGCTGGTGCGTATGATGGGGGGGGGGGGGTGTGATGGGGTGGTGGTGTAAACATGGTTTAAAGGCAGCAGAGCCGCGTGCGCGGTGCCCGTGGGTGCACCGTGGGTACAGCGTGGGCACGCCGTGGGGTCGGGTTGTGTAATCCCGCGCTGTCCCCTCCCGAGATCAAAGGTCAGGGTGTTTTTTTGGTGGGTGTTTGCGCCGCCGCGTTCAGTCTGAAGGTCCAGTGTGTGTGTCCTGCGGGTGGTGGATCATGTTGGTGCGCTCAGCCCGGCTCCTGCTGAACGCCTTCCCGCGCTCTGTGTCCGCAGGTCGGGGGGACATGTCTGAGGCTGCGGGGCTGCGGGGCTCCGGCAGGGTGCTCACCATCGACACCATGAACGCCAACGTCCGCAGGGTGGAGTACGCGGTGCGGGGACCCATCCTGGACCGAGCCGTGCAGCTGGAGAGAGAGCTGAGGGAGGTGAGACAACCGAACCGGACCGAACCGAACCGAACCGGGAGGGGGCAACACCTAACGGACCTTCTGAAAGTGCGCTGCAACTTAAAAGATGTTCAGGTTCAGGAGCCAAAGCTGCAGGAACAGGGTCAGGAGGTTGTTCCATTAGGTTCTTAGAATCTAGAACCCGTCGGGTATCAGATCTGATGACTGAGGAACCCACACTGCCCTCTGACACCCAGTCACACTGCAGGGTCCAAAAAGCTGGAGGGCTGAATCAGAACTCTGATCCAGAACCATCTGAGGATGAACCTGAATTAAACTGTGGAGGTTTAGAGACAGATCCAAACACACCAGAACCAGAACCAAAGCATGAGGTTCCTCTATAATAATTATATAATTAAATCTATCATTAAAGAAGCTTTTGATCTTTTTAATAATGTCAGATAAATTATATATTAAATATTTAATTAATACTTATTATTTTAGTTTGCAGGACATAAAAAAGTGAGATTTTATAAAAGTATACAGATTTAGTTCTGGTTCCACCATCAGAACTGATGAGAACTCTCTCTCTCTCTCTCTCTCTCTCTCTCTCTCTATATATATATATATATATATGGTGGCACGGTGGCTTAGTGGTTTGGCATGTTCTCCTCTCAGCACTAGGGATTCATGGTTAAATTTTTTTTTTGAGTTTGCATGTTCTCCCCGTGTCCGCGTGGGTTTCCTCCGGGTTTTCCGGTTTCCCCCCAAAGTCCAAAAACATGGATCAAGGTCAATTGAGTTTTCCAAATTGCCCCATATAGTGAGTCTGTGTGTGTGAGTGAGTGTGTGCCCAGTGATGGATTGGCGCCCTGTCCTGGGTGTATCTGCCCAGCGCCCGAAACGTTCTCCCCTGGATGGACATGACCCTAATAGAGGATAAAGGATGGATATATATATATATATATATCTCAAAGCTTTAAAACTATAAACTATATATATATATATATATATAGATCAAAGCTTTACCCTTTAACTGTAACACAGAACCGAACGGCGGTGCTGACCCTCAGTTCAGTTCTTTAGAACCAGCAGCTCAGGTTTCAGCAAAATGAGGTCTTTTTAGGGATTTAATGGAACCGGTTAACTGCACTGCTGTAATTTAATTCAACCTTCCATCTGATACCTGTGAGAAAGGTTCAGACCTGCTACACAACGGAACAGTGTTCCTCACACGGTGGGCTCCTCACACGGTGGGCTCCTCACACGGTGGGCTCCTCACACGGTGGGCTCCTCAGATGGTGGGTTCATCGGTGCCACTTAGTGGTGGTAAATGCAACAACAAAAGTAAAAAATTTAAAATGAAATGTAAATCCAGCTGCCCAAAATTGAAGTAATGATCTTCTACATTAGAATATAATTTACTATAGAAACTAAATAATCCCTGCACTCTGATCTGCCGTGTTGGATTATATGACTCTGTGATGTAATCACTTCGCCGTGATCCTCAGGTTTAGACATTATGATGTCATTATGTTTGGGGGGAAGAAAAACAACGTAGATCTCAACATCAATGTCAAAATGACAAGAGCCCCAGTACTGACCCCTGTGGAACGCCGTTCATTGAGGTCAGGTTGCTGAAAGGCTCCTGCTTTTTTAAAGTTATAAATCTTTAGTAGCGTGTGTCTGATTTATTTAAAATCGCGTGAGCTCAGAGAACAAAGTTCTTTTTTTTTTATGTGCATCGTTCTCAACCTGTCGTATGTTATAATTTAATAATGGGTGTGTCTGCAGAACACGCCCCATCTGCTCAAAGGTTCTCGAGTTACAGTACAAAGAACTAATGTGGTATATAATTAGTCAGTCTTTAGATGAGCGCTGGCGCTGATCCAGCCTCGGGGGGGGGGGGGGTGAGATCAATCAGTTCGTCTTCATTTTAATGCAAATGAGATTTTAGTCTGTAAGCAAAACCCAAAGACGCAAATTCAGAAGCTCTTAATGAAGCTGATCGGTCGTGTGCTGTGAGTATAAACCTCAGATCTCAGCACAGGGAGGCGGGGTTACCGTAAAAGCCTTTATTTTGACAAAACTCGTAACCGGCTGCTGCCGTGATAAACATGCAGCTACCACCACCATGCTTCACAGTGGGCATGCTGTATTGGCCATGCTTTTCACCAAAACCCTGTTTAGTGCAGAACCTGATTATAAAACGTTTTAGTAACACTGATGTAACGTTCTTTGCAGACTTTGTAATGCACGACTCTGGTACTGATCCAGAATCCTCAGTGTTTATTAAACCGATATCTGATCTATATGTCAGTCCATCGTCCTGTAAAACTGAAGGTCAACAAACCTGAGGAACCAGCTCCCTGCGCCGAGCGCTTCACACCAGCTTCAGAACCCAGGGGCATTCAGACTCTAACAGGTTTATTCATGCTCCCTGGGAGCTGCAGGCTCCACCGCCGTTCCATATCGTTATGTAAAGCCCAGCTGAGCTTCTCCCCTGAGGCTGCAGAGCAACCACCCTGCTGCCATAGAACACACACGTTTCAAATGAGAGAAGAGCCCTGGGTTCCATTCACAGAGAGCAGGGCCTGGATCTGCTCTGTGTGGGTTTTGGCATGTTCTCCATTCCTCAGTTTGCTGTAAAAAACAGGCTGAATATGAAGATCATGCACTGGTAACCACACCCTTTGTTTTGTAAGCGCTGGGATAGGTTCCAGCACTACCCCCCCCCCACACACACACACAATCCTTATTAGGAGAATTAATTAATTAGTGTGTGTGTTTATTATGTAGTGCTGTGTGACCTCATCAGTTTTATTCAGGTTAGTTTTCAGTCCACACCATGATGATGATGATGATGAATATCAATGAGCCTCAGTCTGAGAGTACCGGTCAGCAGGACCACTGGTCTTAGAATGGCTGTGAGTAATGAACCCTGAGCAGGACAGGGGGCGCTGTACATCTCTGAGTGTATATAATGGATGCATTGGGAGTGCAACTCTGATGTTGAAGGACCAGCCGGGTTACATTCCTTCTTTTATCTTCTGTCACCATGACACCAAGCGTCCACACCCTCTAATTATAAAGTCAATAACAGGACCGCTCACCAGAGCAGGAGACGACCTGCCAGTTCTCCCTCACCAGACCCATCCAACTGAATGGAACCCATTATGTGATGCTGGCAGAGAAGGGCCTTCCCCAAACTGTTTCCATGCAGCATACAGTATAATGAGGTATGGAACCTGTGATGGGGGGGGGGGTGATAGTTCATTAACTTTATTGGTAGTTGATTAAGCAGTCCGGCGTGACCTCTGACCTCGACTCAGCTCATGTCCACTTTAAACAATAAATCACCTGCTTTAGTAACCCGGTCAGAATGCGCTCAGGTTCAGGGGGTCGGGTTACTGATTCATCCCTTCATCTCTCACTGTGGCTTCTAAAACCTAGACGACGGTAAACGCCGCCGCCGCCGGAACGCGGCGTCAGTCTTTACTGACCGCGATGGAGCTTTGACTGCTGAGCACGCACTTCTTAATCCAGGTTTGAACCCAGGACCCGTCCCCTCATCCATTAAACCTCACATCAACACGCGGACACTGCAGTAATTCTGCGGGGGGGAGGGGGGGCGCTCCATGCCCATCCAGGGGAGAACGTTTTGGGCGCTGGGCAGATACACCCAGGACAGGATGCCAATCAATCGCTGGACACACACACACTTACACACACACTATATGGGGCAATTTTGAGAATTCAATGGACTTGATCCATGTTTTTGGACTGTGGGAGGAACCTGGAGGAAACCCACACAGACATGGGGAGGACATGCAAACTCCACACAGATGGGGATTCGAACCGGGAATCCCTAGTGCTGAGAGGAGAACATGCTAAACCACTAAGCCACTGTGCCGCCCCACTGCAGTAGTGTTCCTGTTATTATTAATAAAATCTTGGGCCTTCCCTAAAGTGTTTACACAGTTGGAAGCATACAGATGATGAATCTGTTGGTAGGGGAACTGTACGCCCCCCCCCCCCCCCCCCCCCCGCAGGGTGTGTTAGAGATGGTCCTGATAGAGTTCTGGTTCTCACCCTGTTGGTCCGGTTCCCCTGCGTCTCCGTGCAGAGTGGGAGGCGTGTCCTCACCCTCACCTGCATCACACTCCGACTCTCACTCATTCATCCCGTCTAATCCCCACGTCAAAGCACACAATGGCTGCGGAGGCTTCTGGCCAATCAGAGCTCAGCTCTGAGACGAAGCGTCCTAACATGTCCACACGCCCACGGTTAGACAGTGTGTGTTTGCACAGTTCCACAAAACGAGACAGTGAGAGAGGAGACAATGAGACAGGGACTTTCACCCACTGAGCAGGTTCCTCTGAGACACACACACAGTGACCCACCGCAGGGTTCAGAGAACCGTCCCACCCACAGCGCAGGACATGAATCAGGAACCTGCTGCTGCCCTCAGCTGTCCACTCCACCATTACGGTCCTGACCCGGGACTCATCAGCTCTTCATATGGTTCCTGGTTCCTGTGAAAGGAGGTGGACGTGGAGATCAGAAAACCTCAGGAGGAACTAACAGTTTAGTCCCGAATGTGATTGATGAGAACTTCTTATAGGAACTTCCCAGTTAAAGGTTCTAAGAACTACATTCAAGTT
>JAFMOD010000247.1:238596-259824 GCA_019802435.1 Corydoras maculifer
TTTGTTCAGGCTCTCGGGGGTGTTTCTCTCACGCCGGCCTCCGATTGGTCCGTTTGGGTGCACGTCTTTGTTTGAACACCAGTAAGAGTGGTGCAGGGGGGGGGGGGGTGATGTGTTCAGGGTGAACTTGGCGGAGGTTCTGGAACTCCCTCTCCCTGTGGACCAGAGTCTGCAGCCCGTCGTTTCACAAACAGGAGAACCCGTATCAGGAGAACCCGTATCAGGAGAACGTCCAGGTTTCGGTTCCACTGGTCGTCTGAAGGAACAGGGTCTCCACAAACGACAACGTTCTCACGTTCTAAACGTTCCACGTACGGTTCCTCAATCTAAACTTAATGTGCAACACAAATCTGAACCATCTGTTGTGTTTTATGGAGAACACTGTGTGAGGACTGAGTGTGTGTGTGTGTGTGTGTGTGTGTGTGTGTACGGGGGGGTCAGTACAATAGAGGCTGAATGTTCAGACCCAGTGATCCAGTTCAGATGTTCCAGTTTTGTGAATGCTTCCTTTGATGTTCTGTGGAGATGAAGGTTCTCCGTGTTCTGCACTGTGACATCACAGAACACAACAACACTGACACTAATGGATCAGTCTGTGTGACCTCACCGGTCCGATCTCATCCGATCTGTTTGTCTGAAACTTTCAGTTGAGGTTTTGAAGTTCAGGGTTCTGACGTCCAGCTGGAGTCACACCTGACCTTCAACCTCAGATGTTCTCCAAACACTACTCTGGTTATTGACCTCACAGTCGGCATCCCACGGTCAATACTGCATAAAGTTCTGGTTCTAACCTTGAGGACCGTGTGTGTGTGTGTGTGTGTGTGTGTGTGTGTGTGTGTGTGTGTGGGACCTCCTGGCTGTTTGTTCTGTGAAAATGCCTTTGGAAAGTAAACACAGTGAGATAGAGCAGAGTGCAGAACTCTGGAGCCAGCGTGGTTCTGACGTTCTCCAGATAAGCAGCGTGATTCAGATCAGATTAGAACCCATTCATTAAAGAGCACACGTCTGCTCATGTGGGGCAATTAAACTTTACCCTTTAATACACACTGCGCGAACTGAAGCTCTGTGACATCACAGATACAGAAACCTCTATGACATCACAGGGTTTTGGTGTCTGAAGGAAAAGCTCATCCTCCTGGTCAGACACCGATGTTTGGTGAGAGGTTTACGATCTCAGTTCCAGTTCATTTTATAAAAGAACATCATCACAAAGCAACTTTACAGAGTTATAAACCTTTAAATCCTCAAAAAGCAAGAGACAGCGGCAAGACAAAACCCCCTGTTATGTTGAGATTTTAATGAAGAAACCTTGTGAGGACCGAGGCTCAGTGGGGGACTCGTCCTCCTTGAGCATCAACAGTGTAGGACAGCCATGTACAGACTGTATGGTGATCATGTGACCCATATTTATCAATTGGAAACTCTAAGTCCATTGAGGACGTCCTGCCGGAAATAGAAATCCAGGAAAGGTCAGGAGGTCAGGACTGTGTGGGGGTCAGTCAGGTTCATTCAGACCAAACCCACCATGAGAGCTTCTAAAAAGCCCCCCTATAGGGTCATCTCTCCTCCACCACACTGTAGAGTTGGCGCAGTGCAGACAGGTGGGTTGTGTTCTAGAACAGGACTGGTAGATGGTCCTGCAGAACGTTCAGACCTTCAGTAGTTAATCGCGTGCTGCGGCTGCAGGGACGTTCCTGGTGTCTCAGTGATGTGGGTTGAGAACCGTGGATCATGTTTGTTTGGCTCGTGGCACCGAAGCCGCCGTGATGTTTTCTCTGCAGCAGGATCTGAACTGCGACGCTGACCGTAACCTGCAGAAGATAAGACTTTAACTTTGACATGAAGTTCAACACCAGGTTCTGAAGTGTGATGTGTGCACTGTGAGGTCAGGACCTGCCCCACAGTCTCAGTTCTAATTCATCCCAAAGCTGTTGAATGCGGTAGTGGTCAGGTTCTCCCACACCAAACTCACCCCACCCTCTGCTTGTGGACCTTACTGAGTCCACTGGAGAACCGGACCTTCTCCAAAATAGAACAGATCTCATGTTTATTAATGAAGTCAGTATGTTATTATTATCATTCGTTCGTTACCTTTAAACGGGGGGGGGGGGGGGGGTGTCTCCATGCGCTTCCAGGGAAAAAGGTGGGCAGATACACCAAAAACTGGGCGCCAACCTGTTGCTGGGCAAGCTCAAGCACACACAAACACTATATGGGGCAATTTGGAGCATTCAGTTGACCTTGAATCCATGGTTTTGGCCTGTGGGAGGAAACCGGAGAACCAGGAGGAAACCCATGAGGACATGGAGAGAACATGGGAACTCGATGTTCTCTCCGGATTTGAACCACGCTGAGAGGAGAACATACTAATCACTACAGGACCACGCTGTCTGTTTATTAGGATAATTATTAATTATTAAATTCTTTCTGATTTCAGGGAATTAAGAAGCCTTTCACTGAGGTCATCAAAGCCAACATCGGAGATGCCCATGCCATGGGCCAGCAGCCAATCACCTTCTTCCGTCAGGTCGGCTCACGGAGCGGTTCTGGTGTAGTTCTGATGACCGGGTGAAGGTCCCGCCCACTCAGGTCCGGTTGTGTGTTGCAGGTCTTGGCGTTGTGCTCGTACCCTGAGCTGCTGGACGACGAGCGGTTCCCTGAGGACGCCAAGTCCCGCGCCCGGCGCCTCCTGAAGGCGTGCGGGGGAAGCAGCATCGGTACGGCGCCCTCTCCACCCGAACCCGGAGCCCACGTCCCACACGTGTCCCTCTAACCACCTCAGGTCTGCTCCACCCCTCAGGTGCTTACTCGGCGAGTCAGGGGATCGACTGCGTGAGGCAGGACGTGGCCAGCTTCGTCCAGCGGCGTGACGGCGGCGTGCCCTGCGACCCCGACAACGTCTACCTGACCACGGGCGCCAGCGACGGCATCATCGTACGTACCCCCACCCCTCGCACCGCTGCCGCGTCGCACACCGCGAGCGTCTGGTTAACCTCGGCCTCTGTGAATCCGTCAGACCATCCTGAAGTTACTGACCGCGGGCGAGGGCCACGCCCGCACAGGGGTGCTGATCCCCATCCCGCAGTACCCTCTGTACTCGGCAGCGTTGGCCGAACTGGGCGCCGTGCAGATCAACTACTACCTGAACGAGGAGCGATGCTGGAGCCTGGACGTGGCGGAGCTGCGGCGCTCCCTGCAGGCCGCCCGGGAGCACTGCAACCCCAGAGTCCTGTGCATCATTAACCCGGGAAACCCCACAGGTACCGACGACTCAGTCAGTGAGACAGAACCCAGCGAGGAGCGTCTGGTGCCAACAACCATGCCTCCGTCGGGTTATCACTCTGTATCCTAATGAGTATTATACTAATTACATCTCATTAAGGTTTTAATCATACACACCGTGTTCGTCAGGTTCTTAGTTCTGACCCGTTCCCTCGTGACAGGTCAGGTCCAGAGCCGGCAGTGCATCGAGGACGTGATCCGCTTCGCCGCTCAGGAGCGTCTCTTCCTGATGGCCGATGAGGTGACCGTGGGGGATCCGGGGTGCATCGGCCCGCGGGCCGCGGCGCGGCGCTGTCACTGACCCGTCTCCGGTCCGTCTGTCCCGCAGGTGTACCAGGACAACGTGTATGCAGAGGGGTGCGCCTTCCACTCTTTCAAGAAGGTTCTGTTTGAGATGGGTCCTGAGTTCTCCAGCAGTGTGGAGCTGGCCTCCTTCCACTCCACCTCCAAGTGCTACATGGGAGAGTGAGTTCTGACCTTCTGACCCCGTCCGTTCTGACTTTACTGACCACGAGAAACATCACAGAACCAAAAGTCCAGTCGCCATCAACCTTACATCGTCCATCCATTATCTTCTGCTTTATCCTCTATTAGGGTCGCGGGGGGGGGGGGGGGGTTCCCCATGTCCATCCAGGGGAGAACGTTTCGGGCGCTGGGCAGATACACCCAGGACAGGGGGGCAATCTATCCCTGGACACACACTCACTCACACACACACACTCTCTATGGGGCAATTTGGAGAACTCAATTCACCTTAAATCTATGTTTTTAGACTGTGGGAGGAAACCCACGTGGACAGGGGGAGAACATGCAAACTCAGGATTCGAACCTGGAATCCCCAGCACTGAGAGGAGAACATGCTAAACCATAAAGCCAGCATGCTGCCCTTGCTCTGAAAAATAAATAATATATAAATAAAATATAAATAAATCAGGGCGGCACGATGGCTTAGTGGTTTGGCATGTTCTCCTCTCAGCGCTAGGGATTCCTGGTTCGAATCCCCATCTGGGTGGAGTTTCCATGTCCTCCCCGTGTCTGTGTGGGTTTCCTCCGGGTTCTCCGGTTTCCTCCCACAGTCCTCCCTGGGTGTATCTGCCCAGCGCCCGAAACGTTCTCCCCTGGATGGGCATGGGGGAACCCCCCCCCCCCCGCGACCCTAATAGAGGATAAAGCGGGAAATAATAAATTAATTAATTAATTTAAACAAAATCACATGAATAAAAACTAATGAAGAATTAAAGCAGATGGATGAGGTCACTTCTCCTTCCTTTGATCTCCTTCCTTTGATGTTCAGATTAAAGAGAAACATTTCATATTAAAGTTTCCACTGCTGGAACTGGAACTATGTTACATAATGTTACGGTTCCACATTCGAGGAGTTCAGATCCTCATTAAGGTCCATGATGATGAAGATGATGATGATGATGATAAAGATGATGATGATGATGTCATAATATGTTAATGTCTGAGTGATGCATGTTGAGGTCCGGTGTTTAGAGCAGTGATTTTTGGGTGTGAGTCTGAACCCGCCCCTCTGTGGGGTGACCAGAGGGTTCAGCAGGTTCACCTCCTCCTCCTCCTCCTCCTCCTCCTCGTCTTCCTCTCTCTGTCCTCAGGTGTGGTCTGCGTGGTGGGTATATGGAGGTGATAAACATGGACCCCGAGGTGAAGGCTCAGCTGTCGAAGCTGGTCTCGGTGCGCCTGTGCCCGCCGGTGCCGGGTCAGGCTCTGATGGCCCTGGTGACCAACCCTCCTCAGGCTGGAGAGGCGTCCCATGCCCAGTTCATCAAGGTACGCTCGTAAAGCGGCAGTAAATCTGGGGATGATTAACGTTTTTACTGACCGCGGCGTCCAGGCCGTGGAGACGCGCGGGCGGCGGCTCTGCTAATGTTCAACCGAGTTTAAACGCAGCCACGCCCGCCCAAACTACCCGGGTAAACCTTTACCATGTGCTGGTTCAGGATTCAGGGTGAGAGGCGGGGGGTGATGATGATGATGATGTTCTGTAAGCGCCGCGTCATCATCACGGTACCCGAGCTTCACTCTGGGTTCTCCGTCTGATTCTCAGGAACGGTCAGCCACCCTGAACGACCTCGCCCTGAAGGCCAAGATGACGGAGGACGTCCTGAACACGGTGCCTGGCATCAGCTGTAACCCAGTGCAGGGCGCCATGTACTCCTTCCCCCGCATCACACTCCCTCCACGTGCCATCAGCGAGGCCAAGGTCTGAGTCTCTCTCTCTCTTTAAATTCAATTTCAATTGAAAAGCTGTATTTGATACCAAATTATACATTTGTGTTGCACAAAGCTGGTTTACAAAATAAAATATAAAAATAAAAACAATTACAATTTACAGAATTACAAAAATGTACAAAATATACAAATATAATGAGGTATGATAAACATATATATAAATATTTCAATAAAATTAGAGGTGTGTGTGTGTGTGTGTGTGTGTGTGTATGGACACACAAGTCCTGTTCCATACCTCAGGAAAGCAGCCAGATTGGAGGATGATGTTGAAGAACCTGAGCGGAGCCTGTAGGAGCTGAGGACTGCTCAGTTGTTTGATTTGATTGATGAACTCTGTATGAGACGTGATACTCAGTTGGCTTTTGGTCCTTTTTTTATTGTAGATTCTAATATATTTAGTTTAGATTCTAATATATTTAGTTTGTCTCTGATTTCTTGTTGTTCAGAATTGAGACTGTCTGCTGGGATTTGTTCATATCATTTTTCTAAATGCTGTTTCCAGATGTTTGGGTTCTCTGTGACCGGATTATGTGACTTGTTGTTGTTCAGGTTGTTCCTCAGTTCACAGAATTGATTTTGATTAATGGAGTTTTAAATTTTTTGGAGATAATGGGTGTAAAGTTTGTGTTTTTTGTGTCGTCAAATCTTTTTGTATTCTTTTAGAGTATAATTCAATTGGATTTGATGATTGGTAGGTTCTCTATGTTTTTGGTCTGATTCTTTTGCAGTCTTCATCCAACCATTCCTCCGTTTGTGTTTTGTTGGTGGTGTTTAATCTGAGGCCTGCAATCTGAGACGATTTATGAAATATTCTGTTCATTTTTGAAGTGTGTGTATGGACACTGTGTCTCTTTGTCTCTGTCTCTTTGTCTCTCTGTCAGTGTAACTGTAAGATGTTGGTTCTGTTTCAGGAGAACAATCAGGCACCAGATATGTTTTACTGCATGAAGCTCTTAGAAGAAACAGGTATCTGTTTGGTTCCTGGCAGTGGGTTCGGTCAAAAAGAGGGAACCCATCATTTCAGGTAGGATTTCTGATTTTAATATTGATTGGAGGATCAGTACGGTTCCGTTAAGTTCAGATTAATTAATTAATATTTATTAATTCCAATTCTACATTTCATAAAACTGTCCAGATGTTAATGCCTTGTGGTTTAGTTCCATTAATTTCCGTCACCAGTGGGTGGCAGTGTTGTGTAGAGCAGAAGGTCTTCTGTATATAGTGCATTCTGACGTCATAAGGAAGGTCTGTGGGTGCAATGTGAAGGCGTCCTAATATTTTGTCTTCTGTGATCAGTCCTCATGATGTTCAGCGAGATCATAGGAGACCTTTATGAGACTCGTCCCCTTTGTTTACAGTGGTAAAGTGACGGGATAGGCTGCGGGCAAGGGGGTCCATAACTCTGTGTTGTGTTGTGTTCTATCAGGATGACCATCCTGCCCCCTGCTGACAAACTGCAGATCCTGCTCTGCAAAGTGAAGGAGTTCCACCAGCGCTTCACTGAGCAGTACTCCTGAGAGCTCCTCCTCACTCCTCCATCACCATGGTGCCTGTACCCCCCCCCCCACACACCCCCCACAGGGCCATCAGTACCCCCCCGGTCAGCGGGGTGGGGGTCAGCGTTTAGATGAACTGTTCTTTTTGCACAGCGCAGCGATGCAGAGTTGATTTAACGTCTAGAAGATGTAGCTAAAAATCAGAAATGTTTACTCTAATGGGTGTGTGTGTGTGTGTGTGTGTGTGTGTGTGTGTGTGTGTGTGTATGTATGTGACTGATCAATGGACAAACACATCATTAATATCAGGAGTTAATAATCATTCCGCAATCCCTTTGATCTTTAATGTTTATTGAATGTAAGGTTTTAATTGTTTAATACAGCAGAGCTTACCCGCTGCCACGTGATCCTTCTGTCCGAAGCAATACAGCGTGTCACCACACGAGGGCGCACCCGCAACACATTACACTGCAATACAACGCAACACGATCGGTTCAAAATAAAAGACGTCCGATTCTACAGTGAGAGTGGACAGAGGACAGAGCCTCCAAAAGAAGGCTGTAGATGTTCTGCACTCTGATTAAATTATAAATCACTTCACAGAGCTGATTCTGATTCACAGTATTGAATAGAAGCTTCCAATAATCTGATCAAGACCTTTAATCACACCGTCTACACCTTTTGAGGATCCGGTCCACGGGTTCTGAATTTTTGTCCATCTCTTCAGAAGTGTTCAAAGAGAATTCAAGTTCCATCCATCATCTTCAGCTTTATCCTCTATTAGGGTCAAGGGGAAGGGGGAGGTTCCCATGCCCATCCAGGGGAGAACGTTTGGAGCGCTGGGCAGATACACCCAGGACAGGGGGGCAATCTATCACTGGACACACACACTCACTCACACACACACAGACTCTATATGGGGCAATTTGGAGAACTCAATTGACTTGATCCATATTTTTGGACTGTGGAAGGAAACCGGAGAACCTGGAGGAAACCCATGTGGACACGAGGAGAACATGGAAACTCCACCCAGATGGGGATTCGAACCAGGAATCCCTAGCGCTGAGAGGAGAACATGCTAAACCACTCAGTCACCGTGCCGCTGAGTTCAAGTTGCAGTAATTTATTTCTGTGGTGTTTTTTACCTCAGAACGTCGTCACAAAGCAGCTTCACAGAATGAAAAGCCTTTAAATCCTCAGAGAGCAAGAGACAGCGGCAAGACAAAACTCCCTGTTATGTTGTTATTTAAGGAAGAAACCTTGTGAGGACCAAGACTCAGTGGGGGACTCGTCCTCCTTGAGCGGGGGGGGGGGGGGCAGCAACAACAGTTAGGACAGCCATGTCCAGATATTTAACAAATAGAAAAACTCTAACAACTGGAGAACTATGTGTGAGTCCATTAGGGGGCGTCCTGCAGGACCCCAGTCCAATAGATATTCAGGTTTCATCCGGTATTCGTCAGCAGAGCCATGGATGAAGATCTGACCACACCTCCAGAAAACCGGTCACACCTCAAAAGGGAGAGGACTGATTACTCACAAACCCACTGTGGACTTCACCTTAAACCCTGTGGAATTCCTCTTTCTGTGGGTGGAACTACTTTGGTACTAAAATGGTTCTGTGTTAGTATGAAAATATAAAACAGATTTTAGAGTTGGGTGGCTTCGTGGTTTAGCATGTTCTCCTCTCAGCGCTAGGGATTCCTGGTTCGAATCCTCATCTGAGTGGAGTTTGCATGTCCTCCCCGTGTCCGCGTGGGTTTCTTCCGGGTTCTCCGGTTTCCTCCCACAGTCCAAAAACATGGATCAAGGTCAATTGAGTTCTCCAAATTGCCCCATATAGAGTGTGTGTGTGAGTGAGTGAGTGAGTGCCCCCCCCCCCGACCCTAATAGAGGATAAAGCAGAAGATAATGGATGGATGGATTTCAGAGTTCGGTTGTGAGAACAGCAGCTGATGTGTGGGGTCAGACACTGACGGTGCACCTCACAATCGCTGTTCCAGTTCATCCCTTTAAAGAATTCCAGAGGTTTGTTGTCTTCCTGGAGGAAGTCGGTGCAGCCGTCAGTCGGTGAAGGTCAGAAACCGATGCAGTCTTCTTTTCTTGGAAGCACAGAGAGAGATCCAGCTCTAAACACATGTCTCCGTCTCCCCCTCGTCTCGTCTCGTGTAATGAATCTGTGATTACTCTGCCGTTACGCCGCACAGGAATAGCTGCCTGCCAATCAGCCGCTCTATTGTCCTCCACACTGCTCAGTGTGGGGCCCGGCGTCGTGGGGACGTCCTGGGCGTGTTCTCCGTACGGTGCGGTGTGAAGCCCCGCCTCTCATTTCTCTAAATTGCTTTAAACACTGGTTTAAAATCCGCCCGAACTGGAAATAGCTCAAGGAGCCGCATGTGGGCCCGCCCCCGGGGGCCCGTCGGCGCTCTGCTGGAGCCGCATTACTGATGCCCCCCCCTCTGTCCTGGACCGATGCCCCAGCTGGAGGGGGCAGATGAGGTCAGGAGTGGCAGCGGGGGGTCTGATCGGGCCTGTCAGTCACATAAGGCCCGGCACCTACGTGGCACCGGGACCAATGGGATCGGACAGCACGGGTCTGCAGAGCCTGCGCAGTCGGCCCGCTGGTGTGGTGTCTGTCTGCAGATCTGTCCTCCCTCTCTCAACGTCTGAAGCATCTGCTGGAGACACGGGGGGTAAAACGGTGAGAGCACCATCAGCTCTGAAACTGACACCAGAGCGACGCCGCCGGAGAGAGGACAAGGTGGTCCACCATCACCACCACGGCCATGAGACCGTGACGCCACCATGACGTCCCAGAGACAGACATCACCTCGTCACACGCTGTCCTCTCAGAACTCCACCTCTGAGGTCCAGTGCACTACAACAGAGCAGCACAGAAAAAGCATTGGAACTCCGACAATCCCACTCACAGTGTATTCTAAGCTGTTCCTCCTGTTTTGTTTTGGGGATCTGGAGAACGTCTGTGGGATTATCTGTGGGGTCAGACACTGAGGTTGGACGGATGAGAGGACCTGACTCATGATCTCTGTCCTCATTCATACCAAAGGTCTCTGTGGGGGCTTCCACATCACACTCACCCCAACATGTCCTTGATCTTCTTAATTTGTGATGTCATGCTGTAACATAAAAGGGCCTTCCCTAAACTGTTCCTAGGAAGGGTACATGTTATAAATGTGTGTGTCCATCCATCATCTTCTGCTTTATCCTCTAGTGGGGGGGGGTTGTCCTTATGTCCATCCAGGGAAGAACGTTTCGGGCTTTGGGCAGATACACCCAGGACAGGACGCCAATCTATCACTGGACACACACACACACACTCTACATGGGGCAATTTGGAGAACTCAATTGACCTTAATCCATATTATTATTAAAAATTATATATATATATTATGACCTGAATTAGAACCTCGACTTTTGACCAGAGGCACTCTTACGTTTGCATTACATAATGATTTGACTTTATCTGTTTAATAACCGCGGGTTTCAAACGGAGCTCTGATTGGACAGTGGACAGGACAGGAGGGCGGGGTCTGTGATCTGATTAGCTGTAATGACCCGAGCTGAACCCTGACCACGTGTGGAGCGTGTATGAGATCTCGCGATGTTAGAAGTGACCCGCTGGACTTTGGGACAGATTACCTGAACAGGTGAGCGTTATAGAACCCACGTGCTCTCTGTGGATCCTGCTTCTACAGCGGAGTGTGAGAAGGTCAGCTCAAGGTAACGGTCACTTCAGTTTGATTTAGAAACTCAGTTAACGTTAACCATCACAACTAATCCAGATTAATCAGATTAACAAGCTTTAACCTTTAATCCTCAGATATTAAATATTATTAAAATAAAGACAATGTTCTGCACCATGTTCTCAACATGTTCTCCACCATGTTCTCCACCGTGTTCTCCACCGTGTTTTAAACCATGTTCTGCACCGTGTTCTGCACCATGTTCTCCAACATGTTCTGCACCATGTTCTGCACCGTGTTCTCCACCGTGTTCTAAACTGTGTTCTGCACCATGTTCTGCACCATGTTCTGCACCGTGTTCTCCACCATGTCCGTGTTCTGCACCGTGTTCTCCACCGTGTTCTAAACCATGTTCTGCACTATGTTCTCCACAGATCTGGACATTACATCATCATTTGCAGGACGTCGGTTCTCCGTGTTCTGTGTCCACCTGCAGGATCATGTCAGTTCTGAGTGGGAAGGTCCAGACGGTTCTGGGTTTGCTGGATCCGGATCAGCTGGGTCGCACCATGCCCCACGAGCACCTCACCACCAACTTTGTGTCCGGGTTCGTCCCTCCAGCGGCGGGATGGGAGGACGCCGCCCTGGCCCCCATGGAGATGAAGATGATGCACTGGATCCATCAGAACCCCTACAGCCATCGGAAGAACCTCCTCCTGAGTCAGGAGGTGGAGGCGGTGCGTGATGAACTGATGTTCTTCAGAAAGGCAGGAGGTGGAACCATCGTGGACAACACCGCCACGGGCGTAGAGCGTGACCTGCTGGCTTTACGGCGGTTGGCCGAGGACAGCGGCGTGAACATCGTAGCGGGAGCTGGGTTCTACGTGGACGGCACTCATTCTGACGAGACGAGGAGGATGACGGTGGAGGAGGTGTGTGTTCAGGGGAGGACGGATGGGTCTACCACTGTGTGGTTCCTCTTCCTGTGGGTGGAACTACTTTGGAACTGTATTATATGTGTGAGTATGAAAGTGTTCTGGGAGGTGTGTCTGTGAGAACTTCATCCTGGAGATGATGGAGGAGGTATGGACCTGGCTCACAGTCTCTGTTCCAGTTCATCCCACAGGTGTTAGATGGGGTTGCAGGTCATTTGGGTTCTTCAGTCCCAAACTAGCCCATCGACGAGTTCATGGACTTGAACAGTCATCCAGGAACCGAGACGGGCCTTCCCCAAACTGTTTCCAGACAGTTGGAAGCATAGAAGACGTGTTAATTTAAATGAATTTAATGACCCTTCGCTTCATGCTCATGTCTCCTCTCCGTCCTGAAGCTCACTGACGTCATGGTGAGTGATGTCCTCCACGGAGCAGATGGGACAGACGTCCGCTGCGGTGTGATCGGTGAGATCGGCGTGAGCTGGCCAATCACGGAGAGCGAGAGGAGGGTCCTCAGGGCCACCGCACACGCTCAGACCCAACTCGGCTGTCCCGTCATCATCCACCCGGGACGGGACGTCACCAGCCCCACGGAGATCATCCGAATCCTGCAGGAGGCTGGAGGAGACATCTCCAAAACTGTGATGTCCCACCTGGACAGGTCAGGATGTTCAGAGACGTAGAAACAAGAGTCTAGATCTTCTCAAAGTTCTAAAACATCTGAGTTCTGAGAGCTGAGATGAGCTTGAGATTAAATTAAGAGGTGGTGCAGAAGATGTTCTGTAGGTAGATATCTCCACATCCCTGACTGTTAAAGGTCCAGGTCGTGAACATTAGAGAACCTCATGATGTTTCTTCATCATCATGATCACTCCTGTTTTACAGAACCGTGTTCCATCATGGAGATCTGCTGGAGTTTGCAACCCTGGGGAGCTACCTGGAGTTTGACCTGTTTGGTGTTGAAGTTCTGAACTACGTCTTCAACTCAGAGATCGACATGCCGAGTGACAGCCAGCGGGTCCAGCTGTAAGTACCTGCAGTTACACCTGGTTGACCAGTTGGAGGTGCTGTTGGGTGTCTCTCTTTCTCTTTATGATGGAGACATGCTTCATTGGTCCACCATGAAGAACTTCAGATGCTTTCATAACCTTACGTTAATGGTGCAGACCCCTGACGGGCTTCGTTCTAAAGTTCAGACGAGCTGAAGAACGTCTGTTTGTTGTTGTTGTTCCCAGCTTGGCGTTTCTAATAAACGAGGGTTATGAGGACCGGATCCTCGTCTCTCACGACATCCACACCAAGAACCGTCTGACCAAGTACGGCGGCCACGGCTACTCCCACATCCTGAACAACATCGTCCCCAAAATGCTGTCCCGCGGCATCACGCAGAGCCAGGTGGACAAGATCCTGATGGAGAACCCCAAACGCTGGTTGACCTTCAAATAGACCGCAAACCAGGTTTAACCTGGACCAACCACCAATCAGGTTCCAGATCATCAGTCTGCAGAGACCCTGGAGGACATGGAAGAAAAAAAAATAAAACTATTACGGGATCTCACATTAATTTGGGAGAAGTTTATTATAAGCTGATGAACCTTCAGGTCAGTTTCTGGGTCACCAACAATAAACGAACACAATGGAGAACGTTCACCTGGAAAAGTTTGATTGAGTTTGATTTTGAGTTTGGATTAAAATTTAAAGACGTCAAATCAGTGCTCGCCGTAAATAAATAAATATATATACTGTACATATGGGCGGGACTGTGCATTAGTGGTTTAGTGTGTTCTCCTCTTAGCACTAGGGATTCCTGGTTAAATCCCCCATCTGGGTGGAGTTTGCATGTTCTCCCCTTGTCCGCGTGGGTTTCCTCCGGGTTCAAATGAGTTCTCCAAATTGCCCCATATAGTGTGTGTGTGTGTGTACCCAGCGATAGATTGGCGCCCTGTCCTGGGTGTATCTGCCCAGCGCCCGAAACGTTCTCCCCTGGATGGACATGGGGAACCCCCCCCCCCCCCCTGGCGACCCTAATAGAGGATAAAGTGGAAGATGGATGGATATACTGTGTATATATATTTATATATATATTTTTTTTATCATGTCCCTTCAGGGTCTCCGTATCAATCAGACTCTTCATGGTGAGGTTAACAGAGTTCAGGACGCAGTGCTGATGGACACACCTGAACTCCAGATCACCTGATGTGTTACTGGCTCTGCATGTGGAACCAATCGTTTTCCTGCACTCTGTTAGGTCAGGACCCTAAAGACATACAAAAGGTTCCTGGAACCCTGATAATAGCTGAGCTCATGGGATCACAAGGGTAATTCTGCCCCCCCCCCCCCCCCCTGTCCCTGTCCTAATCAGACTGATGTTCTTGGAGATGTTCTCTGATCAACCTTCAGAATAATGAATCACGTTTGGATTTGACCGTCAGAGGCAAGGCTCCACCCCGTCCATGCTGAGCATGTCCTCTCATTACGGTGGGTGAAAGCAGACGCCACCACGCTGTTGTTTGGTCAAATTTGCGGGGGGGGGGTCGTTGCTGGATTTGATTAACGAGCTGGACCTCAGTTCAATAGAACAGGGATGTTGTTCAATACGCCGAGCATCAAGATAAATGAGCCTGGAGTTAAATCCACACAAAGCCCCGCTGATAATCACCACGTTCTCACATGGGGGGTGGGGCGGCGGCGGGGGGGGGGGGGGTCACACATTTATTCCAGACCAATTTAAAAAAAATCCGTCCAATCAGGTTCTGTGTGTGAAGGTACTGAGAGTTAAACCCTCCACCGCTCAGCATTCCCAACATCCACCTCCAGAGAAAAAAACATTCATCATATATCCATAATAAGATGCTGTTAGTTTGGTATGTTCTCCCCTTTGGTATGTTCTTTAATGGGCTTTTAATTATTAAATGACAATGTTTTTAATGAATAAATAATAAACAGTCATGTGATTTTTTTTTTTTTTAAATATCTCTTTAAATGGATGGCACGGTGGCTTACTGGTTGGCATGTTCTCCTCTCAGCACTAGGGATTCCCGGTTCGAATCCCCATCTGGGTGGAGTTTGCATGTTCTCCTCGTCTCCATGTGGGTACTCCAGTTTCCTCCCACAGTCCAAAAACATCAAGGTCAATTCTCCAAATTGCCCCATAAAGAGTGTGTGTGTGTGTGTGAGTGAGTGTGTGCCCAGCGATAGATTGGTGCCCTGTCCTGGGTGTATCTGCCCAGTGCCCGAAACGTCCTCCCCTGGATAGGCATGGAGAACCCCCCCCCCCCCCCGCGCGACCCTAATAGAGGATAAAGCAGAAGATACTGAATGAATGAATGAATGTTTAAATGGAGTTTTGAACTACATACAGTACACACCCACCGGCCACTTTATTAGAGACAGCATCATGTGTCCACTGAGTCTTTAATCAGATACACCTTAAAGCTCAAAAGTTTGTGATCCTATAGAATTTTCTGCTTTAATGTAAACATTTATCCTTAAATAATATAATAAAAACAACACTAATGAATACGTCTCACTCGTTTATTGCGTTATTATTGATGATGGCAGATCAGATCGTCTGAAGGTTTAATTAGATTCAGGTGATCAATCAGTGTGATGGTGATCAGGTGATCTTCAGGGTTCTGTTTTATATAAAGAACAGTCTGGACTTCACGCCACATGACTGCAGAGGTGGGTGATGGTACCAACAGGACCTCAGGAGATGGTTCTGGAACCTTTAATCCTCTCATGCTGGTGTGAACCAGGGTACGTTCCTCACTCATACCATAGAACTCTAACAGTGCCCTCAACCGTCCACGTGTTCCAGTCATGATTAAAGATAATTCTCTTTATTTTGCAGAACATTCCACAAGATCACGTTCTAATGCATGATGTTAAAACTGAATGTCAGCAGGAGAACCTGCTGAGGAACCTGCGGGATGTCACAGACGAACAGATCTGTACAGCTTTATATTTACACTCTTTTAAAAGACGAAGGCAGCCGTGACGCGGCGACGGGGTGAAGGGATCACAAGTGGACAGATCACACACAGCCCACATCGGGGTTCCGATTCCTGCAGAATATAACGATCTCACACCAACAGACCTGACACGGTTCCTGCTGGCAGTTTGAGTCTTTTTTAGTTAAATGATTCCCAGTTTAGGAGATATTTAATTATTTTAGGCTGGAACCTGTTAGTTCGATTATCCAGCGTCTTACAACCAAGAATTCAGTCTAAGATCCAAAATAATGAAACTTAGATTAAAGTCCTGTGTGTTATTCAGTATATTAGACTAAGTTTAATTCTTCAGTTTGATTATCCGGCATCTTAATGTCCCAGCGACATGATTTGGTTTATTAATTCATCAAATTAGACTGAATTTAATTATCCGTCTCATTCTCCAGGATCTTCAGATGGGTTCCAGCATCTCAGACTGTGTTCTGTTTTTCATTGTAAGTCGTGGAATTCACCGTATTATTCAGTATTTTAGGATCCTGAGTGTTTATCAGCTCTGTATCTGTAGCTGGATTATTAAATGGCATTTAATTATTCAATTCTGTTATTCCAATCCTAAGGAGTCCTATTAACTGAGTGTGTACCTCCTCACTGTGAGCATCTCAGGTTCATCTTTGTTAACTGTTTAAAGTCCATTAATCAGAACACAGACACAGAAACTCAGAGCTGACTGATTATATATTCATACAGAACTGCACGTTATGACGACTCGTCTAATTCCGAGCTCACAGGGATTAAGATCTACTGATGCTTTTATGTTACATGCTTTATGCTGCTGCTTCCTGCTGCCATCCGATACTGTACATCACTCCAGATAATACACACCATTTCACAAGTCCTCACAACGCTCCCTCATCCGGCTTCGACCGCAGGCAGGAATGTGGGTTCTGATGCCACCCGCTTTAGTGCCAGGGTGAGGGCTCGGGTTTGTCCACGATCACAGAGGTGCACCGTCCTGTCCCGGATCAGTCGGCGTAAATCATGAAGCCGGAGAAGGTGCTGTATTTGTTGTTGTTCCCTCCGTGGGCTTTGCCTCCATCCAGCTTGATGTAGATTTCGTCTCCAGGCTCCAGGTGTAGCACCACACTGTTGCTGGCGTAGTCGTAGTTCTGGTCGGCGTCCTGAGCGATGGCGCTCGCCCTCACCTGAAGGTCAAACGCATTCTGTTATTCAGAAATCAAAGGCTTTTTACAGCAGACATGCCTTTGTTTTAGGAACGGGATAGGTTCTAAAAAGGATGAGGATTTGAATGTACAGTGGTTAAG
The DNA here is from genome assembly GCA_019802435.1 of Corydoras maculifer. Taxonomy (NCBI): domain Eukaryota; kingdom Metazoa; phylum Chordata; class Actinopteri; order Siluriformes; family Callichthyidae; genus Corydoras; species Corydoras maculifer. The sequence continues at coordinate 255,542 of JAFMOD010000247.1, forward strand.
TTAAGGTGGAGGATCTTTATATTTAATAACATTAAAGTGCAGCATTAAAAACACCTGAGCCATCACCGTGAACAGTATGGAGATCAATTAGTTCTGTCCTGAAACAATAACACTAAAATTAATTAAATGAAGTCATGTAGCTGATTTAAATAATAATGCTGACACTCGTATCTGAATGTGAGGGTGAATGGACACGTATTGAGACAACTCCTAATTACTTGGATGAGAGGGACAGGTCTCAGATGTATCCTGATCTCAAAGATAGGGCTGTGGACAGGACCCTCAGTCATAACTTTATGGAGTCTCAACCAGAAAAAGGGCCTTCCCCAAACTGTTCTTACAAAGTTAGAAGCATACAGTTGTTTAATAATCAGTCTGATTGTATATCCCTGTGGCAACAGGACTAAACTAAACATCTGGACTCGATGTTTTTTCTTTATTTAGGAGTTGAACATCTGGACAGCCTCCGTGGTCCCCGAAAAAATCCCACACAGACGCAGGGAGGACCTGCAACGGATTCCGTCCATTTAACGGTGTGTCCCAATACTTTTGTCCACAATGTGTATTATGTGTAATATTTAATATAAAATATGAAATGATTTTTAAAAGTCTTAAATCTGTGGCATGTTTCATTTAAAAACATTTCCTTATTTCTTTTTCTTTTATTCATGTTTTAAATAAAACCCAGATTAATGCAGTTAAATATTTTTGTTCAGTTAAACAGATTTTTTTTTTNCGCTGCAGTTTACCTGTTAATGTATTTAATTTAAAAAATTTTCTAAAAACTTTTCTATTTTCATCACTGTATTAATATTGTACAAGATAAAATATACAACTATTTATACAATATAGAATATTTAAGTATAAACATATTTTTATATAGTATATTTATAGTTGAATATTCTATATTATATTTGTAGTTGTATATTTTATGTTATATATATTTATAGTTGTATATTCTATTATATTTTACATCTATATACTGTATTTCTAACTCACTTTCTTCTTTAAAATTTTAATTTTAGTCTAACTTTATTAGAACAGGGTAATCGGGGTCCGGGACCCATAATTTCGTTTTCCCACGTGATATAAATCATAATAAAATTTCTTGAATCTTGATTGTGAATCGTCCTTGAAAGGCTTGCTATATAAATTGTACTTATTACGATTATTATTATTATTATGGATAAAAATACCGATTGATAATGTAAATATTTTTTAATGTAGATTTAGATTAATTTGATTAATCGTTGTCTGTGGATGTTTGTGTTTTGATGATGATGATGATGATGATGATGATGGTACCTGATTATTTTTGCACAGATCGGCCCACATGCTGGTCCCGTCCCCCCCCCGCATTAACACGTGGTACACGAAGAAGTAGATGCCCGGGATGGAGCAGGTGAATTTGCCCGTGGCCGGGTCGTAGTGGTTGCCCAGGTTGGTGACCACGTCGTCGAACTTAAGCACCTCGTAGCCCTCGTGCTGCTTCTTCAGCCCGGCGTAGAACGCCACCTTGGGGACGGTGGTGTAGGTGGCGGCGTTGATGCCCCCGCCGATGCCCCCCGGCGGCCCCGGTAGCCCGGGGGGCCCCGGCTCTCCGCCCATGCCCGGCGGGCCGGGCGGTCCGGGCGGCCCGGGCTCCCCCCGCGGTCCTACGCGCCCCGGACGTCCCGGCTCTCCCTTCGGGCCCCGGATAAAGGTGGCGGGCGGCTGCGGCTCGTCCCCGGTGGCGCGCGCCGGGTCCTTGTTTCCGGCGTGCGGGTCGCAGATCATCTTGCAGGCGCTGAGCGGCTCGTACCGCGGGTCCGAGCCGGCCGCGTTCACCAGGACCGGGATCAGGATCACCAGCACCAGCACCATGGCGACGCCGAGCACGCCGGCCGCCACCGCCCGCGCCCTCGCCGCGAGCCCGGACAGCACCCCGCGCTCCGCCCGCTGCGTCTTGCGCGCTGGTTCGCACCGCGGAGCGCGATGCCCGACCCCAGAACCCGCCACCAGCCGCCCCCTCCCTCCTCCCCCCAACGGAGAACCTCCTAACTGAGAGAGAGAGAGAGGTCCGAAGTTACCGAAGAGATCCGAACCCGAGCGCAGAGACGCACTGAAGACGCACGCGCCATCGCGGCGGGATCAAAGGAGCTCAACCGAACGGCGCGTGGCGATGAATGGAATGAAGATGGAATTCAATCAGCGCGCACAGCTCTTAATGAGAAGGTGAGAGAGAGAGAGATGGAGGTGAGAGGAGACAGAGGGAGGGGGAGGGAGGATGTCTTCACCAAAAACACCGAATCAGAATCAGACATGAATCTGATGTTCTAATCCAATCAAAAGCACTGAGAACCATTACTTCTGGATTATTTTTTTAGTAGGCGCGTACAGGGGCGGCACAGTGGCTTAGTCGTTGGCACTAAGGGATTCCTGGTTCGAATCCCCATTTGGGTGGAGTTTGCATGTGCTCCCTGTGTCCATGTGGATTTCCTCTGGGTTCTCCGGTTTCCTCTCACAGTCCAAAATCATGGATCAAGTCAACCGAGTTCTCCAAATTGCCCCATATCGAGTGTGTGTGTGTGTGTGAGTGAGTGTGTGTTCAGCGATAAATTGCCCCCCTGTCCTGGGTGTATCTGCCCAGCACCGAGACGTTCGCCCCTGGGTGGGCATGGAACCCCCCCCCCCCCCCGCGACCCTAATATAGGATAAAGCAGAAGAGAATGGATGGATGAATGGGAGTGTACAGAACAGACTGAGAGATGTTTTAATGTTGGGATCTGGGATTATAATCTCCACTTTCTTTCATCTTCAGGTTCTCTGAGAAGCCACAACCTCCTCAGAGACATCCATTCGGTCCAAGTATTCAGGTCTAGCGCAGTAACCCAGATGATCAGGACCATGGACAGAGCAGGTGTTATTAGGGTGGTGGATGATGCTCAGTACTGCAGTGATGGTGATGGAGTACATCAGACTAATGTGTTCTGCCTGAAGATATAACATTATGTTCTGGATTATCGCCGGGGGGTTTCTCCATGTCCATCCAGGGGAGGACGTTTCGGGCGCTGGGCAGATACACCCAGGACAGGGGGGCAATCTATCACTGGACACACTCAATCACACACACACACACTCTATTTGGGGCAATTTGGAGAACTCAATTGACTTGATCCATGTTTTTAGACTGTGGGAGGAAACCGGAGAACCGGGATTAAACCCACGTGGACAGGGGGAGGACATGCAAACTCCATTTACATTTACTCATTCAGCAGATGCTTTTATCCAAAGCGACTTACAAATGAGATCACCACAAGTCAGAAGCCATGATGAAAACCAACTCTACTGTAAATTCATCAAACCTGAACGTTATTCGATGCCGCGGCACACGCCCCTCCCCCTCCTTTTTTTCTCTCTCTACAACAGGTTTTTGTTAAAGAGATGCGTCTTCAGTAGTTTTTTAAAACTCAGATTCTGCCTTATGGACAGAGTTGGAAAGAACATTCCACCATTTTGCAGTGGTGGACGCCACAGAGTGAGAATTAGCTCCTCGGTGAGGTGGAATCCCCAGGGGGCGATCATCACTGGAGCGAAGTGAACGAGTCGGAGTGTACTTAGGAAAGATGGAGTGAAGGTAGGAGGGGGCGGATCCGGAAATGGTTCTGTATGCTAGAGTCAGTGACTTGTACTGAATGCGAGCAGCTACAGGAAGCCAATGGAGGGAAGTGAGTAAAGGAGTGACATGAGTTCTTGGGGGTTAAACACAAGTCGGGCTGCAGAGTTTTGAATTAGTTGAAGAGGTCGGATTGTGGAAGCTGGGATACCGGCAAGTAGCGCATTACAATAATCGAGCCGGGATAGAACTAGGGCTTGAACAAGCAGTTGGGTAGCATGTTCAGTCAAAAAGGGTCTGATCTTCCTGATGTTGTAAAGGAGGAATCTACAGGAACGGGCAGTTTTGATCACATGATCAGAGAGTTTAAGGTGGGAGTCTATTGTGAAGCCGAGGTTCCGGACCAAATCTGTAGGGGAGATTGTGGCGCCATCAATTTGGAAGGTCAGGTCGTGATGGATTGAGGGTTTAGCTGGGATAATGAGAAGCTCTGTTTTTTCTAAGTTTAATTTGAGATGACGGACCTTCATCCAAACAGATATGTCGGTGAGGCAGGTAGATACCCGATTTGAGATGGTGGTGTCGTCAGGGGCAAAAGACAGATGAAGCTGAGTGTCATCAGCATAGCAGTGGTAAGAGAAACCATGCGCCTGGATGACAGAGCTCAGTGATGTCATGTATAGTGAGA
>JAFMOD010000247.1:259960-273858 GCA_019802435.1 Corydoras maculifer
CAGAGAAGTGTTAGGAGGGGGACAGAGAAGTGTTAGGAGGGGGACAGAGAAGTGTTAGAAGGGGGACAGAGAAGTGTTAGGAGGGGGACAGAGAAGTGTTAGAAGGGGGACAGAGAAGTGTTAGAAGGGGGACAGAGAAGTGTTAGAAGGGGGAGAGGGAGGAGTTAGTAGTGAGTTGAAGGTACTGAATAAGGTGCAGTTGTTGAAAGGGCAGCTGGAGTCGCGGAATTCTCGGGACGAATCCACGTCTCAGTGAGAGCTAAAACCTGAAGACCAGTATGAGCCGCAAAAGCAGGAATGAAATCAGATTTCTTGGTGGCTGACTGACAATTCCAAAGTCCTGCAGAGAAGGTGAAGGGTCGGCTTGTATTCACCTGCTGCAGAGTTCGTAGGTGTGCAAGAGTGCGCCTTCTCCTCTGAGGAAAGGAGCGTCTGTGTGAGGAGGAAATGACGGGATAAACTGAAAACACATGCTGAAGAGAAAGGTGTGAGTGGGTAAGAAAATGAAAAGACTATTAGAGATGTCCTTAGCTGCCTTGTCGTTGTCCTTGCTCGGTGGACTCGCGCAGGTAGACTCGCAGGTCTTTACATGAGAGGCTGTCGCGTCAGCGTATCTACCATTCTCCACCCAGATTCAAACCGGGACTCCCCAAAGGCGAACGTGCCGAACACTAAGCCACGGTGCTGCCCCAGACTGTGGTCTTTTTTATTAAATACACTGATTAGACATTTAGAATCACGTCAGCAACCACCGGCCACTTTATTAGGTACAGGTCCACTTACTGTTATCGTCAGAGAACACACCAAAGAAAACTGACAGAGTATGTAGAGAAACAGATGGACTGCAGAGCTGAACTGTTGGACCGGTGACGCTGATGGCATGGACATTGACCCTTTTTTGTTTGGGAGCTTCAGGTTGGTCTCATGTGGCGTGTTGGTTTTTATAGAACGCTGCATTTATCGCTCACTTTTTAAAGTGTGCAACCACATGTACCCTCCGCCCTCTGACTCAATAATTGCTTGTTGTCTGCCTTGTCCTCTCCATCTGGCAGGGAGCTGCTTACTCAGTGCATTTGGACGTTGGGTGACGATCGTGAGTCACATGGCATCTTCAGATGCACAGCCGTGCTGAAGCGGGGCTTCGAAAACAAACTGTTATGGTTCTTTCGACCTTTGTGAAAGGTATTATTCATGCTAACATTGTAACCAATCCCAAAGAAGCTCCCATTGGCTGCAGGACGCCATGGGATCATCCAAAGTCCTAAACGCTCCTGATGGACGGCATCAGAGGAACACCGATCAGTTAGAGGAACCTAATCTGCATCAGTGTTCAGGACATCTCAGAGTAGACCAAGCCCACCCCCCCGTAGGGTGTCTCTGCCCCCTGATGTTCACGGAACCTGGATTTCTATTGGACCGGCGGTCCTGCAGGATGCCCTCGATGGACTTATATAGTTTTTAATTGTTAAATACGGGTCACATGACCACCACACAGTCTGTACATGGCTGTCTTGCACTGTTGGTGGAGGATGAGGATGAGTCCCCCACTGAGCCTCGGTCCTCACAAGGTTTCGTCCTTAAGATATCAATAGAACCGGAAGTTTTGTCTTGCCGCTGTCTCTTGGTCTTGCTCTTTGGGGTTTAAAGGTTCATAACTCTGTAAAGCTACTTGAACTTGAACTTGAACTTGATAGCCACCTGGACAACCGATTGGGAACCATACACTCAGAATAAAGAGACTGACCCAAAACTAATGGACAGATTCCCAAAGACAGGCTCCAGAATCCTGCAGAAAGCCCTGAGGGTCTGACGCTCCTGTAGGTGTGATGTGCAGGTGTCCACATGCTTTTGTTCATCCTTCCATCCATTATCTCCTGCTTTATCCTCTATTAGGGTCGCGAGGGGGGGGGTTCCCCATGCCCATCCAGGGGAGGACAATTTGGGCGCTGGGCAGATACACCCAGGACAGGGGGGCAATCTATCACAGGATACACACTCACTCACACACACACACACACACACACACACACACACTCTATATGGGGCAATTTGGAGAATTCAATTGACTTGATCCATGTTTTTGGACTGTGGGAGGAAACCGGAGAACCCGGAGAAAACCCACGCGGACACGGGGAGGACATGGAAACTTCACCCAGATTGGGATTTGAACCAGAAATGCCTAGTGCTGAGAGGAGAACATGCCAAACCACTAAGCCACCGTGCCGCCCTACTTTTGTTGATGTGGTGTGTATTTATAATCAGAACCCTGAGGTCTGTGATTGGTCGTACTGCGCCGCTTTTCACTTTAATTTAAACCGAAGCCTGAACTGGTCTCTCCTGATGATGATGATGATGATGATGATGAAAGTTTGCGCACCCCCCCCCCAACCCCCACCCCCCGGTTCCATAACGTTCTCCTGTGATGGCGCCGAAGCCCGATTTGTAAACAGCACAGATTATGATATGTTTTGGATCCTTGTTTCGTGCAATCAAAGGCTGCAGCGGTGTCCTGGCTGTCGGGTTGGACTCGGACCCGGCGTCTCCTTCATGAATTAAACACGAGCCCGTCCGGCCCGGCGCCGCGGCTCGCACTGCGACCGCGCTCTCTGTTTATGTTAATGTGCTCAGATGCTGCACCATCAATCCCAAGCTCTTGTCAGATGTTTTGTCAGCTCTAAGGGTTCGAGCATGAAATATGCATGAAGGCATTTGTAAAGCGGAGGGTAGACTTTGAAAAACTGACCCCGCTGACATGCTGTTTGTTTTAGCGCCGATACAGCCCGTGAGGCCATTAAAGTGCAGGGACAGGCCTCAGAGCACCCTGCTGTACTCAAATTAAAGTCCCTGGACCTGATGTCACAAACCAGAGGGTTCCTGAGTGGAGACGGTGTGGGGGGAGGGGCAGCTTCCGGGAGTGTCTGTTAAATAATACAACTATTTACATTAAAGTAAAACGTGTGACGGAGCGGCACGGTGGCTTAGTGGTTTAGCATGTTCTCCTCTCAGCACTGGTTCGAATCCCCATCTGGGTGGAGTTTCCATGTCCTCCCTGTGTCTGTGTGGGTTTCCTCCGGGTTCTCAATTGATTGTCAATTGATTTCTCCAAATTGCCCCATATAGAGGGTGTCTGTGCGAGTGAGTGTGTGTTCAATGATAGATTGGCGCCCTGTCCTGGGTGTATCGGCCCAGCGCCCGAAACATTCTCCCCTGGATGGGCATGGGGAACCCCCCCCCCACGACCCTAATAGAGGATAAAGTGGAAGATAATGGATGGATGGCTAAAACGTGTGATGTGATGAAGCGGAATTCTGAATAGGGGCGGAGCCAGGAAATCAGGTGAGGTGATTGGGTTCACCTGCGAGAGAGAGAGAGAGAGAGTGAGAGAGAACGAGCTAACAGAGTCTAAAGGCTGAGGCTGCTGTGTGTCTGTCTGCAGTTCCACATCCAACACCTCGTCTAATTTTATGTTAATTAAACATCTTCTCAACGTGTCCTCCTCAACGTGTCCTCCTCAACATGTCCTCCTCAACATGTTCTCCTGAAATGTGACGTGATGCTCCACACTACGATGAGTCCACGCTGAAGGTCAGTTACAGTGGCTTATAAATTACAATTAAAACTTGAGAGAAGAAAGCAGTACAGTGAAGGAGGTAAAAAGTGGGCGTGGTCAGGTGCGTCTATAAGCCATGGTCGCGTCAGTGGGCGGGACAGTTGAGAACTGGAACGGCATTGAAATGGCAAATTGTTTAAAAAATCCTGCAGGTCAATGTGACCAGATGAACAATTAACCTCATCAAAAATCAGATTTTTACAATAGGAGAGGAACAAAGTGCCCGGCTACAGATTGCCCCCTGTCCTGGGTGTATCTGCCCAGCGTCCGAAATGTTCTCCCCTGGATGGTCATGGAGAACCCCCCCTCCGCAACCCTCATAGAGGATAAAGCTGAAGATAATGAATGAATGGAAAGGAACAAAGGCAACTTTAAAGAGTGTTCAGGAGTGAACGAATTGCGCCATCTCATGAGTTTGGATGTAGCCATCTTTCTCCTCCCAATCTGGGTGGAGTTTGCATGTTCTCCCCGTGGGTTTTCTCCGGTTTCCTCCCACAGTCCAAAAACATGGATCAAGTCAATTGAGTTCTCCAAAATTGCCCCATATAGAGTGTGTGTGTGAGTGTGTGTGATGGATTGGCGTCCTGTCCTGGGTGTATCTGCCCAGCGTCCGAAACGTCCTCCCCTGGATGGGCATGGGGAACCCCCCCCCCTAAAAAGTAGAAAAAGTAGAAGATAGAAGAAGATAGTAGAAGATAATGGATGGATGGATGGACTGGTGCTCCACTTGTTGGAGGTTTTGGTCCTAACACATGGTCCTATAGATCAGACCGATAAGTCAGAGTCCTGCCGGAGACGAAGGCCTGGTCTCGGTTCCTTCACGGTGATTTCTGAGTTCTTAGAGGAGAGTTCTGAGTTCTGTGAGAAGGTTCTGGCTGGTCCCTCTCTCCAGCGCTGCTGCCGCGTGGCTCATCACCTCCTGGTCACCTGCTGCTTCCTGATGACTGTGTTTCTATTGAAGTCATTGTGAAGTTTCTCGCCTGGTGCGCGAGCCGTGCCAGAACGGCGCTCTCGAGCGCAGATGAGCGTGCAGGAAGAGTAGGTGTGAGCACACCATCACCCCCTCAAACACGGCCCCCCCACCGAGCTGCCACTCTCCCGCCGAGGCATGACTTTACTACGGTTATATAACCCTCAGGAACAGGCTAGAACATTGGAACGGGGTGGAGCCTCAGGCTCGGGAGAAGGTTAACCAGAGGAACCGACACTGTGAACACATCTGGAGGAGGCGTGGCTGGAGGTTGGAGGTTGTTTGTGAGGTCACCACAGAGTCAGAATGCTCAGAAGTCAGGGAGAGGTGGAGGATTCTGTGAAGGACCGCAAAAGACGCCAATGACACACACCAATGACGCCAATGACCGGCTGGGGTTTGGTTCTTTAGGTGGTGGTTCTGTTGTATTAGGATCTTCTCACGTTGTTTTGTTCCAGGTGAGAACGTTCTGATACTGGACAGTCCTTGAGAACCGGAGTCTGTGTTCACATGTGTCCTCATTAAATTCTCCAGCAGCAGGTTCCAGTTCTCTGATCCCTTGAGGGCAGATGGAGGTGTGGAGCCTCTGCTGCATGACAAACCCCAGCTTTATTAAACCACCGTCTGAGAGCGCCGCCGTCTTTAGGGTTCTGTCGGGAGAACCTGCGGGCTTATCGCATTTACATTCCCTGCACTGAGCAGATGCCCCCCATCCAGAGGGATTACACCAATCCTGCCATCCTGTAATCCCGGGGTCGCAGCTCTGGCTTAATTGGGATGAACCTGTATCTGTATTAATGACGTTATGGACTCATTAATCTACCACAAGCTGCTCGTTACAGGTTCTTTAGTAAATCTCTACATCAGGGTCAGAAATTCTGCGTGAAACCTCCCAAATGATGTGTCCTCAAAAACACCCCCCTCATTCATCCATTCATTATCTTCCACTTTATCCTCTATTAGGGTCGCGGGGGGTGGGGTTCCCCATGCCCATCCAGGGGAGAACGTTTCGGGTGCTGGGCAGATACACCCAGGACAGGACGCCAATCCATCACTGGACACTCACTCACTCACTCACACACACACACACTCTATATGGGTCAATTTGGAGATCTCAATTGACCTTGATCCATGTTTTTGGACTGTGGGAGGAAACCGGAGAATATGGAGGAAACCCACGTGGACACGGGGAGAACATGCAAACTCCACCCAGATGGGGATTTGAACCAGGAATTCCTAGTGCTGAGAGGAGAACATGCTAAACCACTAAGCCACCGTGCCAACCCCCCCCCACTCTGTTCATTAATATTCATGTTTTTTGATGGTGCGGCACGGTGGCTTAGTGGTTGGTATGTTCTCCTCTTAGCGCTAGGGATTCCCAGTTCGAATCCCCATCTGGGTGGAGTTCCCATGTTCTCCTCTTGTCCGTGTGGGTTTCCTCCGGGTTCTCCGGTTTCCCCCCACAGTCCAAAACCTTGGATCAAGGTCAACTGAATTCTCCAAATTGCCCCATATAGAGTGTGTGTGTGTGTGTGTAAGTGAATGCCCAGTGATAGATTGCCCCCCCTGTCCTAGGTGTATCTGCTCAGCGCCCAAAACTTTACCCCCTGGATGGGCATGGGGAACCCCCCCCCCCTTTTAATTATGGGGGACTCAACATCACATCAGTCAAATAATCCACCTGTAACATCTTCACCCTACACCTTCATCTACCCCACACAGGTAGCAGGTGTAGGAAGGTGTCATGATGTCACACCTGGTCATAGGTTCCAGTCTGCTTACACTATGTAGTAGGTGGTAGGTGATTTTGGAACCCAGCTTCCACCCTGATGGTGATGGTGATGTCTCTCTATTCGATGGTACCCCTCACACCTGTGAGAGAACCTGTTAAATTCCTCCACGCCGCGCATGCCGCCGTAGCTTCGGGGTGTAAGTTCGCCGTAATCCTTCCATCTCAGAGCGAGATCAGAACGTGGATACCGCGAAGCTGTCGTTACATCACAGCACATGCTTGTTTACAGAGATGAGTGCATTGTGCCAGAGAATGAGATCAGGGCTGAGCAGCATGGAGCAGATGCCCCTGTGTGTGTGTGTGTGTGTGTGTGTGTGTGTGTGTGTGTGTAGGATGGCCATGGTTTCAACCATGAGAGCGAGATGGAGGTTGTTTGATTAATGTCCGAAAAGCTGACTCGGACCTTCCCCTTTAACTTTAATCACAGAGGCTGATTGTAGGTTGATAAGGTCATCTCTGTATGTGATTTGCATGTTCTCCCTGCTTCCATTAGGAGATTTTAATGTAATGGATGTGCATAACAGGCGACACGGTGGCTTAGTGGTTTAGCATGTTCTCCTCTCAGCGCTAGGGATTTCCGGTTCGAATCCCAATCTGGGTGGAGTTTGCATGTCCTCCCCGTGTCCACGTGGGTTTCCTCCGGGTTCTCCAGATTCCTCCCACAGTCCAAAAACATGGATCAAGGTCAATTGAATTCTCCAAATTGCCCCATGTAGAGCGTGTGTGTGAGTGAGTGTGTGCCCAGTGATGGATTGGCGTCCTGTCCTGGGTCTATCTGCCCAGCGCCCGAAACATTCTCCCCTGGATGGACATGGGGAACCCCCCCCCCCCGCGCAACCCTAATAGAGGATAAAGCTGAAGATAATGAATGAAGGATGTGCACGACGTATTAAAATAAATATGCTTGTAGACTTTAAGCAGAAAAATTGATATTTATTTATTTATTTATTTGAATCCAAGTTAAATTTAGAAATACAATAGAAAAGTCTGATGAAGTTTCACAGACCGGCTCGTAACCATGGAAACAGACCATCGGTTCACACTCATTATAAAATCAGACATTAAACGCACTCGGGTTCTTCGTCGCGTCCTCACGCGTGCTGCATGGTGTTCCGTCAGGTTCTCGGGCGTCTATTTGAAGGTCAACCAGCGTTTGGGGTTCTCCATCAGGATCTTGTCCACCTGGCTCTGCGTGATGCCGCGGGACAGCATTTTGGGGACGATGTTGTTCAGGATGTGGGAGTAGCCGTGGCCGCCGTACTTGGTCAGACGGTTCTTAGTGTGGATGTCGTGAGAGACGAGGATCCGGTCCTCATAACCCTCGTTTATTAGAAACGCCAAGCTGGGAACAGAGAAGGTGATGTGATGTCACAGATCACATCATTACTGCCACTCCTCCGTCCATTGGAGGTCACATGGTTGTGATCCATACGTACGTCTGGACCCTCTGAGAGTCGCTGGGCATGTCGATGGTCAGGTTGAATTGGTAGTTCAGCATTTCGGTTCCAAACAGGTCATACTCCAGGTAACTGCCCAGTTTAGCAAACTCCAGCAGCTCCCCTCGCTCCAAAATGCTCCTGAGAAAAACAGAACATGATGGAGTTCTAACAAAAGGGGACAGGGGATGGGAAATCTGGCACATAAAGGGTGGAAAGGTCCAGAAGAGAGGAACCAGATTTGCGTCCCTTATATAAAATCTTACATTATCATAACTTGATGCATGTCTTCACTCTATTCCTATCCCAACCGCTCCTTATCCCACCCCTGGTGGCAGGGTTCTGCAGGAATCCACAGATCCCCCTGACCTCCTTTATTCCCCATACTAAGGCGGTCACCAGTATCAGGGTTTCAGAGGTGATGTAGATGAATGAGGGTTTCCTGACCTGTCCAGGTGGGACATGACCGTTTTGGAGATGTCTCCTCCCGCCTCCTGCAGAACTCGGACTATCTCGGTGGGAGCTGCGGGGTTCCGACCCGGGTGGATGATGACGGGACAGCCCAGCTGGGTCTGAGCATGCGCAGTGGCACACAGTACCTTCTTCTCGCTCTCGGTGATTGGCCAGCTCACGCCGACCTCGCCGATCACGCCGCAGCGGACGTCGGTGCCGTCTGCGCCGTGTAGGACCTCACTGACCATCACGTCCGTCAGCTGGCGTAAAGAAAGAGACGTCAACGTACATTCACCATCACAACCACAGATCCTCAAAAAGCCGACAGGCACCTGCTCCACCGTCATCTTCCTCGTCTCGTCGGAATGCGTCACGTCCACGTAATATCCGGCTCCCGCCACGATGTGCACGCCGCTGTCCTTGGCCAGCTGGCACAAAGTGGGCAGATCTCGCGTGATGCCCGTGGTGGTGTTTTCCACGATGGTGCCTCCTCCAGCCTTCCTGAAGGCGATCAGCTCCTCCCGTACCGCCGCCACCTCCTGATTCAGGAGCAGGTTCTCCCGGTGGCTGTACGGGTTCTGATGGAGCCAGTGCACGTTCTTCATCTCGATGGGCGCCACGGCCGCGTCCTCCTGTCCTGGTGCGGGAGGGACGAAGCAGCACTCGAAGCTCATGGACAGGTGCTCATGGGTCAGGGTGCGGCCCAGCTGATCCGGGTCCACGAGGCCCAGCACCGTTTGCACCTTCCCGCTCGGAGGAGACATGACTGTAGAAGATGACGAAAATGTTTAGGGCGTGTCCTCAGAGACGAGTCTGATGTACACGTCTGTGTATCGGGAGGTCGTGGGTTTACGGTGCAGAGCTGTGAGGCTGAAGCGGTGACGCTGCGGTCTCACTCTTATTATAAACGTTAACTTTTTATGGCGCGGTTTGGACTTTGAACCTTAAACTTAGTAACCTATTCAACCCACATGTTTATGAGTCTTTCATTTTAATGATACAATTATTGTTTTTGGTCTTTTTGGCGGGTACTTTTTTGACCTTATTCATTCATTCATTATTTTCAGCTTTATCCTCTATTAGGGTCGCGTGCGGGGGGGGGGGGTTCCCCATGGTCATCCAGGGGAGAACGTTCTATCGCTGGGCACACACTCACTCACACACACACACACTCTATATGGGGCAATTTGGAGAACTCAATGGACTTGATCCATGTTTTTGGACTGTGGGAGGAAACCGGAGAACCCGGAGGAAACCAACGCGGACACGGGGAGAACATGGAAACTCCACCCAGATTGGGATTCGAGCATTACTGCAGTGTTTACGTTTTTATTCTTTATTAGAGACGCAATTCTTTCATTTTTTAAAACAGATTTAACTTCCTAAAGTTACGTCTTTACAATCTTTACAATCCAAAAACTATGTGAAACCATGTTGGTTTGTGTTTAATAATAAAACCCGCGACCAACATGAACATTTAAACTTCTTTAATACCTTTTAATACCGATCCTCTCTTTAGACTCTGATATGCAGAAATAGGAATTGTGTTGTAATCCAAATCCCACTAAGGCGCACTTAACGTGCGCACTACATAGTGTATAAAGGCGGTGAATCTAGGGCTCCTACGTAGTGTTTATTAAGTCGTTTGAAACTCGCTTCCTTCTCGGTAAAGTCTCGCCTCAGAAACACGCCAATATCGCGAGAGTTCATTGACCGAAACGCTCGGTCACGCCCACCTGTCCGAGTCAGGCTGTAGCCACGCCCCCCGGATTTCCCCGCGAACTTTGTAAGCTGAGGTAAGTTCTGCCTTCATTAAATCCAACCTTCATTAGCGTTAATTACTGTTAATTACCACTCTGTATGGATCCCTGCGGTGTTTTGAACACTGTACATTTGTTCAGGTTCCGTGTTTAATTTGCTTTCTTTCTCTACACGCTATAAATATTTAAAACTTGTACTAAACTAGTTGATTTTGAAAAGTAATTTTTTTTAAACATCATAAAACTAATGATACGGTTTTAATGATAAATGTGTTGTTAATATGTTGGTGAAATTAAGCTCTAATTACCTCATTGATAAAGGAGTCATATTGGTTGATCAGCAAGAACCGACTCATTCGAGTCACAAAAGATTTTCTCTCACGGTGTGTTTTTCGAAAATTTCTGTTGTTAAAATTAACAACAATAATAATGATGATAATAATAATAATAGACACGGGGGCTTAGTGGTTTAGCATGTTCTCCTCTCAGCCCTAGGGATTCCCGGTTCGAATCCCTATCTGGGTGGAGTTTGCATGTTCTCCCCGTGTCCGCATGGGTTTCCTCCGGGTTCTCCGGTTTCTTCCCACAGTCCAAAAAACATAGAAGAAGTCAATTGAGTTCTCCAAATTGCCCCATATAGAGTGTGTATGCGTGCATGTCTGTGTGTGCGCCCAGTGATAGATTGCCCCCCCTGTCCTGGGCGCCCACAACGTTCTCCCCTGGATGGGCATGGAGAACCCCCCCCCCCCGGCGGCCCTAATAGAGGATAAAGCGGAAGATAATGGATGAATTAATGAATAATAATAATAATAATATTGTTATTTAGAGCTCTTAATTGACATTTTTGATAATAATTGGTTGAGAATTTCTCTAGTCGTCATTGATCCGAACGGTTTTGATTATAAACCTTAAATAAAAATGTAAATGATAAACCTGGAATTAGTTTTATTGTGTGAGAGTTGTTTACTCAAAATAAACTGTTAAAGGGATGTGGAATGTGATACATGTTAAGTGTATATACAGTATATTATGGGTATTGTTAGTCTATGAGGTGGTATATAATGTAAACAGGTTCATATATTTTAACCTTTTCATTTTTAGGAACACGGGAACAAAAAGAAGGATATCAGATGTTAAGTGTGCGAGAGAGAGGCGAGAGAGGAGGTGAGGTGAGAGAGGAGTCTGTACATGAGATGAGGAGGAGGACGGAGGACGGAGACAGATCTGCAGACAGGTAAGATGTCTTCTGTAAATTCACTCGTTCCCATGGTAACATAAAACAGACTGAACTGCACGAACTATATATATATATATACACACGAATAAACACTCGTTCATTGTTGAATCCAGTATAGTGTCTTTAGTTAATGATTTGGGACTGAGTAGGGAACCCTGGGCACCAGGACAGATGCTGGGAGAACATGCAAACTCCACACACACACACAAAAAAAAAAAAAATATATATATATGCTATAATGTACCACGGTGGCTTAGTTTTTAGCATGTTCTCCTCTCAGAGCTAGAGATTCCCGGTTCGAATCCCCATCTGGGTGGAGTTTCCATGTTCTCCCCGTATCCACGTGGGTTTCCTCCGGGTTCTCCGGTTTCCTCCCACAATCCAAAAACATGGATCAAGTCAACTGAGTTCTCCAAATCGTCCCATATAGAGTGTGTTTGTGTGCGTGTGTGAGTGTGTGCCCAGCGATAGATTGGCGTCCAGTCCTGGGTGTATCTGCCCAGCGCCCCAAACGTTCTCCTCTGGATGGGCATGGGGAACCCCCCCTGCGACCCTAATAGAGGATAAAGCAGAAGATAATGGATGGATGAATGAATTATGTACTACTACATTCACATCTCTCTCATCTCACAGTAAGAAAGTCCTGGGTTTGAATCAGAATCAGAATCACCTTTATTGTCATTATAATTTTCATTACAATAAAATTTGGGTGCAACTCCAAATGTGCTAGTAAGAATAATAAAAATCAATATAATGCTATGTATGAATAAATTAAGTTTGCATGTTCTCCCCATGTCTGTCTGAGCTTCCGTTAGGAACTCAGATTTTCTTCCACAGTCCAATAAAATGCAAATTATAGAAGTGAAGATGACAAATTCCTTTAGCAAAATGTATGTGTGTGTGAGGGAGAGTGTGTGTGTGTGTGTGTGTGTGTGTGTGTGTGTGTGTGTTACATTCAAGAAGCTGGAGATCAATTTTGCCTTGTGAGCACCAGGATAAGCTGTATAACCCAGATTGTGATGTCATTCATTCATTCATCATCTTCAGCTTTATCCTCTATTATGGTCGTGGCGGGGGGGGGGTTCCCCATGCCCATCCAGGGTAGGACGTCTCGGGAGCTGGGCAGATACATCCAGGACAGGATGCCAATCCACTGCTGGGCACACACTCACTCACACACACACACACACACACTCTATATGGGGCAATTTGGAGAACTCAGAATTGACAGGATCCATGTTTTTGGACTGTGGGAGGAAACTGGAGAACCCGGAGGAAACCCACGCAGACACGGGGAGGACATGGAAACTCCACCCAGATGGGGATTTAAACCGGGAATCCCTAGTGCTGAGAGGAGAACGTGCTAAACCACTAAGCCACCGTGCCGCCCTTAAAATACATGTAATAAATAAATCTTTTCTTTTCTTTGAATGATGTAAGGATTGTCTCCTCATCAGTCCTCAGGGTAGCCGGTTTTGCCCGAACCCTAGTTCCTGACCCCCACGTTCGAACGCGGTTATTTACAGCGCTGACAGCGGCAGGTTCACGGGGTGGAGGAGACGTCCGATGGCGTGGTTGTTTGTTGTCAGCCTCGGTTTGGTTCAGCGCCTCCTCCGTCTCTGAGATCAGACGATTGACAGGCCTGTTAACCGCCAGACGAATCAGATCCGTGCTCGCTGCTTGTCACCGCATCGGCGTAATTGGTTTTGAAGGATCGCGGTGAGAATTCGGAAACACCTCCCGGCGTCGTAAAGTGATGGGAAGTTTGTGAAGTGAAGGGATTTAGGAAGTGGAGCGTGAGCGACGCCGTGCCCCAGATGTTCGGTTATCATTCAGTACGTTCTGATCTTTAATCTTTGATCTTTGATCCTTATCACCTCACACTGACGAGCTGCTGATCGTTCAGGGTGCTTAATTATCCGAACCTGCGCCATGGCTTCAGGTGCTGCAGGTGCAAATCCCTCCGTCTCAGACGCCTGAGCTCCTCCAATCAGGACGTGAGGAGAAAGGAGGATGTGAGGGTTTGTGGTTTTATCAGACTCATGGTCTGGGACTGAGATAAGGGCTGAATGTTCCAGAGAATGAGATCAGGGCTGAGCAGCGTGCAGCAGATGCCTCCATGTCTGTACAGGACATGGCCACGTCGCCTCACTAACATGTTCCAACTGTCCCAACATGAGGGACTAAAGTACTGAGACACCCCTCAGAACACCTCCAGGAGCATGCTGCTCTGCTCTGTGATGATACTCTGTGTGATGATGCTCTGTGTGATGATGCTCTGTGATGATACTCTGTGTGATGATGCTCTGTGATGATACTCTGTGTGATGATGCTCTGTGTGATGATGCTCTGTGATGATACTCTGTGTGATGATGCTCTGTGATGATACTCTGTGTGATGATGCTCTGTGATGATACTCTTTGTGATGATGCTCTGTGATGATACTCTGTAATAATGCTTTGTGATGATGCTCTGTGATGATGATGCTCAGTGATGATGCTCTGTGATGATGATGCTCAGTGATGATGCTCTGTGATGATGATGCTCTGTGATGATGATGCTCTGTAATAATGCTCTGTGATGATGATGCTCAGTGATGATGCTCTGTGATGATGATGATGCTCTGTAATAATGCTCTGT
>JAFMOD010000247.1:274181-292439 GCA_019802435.1 Corydoras maculifer
TGCTCTATGATGATGATGCTCAGTGATGATGCTCTGTGATGATGCTCTGTGATGATGATGACGCTCTGTAATAATGCTCTGTGATGATGCTCTGTGATGATGATGCTCTGTAATAATGCTCTATGATGATGATGCTCAGTGATGATGCTCTGTGATGATGCTCTGTGATGATGATGATGCTCTGTGATGGTGCTCTGTGATGATGCTCTGTGATTATGATGATGCTCTGTGATGATTCTCTGTAATGATGCTTTATGATGTTCTCTAATGATAATAATACTCTGTAATAATGCTCTATAATGATGATGCTCTGTGATGATGCTCTGTGATGATGATGATGCTCTGTGATGATTCTCTGTAATGATGCTTTATGATGTTCTCTAATGATAATAATGCTCTGTGATGATGCTCTATTATGATGCTCTGTGATGATGCTGCTCTGTGCTGATGATGATGCCCAGTGTGATGGGTCTCATCAGATCAGGTCCTAATTATTATTTCATCATAAATATCAATTGAAACTTGGTTCATAGCAGCTCATGGTGTTCTGGTTTCTTCTGCGGAACCTCTGAACGTTGCGTGGCAGCTCCCGGCGCGTCGGCGCCACGTGCCCGCTGCTGCTGTAACTCGTGTTGTATGCAGCTCGCCACCCTGAGCTTTACAGCAGTGCAGTGAGGATCTGCAGTAGATTAATGACGGCATAATCAGAATCCGATCCACCTCTGAGATCGCACAGCACGACCTGATTAATGGAGGATGCTCTCTGTGCTCAGCGGTCCTTTGGGAGAGGGTTCAAGAGAGCTCCTAATTTCTTGTTTTCAGCTCTTGAGTTATAAAAGCACCTGCTGAGTTCATCAACATGCTGCCATCTTCTGTCTGAGGGCTTTGATTGATCTGCTGCCTTCATTTGGCAGCAGGGATATATATATATATATATATATATATATATATATATATATATATATATATATATATATTCATAGTTGTATATTCTATTATATTTTACATATCTATATACTTTATTTCTCTCTCATTTCTTCTTTAAAATTTAAATTTAACTCTAAATTTAATAGAACGTGGTAATCGGGGTCCGTGACCCATAATTTGGTTTTTGTCTCATGTACTACATGTGATATAAATAATACAACTTCTTGAATATTGAATCATTTAACCCGAGTCGTCATCATCTGTAAAAATGTGCACTGCGTGTTCCTCTGAGAGACACTCTAATGAGGACAGCTGAGGATCTGGACTGAGGGGGAACCCCCCCCCCCCCACAGTCCAAAAACATGGGTTTAAGGTCAAATTGGCTGCTTTGAATTGCCCCTCTACTATGTGTGTGTGTGTGTGTCCAGTGATGGAACGACACCCTGCCCAGTGCCTGCGACCCCATTATAAGATTAAAGCAAAATATAAGAAGTTAATATCAATATATAAGTATAATATTATACTTATGTAAGTATTAATTATAAGTTATAGTTCCACACCTTTACACTGACTATAACTGACTCTTCGGTTTTGTTTGGTTTTGGCGCCCTCTACTGGTAGCAATTGTGTAAGTGCAGTTCATAACAGGAGTTAATACAGGGAATGAAGCACTTTCTTTTCTTTTTTTTTTTTAAACTAATTAATAACACATCATAAATAATACAGGGGCTTTAAATAACAACACCAGGGTTTTATATAAAATTAAAATTGTTAAATAATATAAAACATTATGCAAAACAATGAAACAGATCACTACAATCTCTGACCATGTGATCTATAAATTAATTCAACACATTAAGACTCCTGACTCTGACTCCTGCCCAATTAATTACCTACAAAGAACGTTTTTTAAAACCCCAAAAGTCTGGCCAATTGCAGTATACACTCACTGCCCCCCCCCCCCTTCTATTTTGTCCTCTCCTTCAGCTCCACCTACTGTATACATCCTGTAGTGCATCTGTTCCTCTACATACTCTACATACAATGTTAGTCCCCTTTGGTATGTTCTCTGATGATCAGGACTGGTGTGAGTAGGGTGGTGGATGATCACAACACTGACATGGTGGTGCAGGTGTGTGTGAGTGTGTGTATTGTGTAGAGTTTCAGTGTCTCACACACAGGATGTTTGTTAATATCTTAGTATTTATTCCAGTATAATCTGCCCTGCACACATTCAAGACATTATATGATATATATGTATATACAGCATGTTCTAATGTACACGTCATTCACAGGCAGATGGATCAGCTGCCGGTTCTGTAAAGACAACGTGAGCGCACGTCCACGCCTCTGAGTCCCATGGGCGCCGTCTCGAGGAGATGTTAATTGCATGGTGTTGGTGCGTCACGAGGACGCTGGTTTGACGGCACACCCCGCGGATCAACGAGTAGAGCCGGCCACGTCTGTTAGTACAAAAAATAAGTATGAAAGAGGACGAGGACCTCAGTGTCCTTACAAAACAACACACTGTCCGGGTCAGAACGTGGGCGTGAGGACCGAGACGCTCGTGGTTATATTACACATACAGTGCAAGAGTATAGACACCCCCCCCCTTCATCCCTCACTCCTCAGATGAGGCTTTAATGTTACTGTTCAGTTACTGGACTTTACATACTGATAAAAATGACATGAAATACAGCAATCAAATTAAATAATGCAACAAACACCAAAAATATTGGGACCCCAGCAGAATTAATGACATCACATTGGAAGTTACTCCCCTCTTTGCAGCTGTAAGAGATTTCATTGTTATAGGACGGCTTTCTGTAGGATTTCGGAGTGTATCTGTGTGGTTTTACATCGTCAGCCCAGGGGTGTACAGTACAGGGGGTGGATCGGGGTCGAGGTTGGGGTCAGGTTGCTTTATATATATTTAAGGGCCTTCCCTAAACTGTATACAGTTCAAAACACATGCTTAATTTAATACTCCTCACTGGGGGGTAACGGGATAGGCTGAATCACCTAAGGGTGGTGTGTTCCAGTACGTTTGTCCATGTAGTGTGTGTGTGTACGTGTGTGTACGTGTACTTGTGTGTGTGTACATGCGCTATAAAGAGTATTTCAATCTGTTAACACTCAGAAAATCAACACACCATTAGGACGGGGTGTCTATACTTTTGCACGTGTTTGTGTCTGTGTGTTTTTATGTAAATCATCAGAACCGAGCTGTTTACATTTTTTTTTTTTTTACTATAAATTAAAAGTTTATTCATAACTCTAAATGTAAAGAGATCTTTTCTTTGATCTTTATATATTTATATATTTTTACGTCTCACTGGTTATTTAAATAAATACTTTAAATAGAATTAGTTTATTATTTTTGTTATAATGCCTTATGATACGTACCATCCATACTTTATTCTTTTATGCTGTTTATTACTTTTTTATTTGATTTTATCTGTTTTATGAATTAAATTTTTTCCTCCTGCGTTGTTTTAAAGTCGTGATGGTTTTTTGCGCGTACAGAGTTAGAAATGGGAACGCGAGGTTAAGGCATTCAGCTCAATCGATCCGGCCGTCGTCACGTCGCCATGGCGTTGTTTTTTTGTTGTTTTTTGTTGTTTTTTTTGGTGGATCAGCTCTGCGCTACGTAGCATGATGCTGACTGTAGAGTGCTGAGCTCGAGAGGTTTGAGGTAACGGTTCCCTGATCTCTGCTGATGGTTGACGCTCGCTTTAGTAGAGTTATTAGAGAACGAAGCCCAAACAGTTGCGGAACATGCATGCAGGCTAGCTATCGAGCCAACAACGTTCATATTACAGCGTGAACGCAGTCGCGTTTTTATACAAGATTTATATCCTATTTAATACCACAGAGGCTTTTATTTTCAAGAGTTCAGGAAGCAGGAGGGCCATTTTTATTTTGTTGGTTACTGATATTACAGGTAGGAACTTTCAGAGCTATCATTTAGGAACTAAGAGGAACTAAGAAGGTTCCCGTAAGAGCTTGGTACCTCAGTGGAGTTCCTTTGGTTTGTTTTCACACCAACAAAAAAAAAATCAGTGTCGATCAGTTTCCAATATTCTTACTGCGAATAGCATGGGGCAGATTGCTGGAGCCTATCCCTGCCATCACAGGGTGGAACGCTGTAAAACACTCTGGACAGGATGAGACCGGTTTCCATTCTGTTCTCTGTTGTGGATTGTGGAAGAACATCAGAGGAACCCCATGCAGACTGGGGTGGGGTGGCGGAACCAAATCTGGTATATTCCTCTGAGGTCTAAGGTGACCTTTTTATCCTCATGTGATTCTGTCAGATGGCTTGGACGCACTGAGAACCTGTGATAGTTCCTGCATCACATACAGAACCTCACTCAGGAACCGTACCTCCCCTGAAATGCGACCCAAGAACCGCTAGGACGTTTTTTTTTTATGTATATAACGGAACATATGAATCTTTGACTGTCGATGAGAAACTGGGCAGTGTCTCTCCTGAGACCTGAACCTCACGTTTGCCCTCGCTGTTCGTGACTGTAGCTGATTGCAGACTACTTTCCGACCAGTACTTTGATAATAAAGACATTAAAAGCTTTACATTTTGTATTTTAATTGGTATCCCTACTCTTAAAAAGTCTAATATGATAATTAATAATGAATTAAATCATTATTTCACTCAGCTGAATGAAATAACTTCTCATGAATTATTCAGAATGAAATAAAAGCTTTACTCAAAACACACAGAGCTGTTCCCCTAAACCTCATAGCTGACTACTGCGGTATAAAACGCACTGGCCACTTTATTAGAGACGCCTTGGCTCAGATGGCTATGTAGTTCCACAGTTCCATTCTGTAGTCCATCTGTTTCTCCACATACCCTGTTAGTCCTCTAGGGGACGACAAACTGTAACTGTAGAACTATAAAGTTCAGGTGGAGTTGATCTAATGCACAATGGGGAGATAAACAGGGGGAGCTGTATCTAATAATGTGGCCGTTTTAACTAGTTCTCTAAGTTTAAATAGATTTTATTGTTGTATCTTCTAATCTTCTGCTCATTAAATTGACCTGTTGGTTGATTTTATAACCTGAAGGTTGTTGGTTGTAGTTTCCTGTACGTTTTCTTTATTACTCGCTGGACGTGAAGGTGACGTATAAGATGAACATGTTCTCCAAAGGGTTTCAGAAATTGTTCAGACGTTCTCCCATGCCAGTGAAGTCTTAGTCTTAAATGGCTTTGGCAGCCAAACGGAGGCCTGACATCACACATACACAAGGACATGGCACTCCTTGGAAGAGCAGACACCACAAGTAGGACGTGGGCATGCTGTCCGTTCCTCTCCTCCCTCCCATCCACTGATGCTGAGAGATTCAAAAGAGGTTCAGTACCACACCCTCGTGGAGAGAGACAACCCTCACAGGTAGAAGTGGCCTCCTCAAAAGGCCAATCGTCCAAAAGGGTTTTAAACCCATTCCTGCATGGAGCGCTTGCAGTACAGTATGTGGCGCTTGGTGTCCTTCCTCTTGACTCGGAACACGGTGTGCAGTAGGACCATGAGGCATAAGGCCAGCACGCACGGGATGGCGATGGCCACGGCCTTCTCCGTGCCGCCCGTCCCCTCCGGCTTGCGCACTATGTCCACGTCGTCGTTCTCGTACAGCGGGGGCTCCTCGTCCTGCGGGGGTCGCCAGTCCCAGTCCGGGTCCGAGGGCAGCCCGTCGCAGCCCATGAAGTCCCGCAGGATGGACCGGGGGTAGCCTGGCTCCACGCGCAGCCGCCGGTTGTTGAACTTCCAGTACTCTTTGCCTTTATAGAAATACGTGAAGCCTGAAGGAAATACGTAACACAAAGAGACGACGGTCAGACGGCGGGTTCTCCTCCGAGAACAAAACCAAAAAAGACCAGCTCACCGTTAGCTTTATCCACGAAGGCTCCCTGAGGAGAGTCGGGGATGCCCTTCCAGATGGTGATGGGTTTGGGGTAACCGGGGTCCATACTCCGGATATCCTCATTGTACCTCCAGTACCTGAACCAGAGGAGAACCCACGTTTGGAAGTGGTTTACTATTGAAATGAGTTTCTGAACCTGATGTCACGTTCTGTCACAGGGGTCAGTGTTGGACAGAGGTAACCCGTAATAAACAGTATACACCGAATAATCACACGTTTCAAGACCTGCTGGGGGCGCAATAAATAACTGAACCCACAGCTTTACATTACTGATAGGTCTATATGAGCATCTTAATCCTGTGATGTTCTAATGATCATTAATTCCATCCATCCATCCATTATCTCCCACTTTATCCTCTATTAGGGACGTGGGGGGGGGGCAGTTCCCCATGCCCATCCAGGGGAGTACGTTTAGGGCGCTGGCCAGATACACCCAAGAGAGGACGCCAATCTATCACTGGGCACACACTCACTCACACACACACACTCTATATGGGGCAATTTGGAGAACTCAATTGTCCTTGATCCATGTTTTTGAACTGTGGGAGGAAACCGGAGAACCCGGAGGAAACCCATGCGGACACAGAGAGAACATGGAAACTCCACCCACATGGGGATTCGAACTGGGAATCCCTAGTGCTTAGAGGAGAACATGCTAAACCACTAAGCCACCGTGCCGCCCGATCATTCATTTATATAGATTATATTTATTATACAGAATTATTACATCGCCATCAGTTAAAGTCAGGACTGAGGCCCCCTGCTGGAGAAGCTTCAGCAGTGACCTTGTGTATTTTGGTTATTTGTCTCAGATCAGGGGGATACAACAGACAGATGGATATACGTTCTCAGATGTATGTGCTTAACGAGTGTTAGTACGACATTAGTCAGCGTCTTCCCACCTGTCCCCTTTAAAGAAGTAGGTCTTGGCCACGTCCTCCCACCAAACGGCCGTCTCGATGTTCTGCGAGGGCATTCCGCTGCCAAACAGGGAGATGTCCTGCGGGTACGTGGGCTGCAGGGCCGTGTCCTTAAAAACCCAGAAACGATGGCCTTTGAAAATGAAACAAACATAGATTTTATTTATTCGTTCATTATCTTCTGATTAATTAGAGATTTGCAGGGCACCAATGTATCGCTGGGCACACTCACACAGACACACTCTTTGTGGGGCAATTTAGAGCATTTAATTTACCTTAAATCCATGTTTTTGGAGTGTGAGACGAAACCGGAGAACCCAGAGGAAACCCACATGGACATGGGGAGAACATGCAAACTCCTCCAAGATTGGGCTTGGAAGAACATGCTAACCACTACACCACCGTGTGGCCCTTAGATGTAATGATTGATCGTTATTGTCAATAATGAGCTTAAAATATATTGAAAATTAATAATTGAAAATATAATTTAGTGCATAAGGTTTGATTCCTGGTTGGGACAAACCAAGGTTTTTTGTGTGTGTAGTTTGGCATGTTCTCTCTGTGCCGTCACTGTGTAGGTGCACCCACTCGGGGCTTTAGCTTTCAAGTTCTTAATAAAGTTCTTTGATGTGTTCATCACAACGTTCTGGAGGTTCAGGTCTCACCTTTGAAGAAGACAAACTTTCCCTCGCTGTTCTCGTAGACGGCATCGATTTTGGGTGGCAGGCCTTTCCAAAAATAGCTGATCTGCATGGGGTAGCCAGGCACTACCGAATTATCTCGCACCCTCCAGAACCACTGGTCCTGATGATAAGGGACCAACGTTTAATTAGAAACCCGATCTGAAGATAATTAATGATCACAGAATGCAGGCACCACCACGCACAACCCTGACTGTGAGGACCCCTGAACCTGTACCTTAAAAACGAACAGCTCTTGGCGCAGGATGGCCAGTGTGTTGAACCCGCCGTCGCAGATGTTGGGTTTGGAGTTGGGGTTGGAGGGCTTGGACTTCTGAGGAGGTCTGTGAGGACGGGTCTGCCGGTCGTGCTTTCGGGGTTCTGACGGGGGGTGCAGGCGCGGAGGGGGCGCTGTTGTGAGGAGGCGGGTTGGCTGAGGGTTCCTGTCTGGAGGACCTACCGAACATGGAGAGAGGCGGTTTAGATCAGGTCTTCTGCACCTGGGTAACATCTGCTTCCTTAAAACCTCATGGAAACTAACGAGGACACAGCTCTGTGTGGACACCATCACCATCAACATCTGATTCTGATTCCGGTGTCCAGTCCATCACCACGCGCTACCTTCACGTCTTACCGTAGATCTTCTGGATGCCCTGCAGATCATCGTGAGGCAGCTTGAAGCTCTCCGTGTCCATGTACTGGTAGAAGGGGGCCATGATGGCGGTGGGGTCGTTGGAGTGCTCCAGGCCCAGGGCGTGTCCCAGCTCGTGGACCGCCACCAGGAACAGATCATTCCCTAAAAAACAGACAGGCTTGTATGATCTCGAGGAACGTACACAACACTCTGTGACGCACACACCACCACCACGCAACAACTCCCACACAACCACACGCCGTGTTTACAAAGCCGCTGCAGCGGGGTTCTGATCAGGACACGTATGCAGGGTTGCCATGGTGATGGAGACGTGCTAATGATGCTGCGTTTATGCAAATGATGTTGATAAATGGAATGAATGCAATATATATATATATATATATATACACACACACACACACACACACACACACTTCATTAGAACACCTCCCTGGTTCATGCAGATGGACTTTGTAGTTTTATAATTACAGACCGTAGTCCATTTTCTTTGGTATTAAAATGTTTATTTATGTCGTAGGTGTCAGACTCGAGGCCCGCGGGTCATATCCGGCCCGTGATGCAATTCTATCGGCCCTTGGGATCATTGCCCTGTTTCGAAGTGTTATTATTGTTATTAGCGACCTGCCGTTATGGTTTTTTTGGAGCGTGCTCATACTTTAAAGCTGTATGATTTTAAGAGGAAGCGAGCAGAAATGTTTAAAGATATTTTAGAAGTTTATTTTTCTAAAGCGGCCCAAAGAGCAATTTATTTATAGAGTGTTTTTTAACAATCGTACGTCGTCACAAAGCAGCGTTACAGAGTTATAAACCTTTAAACCCCCAAAGAGCAGGACCAAGAGACAGCGGCCAGACAAAACTCCCTGTTATGTTGATATCTTAAGGAAGAAACCTTGTGAGGACCGAGGCTCAGTGGGGGACTCATCCTCCTTGAGCATCAACAGTGTAGGACAGCCATGTACAGATTGG
This sequence comes from Corydoras maculifer, assembly GCA_019802435.1. NCBI lineage: Eukaryota > Metazoa > Chordata > Actinopteri > Siluriformes > Callichthyidae > Corydoras > Corydoras maculifer. Next base: position 283,275 of record JAFMOD010000247.1, read on the forward strand.
GTGGTGATCATGTGATCCGTATTTAACAATTCAATACTAAATAAGTCAATCGAGGGCGTCCTGCAGGACCGCCGGTCCAATAGAAATCCAGGTTCTATTCAGTAATAGACGACCACGCCTCCAGGAAAATTGATTTGTTATTTTTGCTTTTGTGGAAAAGCATTATTTTGATTTCATGTATTTCGTGTTGTTTTTTTTTGCGTGTTCAGAGTCGTCGCTTTCATCATTTTGACGAGATATTTTTCTAGAGCGCAAACTATTTTAAGTTACCTAAATTTGAAGTTTATTTCTTGTGGAATGACATTCCTGTCTGTTTTTATTCCTGTTCAGAAAGCATTTAATTTTGTTGTTGAATTAAAGTTTCTCGCGTTCGGCCCGCGGGCCAAACTGGGCTTTGAGCTTTGGCCCCCGGTGCGATTGAGTTTGACGCCCCTGATTTATTTAGTTTGTTTCAGACGTCAGTCTCATTCCACACGTCCTTCTATATTCCACCCAGCCCCTCGTACAGAACAACACCGCCGGGGGGGGGGGGGTTCTCCTGAAGAGGGCTTTTAGTTCTACGGTTAGGTGCCACACCCCCAGAACAAGACGAGATCTCCATCAGTCAGCGGTGGGTATCACTCCCTGCCTGATGGAGGAGATCAGCTCTGACACAAGGGGCTTAAAAGCCAATTTGTCCTCTCAGACCGAATGAGAGATCAGATTACGTCTGATCTAATGGCTGCACTCCACAATGTCATGGCAACAGGTTCCCTTAACGGACGTGTTCTGTTATCAGGAACTACAACATGAATGTCATTTCATTTTTATTTATTTTTATCTAAACAGATTTACACTGTACCGCCAAAAGTATTCGACTCCCATGTGATCTGAAGTGACGTCCAATTCCTAATCCAGAAGGTTCTAGAGGACGTAGTTCCACCCTCTGCAGCTAGAACATCTTCAGCTCTTCTGTGAAGGCCATCCTCGAGGTTCTGGAGTGTTGATGGGAATTTTGGAGTGAGATCACACACCGATGTTGGACAAGAAGGCCTGACTCTCAGTCTGCGTTCTGATTCGTCCCAAAGATGTATTATGGGGTTCAGGTCAGGACTCTGTCCTCATGTCTTTCTGGACCTTGCTTTGTGTTCTGGTGCACCGTCAGGCTCCAAACAGTTCCCCCGACGTCGGGAGCGTGGAACTGTCCAAAATGTCTCGGTGTGCTGAAGCATTCAGAGTTCCTTTTAGTGGAACTAAGGGGAACCATGTCCAGTTCCTGATAAACAAACCCCCCCCCCCCCCTCGTCCATTGGATCTCCAGATGGAGGACTGTGATCCGTCGCTCCGGAGAACGTGTCTCCACCGCTCTAGAGTCCAGTGATGGTGTGCTTTACACCACTGCACCTGACCTCGGCATTGCACTCGGTGATGGACGGTGTGGACGCAGCTGCTGGACCACGGAACCCGTTCCATCAAGGTCTCTCGTCTGAAGGACACGTGAAGTTTGGAGTTCTGTAGTGATGGACCCCTTGTCACTATGACCCCGCTCCGTCAGGTTCCGTGTTCTACCGCTTGGTGGCGGAGTCACCGTTGTTCTCAAACTCTTCATGTTCTTCTGATGACGGTGGACGGTGGAACGTTCCGGAGCGAGGAACCGTCACCACTGGATCTGTTCCTCAGGTGACGTTCTATTAGAGTTCCACACTGGACCTGACGGAGCTCCTGAGAGAGAACCGGTTCCTTCACAGTCTGCTGGATTTGACACACCTGTGACCATGGCAGGAATTGGAACACCGATTCTGATCATTTGGACGGGTCAGCAGATACTTTTGGCAGTACAGTGTACATAAATCTTAACTTCATGTTGGGTGTGAGAGTGCAGGATGAGTGGATCAGACATACACAGCTGGGGCAATTATTAATTAATTAATTAAATATTAATTATTATGTGTTTAGAACGTGGGCAGGAAGACGCACCGAGCCAGCAGGGTGCACCAACCAACGACAAAAAGGCCCTAACCTGCCGCTCTCTCACCATCATGGTTGGGGTTGCCGAGGGTCCAGGGCTCGTCCGAGTCGAAGTGCGTGTCGCCCCCTATGCCGGGGCCGGGAAAGTAGGCGTGGGCCAGGAAGCCCCCCTCGCCATCGAACGGAGAGCTGTCCCCGTGGAACCCGGACGCGAAGATGATGGTGATGTCCACGTCGCGCTTGCCGCTCTCCAGGGCGCTGTAGGGCACGGCCTCGAAGTTCAGCGGCGTGACGCCCTGCCACACGTCGAAGGCCCGGCGGATGGCCTCATGGGTCTCCCGGGCCCCCACCTTAGGGGTCACGTTCTTAATGCTATGGGAGAACAAGGCACAGATTTAAATCAACACCAACACAGAGTCTGAAACGGTGAGTAACATGCCTATATGACCATGGCCATCCAGGGGAGGACGTCTCAGGCGCTGGGCAGATACACCCAGGACAGGGGGGCAATCTATCACTGGACACACACTCACTCCCACAGACACTCTATATGGGGCAATTTGAAGAACTCAATTGACCTTGATCCATGTTTTTGGACTGTGGGAGGAAACCGGAAAACCCGGAGGAAACCCATACGGACACAGGGAGAACATGCAAAATCTATCCAGATGGGGATCCACCATGCTGCATGGAAAAATGGCCGACACAGTGACAGTGGCTTAGTGATTTAGCATGTCCTTTCAGCGCTGGGGATTCCAGATTTGAATCCCCATCTGAGTGGAGTTTGCATGTTCTCCCCGTGTCCGCGTAGGTTTCCTCCGGGTTCTCCGGTTTCCTCCCACAGTCCAAAAACATGGATCAAGGTCAATTGAGTTCTCCAAATTGCCCCATATAGAGTTATGTGTCCAGTGATAGATTGGCGTCCAGTCCTGGGTCTATCTGCCCAGCATCCAAAACGTTCTCCTCTGGATGGGCATGGAGAACCCCCCCCCCCCATGACCCTAATAGAGGATAAAGCTGAAGATAATGAGATGAGATCCAGACCACAGTCTTATCGGGGTTTAGAGAACGTTCTGTCCTCAGTCCCGTCCTCAGGAGGTAAGATGCTGCAGGGTGAGGTTCTAAACCCTCTGATTGGTCTTTGTTACGTAACGCTGTGTTTTGGCTCCTGGTCGAGTTGCGTCTGATTCATCTGGATGGGTTTCTCTGTAAACCGTTGGACAACATGTTCGCCCGGCCGCCGCCGTCGCCGCGAGTGGGCGGTGCGATCTGTCTGAAGAGCAGTGGCACCACCCCAACTTCCACCCTGTGGGTGCTGGGATAGAGTCCAGGAACCCCCGCAATTCCGATCGGGACGGGTGGTTGGGAGAAGGAACTGTTGCCATGGCAACCTCCTGGCGGTGCGTTAAAACATCCGAACCTACGAACCGCGCTTTCAGGCGTGATGTAGAACACTTCATCCCAACCGCGCACCCATTTCCATTTCCATCTATAAATACTTTGGGAACTCGGTTCTCGGCTCGGTTCTGCACAAAGGGCGGAGAGGCCCGTGGCGCTCCATCTGCGTCCGCCCAAAAACCCAAAGATCTGTTCTCTCTTCTTTTTTCCCCCCTTTCTTTTCTCTCGCTGGCAATTTGGAAGAGCTTAAACGAGAGCTCCGAGAAGTGGCGCCTCAGCCGAAGCGTGCACCTCCGAGTCTTTATCTGGGGCCGACAGCCGGGACGAAGACGTCCATTAAAAGCCACCAGCCCTCGGCCTCGTTCACGTTCCGTTTGCGTCGGCGGCCCTCAATTAAAAAGGAAAGTCGTTTGAATAAATCCTCTCCGTTATCACCTGCAGGAAGCCGGCTCTTTAAATGGCGGCGCAGACGCCCCCCCCATAATCCCGCCGTGTTCTAAAGAAGCGATTTAACGCCCTGCCGTATCTGCGCCGAGATTGATGGACCACGCGACCCACCGCCGTGCCGTCACTCCCGTCTCTGAGTCTGTCCCGGACTCCATCACGTCTTCTGACTTCAATCCCGGCTTTAATTAAAGCCTTTCCTCTGATACTCATTAGAATGTGATTGCCTCGTTAGCAGCACCATGCAAATCAGCTCTGAGGTTTAACGAGCAGCTTCCTCTGTGCTCCACTTCACCTCAAATGATCACGCACGATTTAAACATCACATCAGACCTGGAACACACCCGGGCTTAGTGGTTGGCATGTTCTCCTCCCAGCGCTGGGCATCAGGGTTCGAATCCAAATACAGATCGTTTCCATGTTCTCCCTGTGTCCATGTGGATTTCCTCCGGGTTCTTCGGTTTACTCCCACAGTCCAAAAACATGGATTCAAGGTGAATTGAATGCTCTAAATTGCCCCATATGGAGTGTCTCTCTGAGTGAGTGCATGCCCAGCGATTTATTGGCGTCCTGTCCTGGGAGTATCTGCCCCTTTGATCAGTCTTCATCCAAACCCCGTGTCCTTTCACCTACCTGTACGTGATGTGCGTCCGCTGCCACTTCTGGCCGGTCAGGGCATAGCGCCGTTTCCGTGAGCGTGCGCTTGACGCTCTCCGAACCTGATCTGGAACTCCACACCGAGGCTTCTTCATCCACCTGAGAGAGAGAACCATTATTCTATAGGATCTGACCCACATGTAGAAAGTGGGCGGGGCATCATGGCACACAGACACACCGACTCCAGAACGTCTTCACCCAAAGAACGAATACCCAACCGGAGTGGCATCGGTTCTAAAGGCTTCGGACGTCGTTCTAATGTTCATGTTTATTTAATGTAGGTTCCTAAAAAAGGGTCGTTCTTTTCAGATTAAAATTGAATTAATAAACGTACCAGCTGAGTGGGGGGCGGAGCCAAGATGGTGCGGGGTTAAAAGAGACCCGATACGGAACGAGGACCGCGAGAGAACCATAAGCATCATGTGACAACAAAGAATTAAATTCTGTTTAATTAAATACTCATTTAGTCTCTTAATTGGGTGGCGGCGCAGTGGTGTAGTGGCTTCGAATCCCAATCTGACTGGAGTTTGCATGTCCTCCCCGTGTCCGTGTGGGTTTCCTCCGGGTTCTCCGGTTTCCTCCCACAGTCCAAAAACATGGATCAAGATAAATTAAATGCTCGAATTGCCCCATATAGTTTGTGTGTGTGTGAGTGAGTGTGTACCCAGTGATAGATTGGCGCCCTGTCCTGGGCCCAGCGCCCGAAACGTTCTCCCTTGGATGGGCATGGGGAACGCCCCCCATCCCAAGTAGAGGATTAAGCAGGTCATAATGAATGAGTTTCTTAATCACATTGAAACCTGCAGAATGTTTTTAGTGCTGAGTTTCTGTCACTTCTCTTTCTACAGTTGGATAAACAGAGAAATTCACTTCTATCGTCTTCTTAAACACAAGTTCAGATCCATTTTTTAATGCTTTGTTGTGAGGACCAGGTTCCTCGTTCCTCGGTGACGGTCGGACCCTTCCTCGCCGTTGGAACCTTCTTGAGTTTGGCGTGTTCAGCGTTGGCAGTGCGTCTGCGCGGTGTTAACCCGCTGTAGCGCCCATGTTCTTCCATGTTCTGAGTCAGAAATGAAGGCTTCTGTCCGGCTGTGATGACTCAGCCAATAACATCAGCACACAATGAGAACATGACGGCGTTAACACACAATCGATTTCAGCACTGACTCAGACCCCGCCTGACGTAACCCCCAGCGACGGAAATAAACCCCGGCCCACGCCCCGAGACGGAAACGCACTGCGCTTCACCCAGAGGAGCCTGGAGAACGTTCGTTTACATGCTCTGATGCAGATGGACTTTGTAGTTCCACAGCAGAGGTTCTGTAGTCCATCTGTTCCGATGTTCTGATCTTCAAGGGGACAGATGGACTACAGATTTCTGTTCGTGGTATATATGTATATGGCGGCACGGTGGCTTAGTGTTTGGCATGTTCTCCTCTCAGACTAGGGATTCCCGGTTCGAGTCCCCATCTGGGTGGAGTTTTCATGTTCTCCCTGTGTCTGCGTGGGTTTCCTCCGGGTTTCCTCCCACAGTCCAAAAACATGGATCAAGTCAATTGTGTGCCCAGCGATAGATTGCCCCCCTGTCCTGGGTGTATCTGCCCAGCGCGCCAAACGTTCCCTTGGATGGGCATGGGGAACTCCCCCCGCGACCCTAATAGAGGATAAAGCAGAAGATAATGAATGAATGAATGAATATATGTATATACTCACTCAATGGTTCCCTGATCCAGGTGACCGGTAATGTTGAGGCCGTACACATGCTGCATGGTGGCGATGGCCGACTGCACGCTCTGAGCCGAGCGCAGAACCGCCATGTTGGGTTCTGTAGACTGGAGGTAGCCGTACCTCTGTAACCAGGACTGTGGAAATGACGGAGGACAGAAGAGAAGAGGACAGAACAGCGTCAATAAGGTGACGTGAGCAGCAGACGAGGTTCTGCAGATGAATCACAGTGAGGCAGCAGAGGACCGGCACTCTAATGAGAACCCACAGAACCCGTCCAGGAACTCAGACTCAAGCTGAACAGAACCTCAGAACCACCAACACCGAGGCTGTAACCGTACAGAGGTTCCTAATTAATAATGACAACCTGGTTTTGTAAACAGGCTGCACGGTGGCTTAATGGTTTAGCATGTTCTCCTCTCAGCGCTGGGGATTCCTGGTTCGAATCCCCATCTGGGTGGAGTTTGCATGTTCTCCCCGTGTCTGTGTGGATTTCCTCCGGGTTCTCCGGTTTCCTCCCACAGTCCAAAAAGATGGATCAAGGTCAATTGAATTCTCCAAATTGCCCCATATAGAGTGTGTCTGTGTGAGTGTGTGTCTGCCCAGCGATGGATTGCCCCCCTGTCTTGGGTGTATCTGCCCAGCGCCCGAAACCTTCTTCCCTGAAGAGGAACTGTTTAGTACTCATAAAGAGTTCCTAATCCTTCATTAAAAGCAGTTTTATTAATGGTATCATTAACAGAGACCTACTTTTAATATAAAGAGCGACAAATGAAGGTAGAGACCAGAGGATGAACTCACCGGCCACTTTATTAGAGACACCACCCTGTTTGTATACCCAGCATCCACCCGTTATACAGATGGTCTTTGTAGTTCTACAGTTACAGACTGTAGTCCATCTGTTCATATAAGTTTCCTCTCATGGTGGGAGGGGCTGATGTGATGTGTATCTAATAAAGTGGCCGGCGAAAGTGCATGTGGTTAACAGGGTCAGCACACGTTCCCTCGGCCCTCGTCGTGAGTCTCTGAGAGCGGGATGTGTTTGGGTCCACAGCTGCCCCCTCTCTAAACATCTGTCGGGAATGTGAAGCCACCGTTGCAGGGCTCCAGATGTGCAGCGTTAATCCATTCACTCTGTGCTTTAGCTCTGTTTATTTCTCCGCTTCACAAGCAGAATCAGATTATCTCATTCTCACGGTGTCCTGTGCATGTGTCTCAGAGATGGAGATGCCGGGATTGATAAGAGGGACGGGATAGGAGGGACATTATAAAGACAAACTCATGTTCAGAGGAGGGATGAGGACGGAGTGGAGTCAACCGGCAGAAGGACGAGAAGGACAAACCGGAGGTTTATAGACGTGAGGAAAGACCTGCAGGTGAGATGGAGAATAATGGTCCGCCGTGGCGCCCCCTAATGGAAACGGTCATAAATAGTGGCAGTGTGCGATAAAAATATGTAAACATGTAAACTAATCTAAATTTAAATCTGATGGAGGTTTGTTTTTATTTTATTTGAAGATAAATACGTTAAAAAAGATTTTAGATTATTAAATATTTGGTAGGCGGCACGGTGGCTTAGTGGTTTAGAACGTTTGCCTCTCAGCACTAGGGATTCCCGGTTCGAATCCCCATCTGGGTGGAGTTTGCATGTTCTCCCTGTGTCTGTGTGGGTTTCCTCTGGGTTCTCCAATTTCCTCCCACAGTCCAAAAACATGGATCAAGTCAATTGAGTTCTCCAAATTGCCCCATATAGAGTGTGTCTGTGTGAGTGAGTGTGTGTTCAGTGATAGATTGCCCCCCCCGTCCTGGGTCTATCGGCCCAGCGCCCGAGACGTTCTCCCCTGGATGGGCATGGGAAACCCCCCACCCCACCCCCCATGTCCCTAATAGAGGATAAAGTGGAAGATAATGAATGAATGAATGAATGAATAAATATTTGGAGAGGAGTTCACACCTGGGACAGGACAGGACACCAATATATTGCTGGACACTCACTTACACACTCACACTCTATATGGGGCAACTTAGAGCATTCATTTCTCCTTGAATCAATGTTTTTAGACTGTGAAAGGAAACCGGAGAACCTGGAGGTAACCCACACGGACACGGGGAGAACATGCAAACTCCACCCAGATTGGGATTTGAAACTGTATCCCCAGCACTGAGAGGAGAACATGCCAACCACTAAGCCACTATGCCAGCCATCGATCCATTCATTCATTATCTTCCGCTCCACTAGGGTCATGGGGAGGGGGTCAGGTTCCCCATGTCCATCCAGGGGAGAACGTTTCGGGTGCTGGGCAGATACACCCAGGACAGGGGGGCAATCTATCGCTGGACACACTCACTCACACACACACACAAACACTCTATATGGGGCAATTTGGAGAACTCAATTGACCTTGATCCATGTTTTTGGACTGTGGGAGGAAACCCACGCGGACATGAGGAGGACATGAAAACTCCACCCAGACTGGGATTCGAACCAGGACCCCCTTGCGCTGAGAGGAGAACATGCTAAACCACTAAGCCAACGTGCCACCTTATGCCCCCCCATTATTAATGTTATTGATTAATGATCTGTAAATGTGTTTCTAGAACCAGATTGGACTCAGACATGATCAGCTGTATATATACAATAAATATATAATATATAATAAAAATATCTAAGGTGATGAGAATGGGTTCCTGGTGAACTTCGTGGAGGGACGTGAGGTTCGGTGTCCCACACCTGCGTTCTGTCCGTTCACTTCATGAGAACTATTAATATCCCTTGTATTTAGTGCAGGACGGAACGAGCTTGGCCCCGTTAGCTCAGGATGAGGTCTTATGAGGCCCTGCACCACTGTCTCCTCCACCCTGGTGCACTCAGAGGCTTTATGGGAACAGTGGTTCCACCTGCACCATCAGCCATGTGCATCCAGCTGCAGGGTTCTGCTGCAGGGGTCCTGAGCCTCAGGTTCGGTTCAGTTCGGTGCCCCACCCCGGCGTTAC
>JAFMOD010000247.1:301980-313920 GCA_019802435.1 Corydoras maculifer
GAACCGACATGAGAACCAACAGAACCACAGAACAGCAGAACCAACAGAACATCAGAACCAGCAGAACATCAGAACCAGCAGAACATCAGAACCAACATGAGAACCAACAGAACATCAGAACCAGCAGAACATCAGAACCAACAGAACATCAGAACCAACAGAACTCGTTTCAGTGGAACAGAACAATAGAACCTGGTGGAATGAAATCTGGTAAAGAACTTAAAGCCATCATGCTTTTTAAAAATCACCAGCTTTTAACGCCAGTGTGTGTGTGTGTGTGTGTGTGAGTGTGTGTGTGTGTGTGTGAGTGTGTGTGTGTGTGTGTGTGTGTGTGAGTGTGTGTGTGTGAATGTGTGTGAGTGTGAGTGTGTGTGTGTGAGTGTGTATGTGTGTGTGTGAGTGTGTATCTGTGTGTGAGTGAGTGTGTGTGAGAGAGAGAGTGTGTGTGTGAGAGCAGCAGATGCGGTCTGATCCGAGGCCGCGCTCCCCCTCTCACCTCGGCGCTGAATCCGTCCTCCACCGCGGCGGCCCCGCTCATCCAGCAGCCCGCTGCCTGCAGCCACAGCAGAGCCGCGCACAGGGCCGCCAGCCTCGGCGTGGGCTGAGAACCGTGTGCGGCGCCCATGGCTCCCCCTCTGGATCCGACGACTCGGTCCTAAATCAAGGGCGACGGACGCTCCGGGTTCGGGTTCGGGTTCGGGATGGAGAGCGCAGGGTGGGACGTCCCTGTGTCGGGTCGGAGCGCGTCTCCGCGCATCGTCTCCTCGGTTCTAATGGGCGGTCATGGCGAGCTGCGTCCGCGTCCGCGTCCCATCTCCAGGAGCAGCATCCGCGGCAGCATCAGCAACAAAAGCATCCCGTGCTATGAGCGGCGGCGCGATCTGCGCATGCGCCTCGGCGCTGCGCTCTCGTCGTGAATCTGTCAATTCATAAAGAGCGTGTGCCTCGCAAACCCCCCCCCCCCGCCGAACCCGAGCCCACGGTGCTGCTGCAGAACGCAGAGGAACCGGCTGCACCCCCCGAAATAACATACATATGCAAATGAGCATGCCTTCAGTCAATTAATAATCATCCGAATCCACCCTCCCTCCTGCCCCCTGCTCTGTTATGGATTATCATACCATCACTGCAAACATCCCTAATGCTGAGAGGAGAACATGCTAAACCACCATGCTACCATTATAATGATTCGTTTATTATTATTATTAATAAACTAAAGTGTCCTCTGTCCTTTCTGTGAGAAGTTTGCATGTTCTTCACATTTTTGTGAGTTTTCAGGGGCTTCCTCCCGAAACCATACAGAACCATAGAACACTGTTTAAAAGGTTCTGTCTGTGAAATGGCGGCACGGTGGCTTAGTGGTTTAGCATGTTCTCCTCTCAGCACTGGTGATTCCCGGTTCGATTCCCCATCTGGGTGGAGTTTCCATGTTCTCCCCGTGTCCGCGTGGGTTTCCTCCGGGTTCTCCGGTTTCCTCCCACAGTCCAAAAACATGGATCAAGGTCAATTGAGTTCTTCAAATTGCCCCATATAGAGTGTGTGTGTGTGTGTGTGTGAGTGTGTGTAGATTGGCACCCTGTCCTGGGTGTATCTGCCCAGCGCCCGAAACGTATCCCCCACGACCCTAATAGAGGATAAAGCTGAAGATAATTTATGGATGAATGTCATTCTGAAATGATTATTTGATGTAAGGTTTTCTGTATGTGGTTCTATAGAAATCCCTTCATAATGTTCTGTCCTAACAATAGAACTCTTCTTGGTGACCTACAGAACCACAAACAACACATTCGTCATCAATCAAAAGAACCATGTGACCATGAAACGAACCTTTACCTCATGCCAATGCTGCTTTAAGTGTTTGTGGTTTTATGTGGAACCGCAGCTTTATTAAGAGTGCAGTCAGTGGGGGTGCTGAGCTCTCCGGGGTGTGACCGTCCCGTCTGCTCTGTGATGGACCCTGACCCGGCCGTAAGCACTGCGTTTGGGGTCCACCGCCCCACAGGCCCGAACATAATTGGATTACAGGATGGATGTTGTGTGTCTGAGGATGAATGAATGAGTCCCACGCCCCTCACCCTGCGTGAAGCTCGTCGTAATCGTTTAATAATCTGCCCCTAAACCGTTTTCTCTCCCCCGGCGGCTCTGTATTCTGCGGGAAGCCGATCAGTTCATAATAAAGCCTTACACGGTGCATAAATTAAAATAATCCCTCTGAAGATTATTCCTGGATCTGTATTTAGATGAACAGTGGGATGAGTCATTTGCTACCTGGCTGTCGTCTTCATGGCGACCGCTAGATGGCGCGATTTCACTTAGAATTAAGCCCACACTCCCCTCAATGTTGTTTTCGNCCCCCGGCGGCTCTGTATTCTGCGGGAAGCCGATCAGTTCATAATAAAGCCTTACACGGTGCATAAATTAAAATAATCCCTCTGAAGATTATTCCTGGATCTGTATTTAGATGAACAGTGGGATGAGTCATTTGCTACCTGGCTGTCGTCTTCATGGCGACCGCTAGATGGCGCGATTTCACTTAGAATTAAGCCCACACTCCCCTCAATGTTGTTTTCGGGAGGTCTCTCACTGACACCACGTTGGAACCTGAATGTTTTCGGCTGGTTGAGTAATTTGGACCGAACCCCCGACGTTGAGAGGAACCTTAACCCCATGGTTCCATCTGATCCTCATCCACATGGAAGTTTGTTTCGGAGTTGATTTCAGATTTAATGTAATGTTCTGTACGTCTCAAAAAATATCATTTACATAAACAAAAGTCTTTGATTCATAAAAGAAAGTGAACACGTTTCCAAACAAAAGTTTACATATTTCAACATTTAATATCAGGGGCGGCACGGTGGCTTAGTGGTTTGGCATGTTCTCCTCTCAGCGCTAGGGATTCCCGGTTCGAATCCCCATCTGGGTGGAGTTTTCATGTTCTCCCCGTGTCCACGTGGGTTTCCTCCGGGTTCTCCGGTTTCCTCCCACAGTCCAAAAACATGGATCAAGTCAATTGAGTTCTCCAAATTGCCCCATATAGAGTGTGTATGTGTGGGTGAGTGAGTGCCCAGCGATAGATTGGCGTCCTGTCCTGGGTCTATCTGCCGCGACCCTAATAGAGGATAAAGCTGAAGATAATGGATGAATGGAAACATTTAATGTCACTTTTGTGTTATAGAGTTGACCGCATGGCGTTTTGGCGCCACCTCGTGGTACAATGGCGCAATGTCGTTAACCTGGTATTAAAACAGGTTAATTCAACATACGAAACAATATAATTATGCTACGTCACACTGTGCAATGCAGTTATGAAGATTTTTCAAGTCGATTGAATCGATTTTCTTTGAATTCACACGTCATCATTAAAGATGATCAATATAAAGAATCTGTTAAATTGAATGCGTCATCATCAAGGGTTGGGTGGAGGTGCTGGAGGCTATCCCAGCATTCCGGGACACTCAGGTCGCCAAACACATTCACACGGGGGGGTGACGTAGTGAGGTTAGTTCATCTACTAGAGGGAACTGGAAGGGAGGCCACCTAGACATAGGGAGAACATGCAAAAGCCACACAGTGAGTGGTCTTAATCCCCAGCCTAGAAACTGAACTCTGAACCTTTGGGGTGTGGAGTTTAGATCATTGGTGGGTTGCCATCGCACCATCAACACTGGAGTGTCCGTGCTCAGTGAAGGTGACCTGGACCTGGGCCTGCTCAACCATGTGGTGGTTCTAATGTAGTGTACCACTGAGCAACCCCGCCCTCCAGCGCTGTCCCTGAGCCTGTGGTTCATTCTGAATTGAAATGTTCTGCAGATCAGAGCAGCATGCAGGCAGATTGATGACATCATCACGCCCCCCGAACACCCCCGTCCGTTCGGCATTTTAAACACGGCGGCGACGTCGACCACACGCTGTATTAATCAGACTCAAGGTTTTTATTTCCACACGGCGAGCGCCTGACGCGCCTGACACCTGACAGCAACCCAGAATGCAACGCATGGGGTAATTGAGATGTCAGCCGGGGGGGCTGCGTGGAGTGTGGAGGTTCCACAGACGAGGCTGTGGACTATCCCAGCCGTGATGGATGTCTGCACCCGGCTGAGCGCGGCGGTAAACTAAACTCCTCTGAGGCTTTAATGCTCTGTGGCTCCCCCACGCTGAGGGTGGTGGTGCACAGGTGTGGAGTTTGGTGTTTTCTCTGCGTCCGTGCCTTTAAAACATTTAAAGATTAACATTAATGAATCAAATCTGGACTAAAATAATATAGGGCGGCACAGTGGCTTAGTGGTTTGGCATGTTCTCCTCTCAGCGCTAGAGATTCCCGGTTCAAATCCACATCTGGGTGGAGTTTCCATGTCCTCCCTGTGTCCACGTGGGTTTCCTCTGGGTTCTCCGGTTTCCTCCCACAGTCCAAAAACATGGATCAAGGTCAATTGAATTCTCCAAATTGCCCCATATAGATTGTGTCTGTGTGAGTGAGTGAGTGAGTGCCCAGCGATAGATTGCCCCCCTGTCCTGGGTGTATCTGCCCAGCGCCCGAAACGTTCTCCCCTGAATGGGAATGGGCCATTATCTTCAGCTTTATTCTCTATTAGGGTTGCGGAGGGGGTTCCCCATGCCCATCCAGGGGAGAATGTTTCGGGCGCTGGGCAGATAGACCCAGGACAGGGGGGGCAATCTATCGCTGAGCACACACTCACTCACACAGACACACTCTATATGGGGCAATTTGGAGAACTCAATTGACCTTGATCCATGTTTTTGACCGTGGGAGGAAACCGGAGAACCCGGAGGAAACCCACGTGGACACGGGGAGAACATGAAAACTCCACCCAGATTGGGATTCGAACCAGGAATCCCTAGTGCTGAGAGGAGAACATGCCAAACCACTAAGCCACCGTGCTGTTATTAGTAATAATTAATAAGTAATTAGTTATATTAGTAATAATTAAACCCCTGTACCCTCACATGCACAGCAAAAGGTTTAAGGTTCAACCCCTCCATCCACCAAAGCTGCCATGTGGGCCCCTGAGCGAGGCCTTTAATGCTCACTGCTCCAGGGGGCGCTAATACGACTGACCCCGTGTTCTGAATACTGATTTATTGTGTTTTTCATCGGATTTTTTGACTTAATGTTACTCTATTAAAGCTGACAGTTTTCCGAGTTGGAGCTCGTTATGTCCCACCTTGTGATTGATTAATGACGCAGCGTTAGAGCGAGTCTGCACACTGCTCTGAATGAATCACCCTCTTTATTTCTTAATTATTTGGTAAATAAATCAATTTGGTTGGACGACAGACTTTGATAGCACCGTTAATAAACCTGGAGCTCCATCCCGTCGGTGGCTCCATCGCGAAGCCCGTGACTCAGTTCGTCACCCCGGCAACCCCCTCCCGGCCGAAGGCGCCCCATTCATGCCGCCCGTCAGCCGCCGTTCACAGAGGCTTTTTTTAGAGTCGGGTGTCAGAAGTGGGTCAGAGGCAGGTTTGCCGTTGGTTTTGGTTTTGATGAGAGCCGCACTCTTGCAGAGAGACCTGCATGAAGTTCTCAGGCTTCTCCGAAAGTGAGGTATGTGTTGTTTGAGCAGGACGGATTCCACGGCGACGCACAAGTTCTGACATGTGTCGGGAGAAGGGCGTGGAGCAGCGCCGGGTCTGCAAGACGGCGGGGCGGAGGACGAGTAGAGGACATGTTCATGCGGAACTCGCTGCAGAGAGCGTGAAAACGTGCGTCCACACCATCGAGGTTCCACGTTCCAGCTGAAGATCATCTCCATGTCAGTTACCACGTCCTGAACTATAAGAACCAAAAGTATCAGGACACTATACACTATGGAGGACACTCCATATAACATCTACAGGACTGTTTATGAAATGTAAAGTCTTCCCAGGACGGCACGGTGGCTTTGTGGTTTAGCATGTTCTCCTCTCAGCGCTAGAGATTCCCGGTTCGTATCCCCATCTTGGTGGAGTTTCCATGTTCTCCCCGTGTCTGCTTAGGTTTCCACCGGGTTCTCCGGTTTCCTCCCACAGTCCAAAAACATGGATCAAGGTCAATTGAGTTCTCCAAATTGCCCCATATAGAGTGTGTCTGTGTGTGTGAGTGAGTGAGTGTCCAGTGATAGATTGGTGTCCTGTCCTGGGTGTATCTGCCCAGCGCCCGAAACGTTCTCCCCTGGATGGGCACCCCCGTGACCCTAATAGAGAATAAAGCTAATGATAATGAATGAATATTACTACAAGACGGCGGGGCGGAGGATGAGTAGAGGACATGTTCATGCGGAACTCGCTGCAGAGAGCGTGAAAACGTGCGTCCACACCGTCGAGGTTCAACGTTCCATCTACATGTCAGTTACCACGTCCTAAACTATATGAACCAAAAGTATCAGGAAACTATACAGTATACACTATGGAGGACACTCCATATAACATCTACAGGACGGTTTATGAAATGCAATGCAGAAAGCTGCAAGGAGAACCGACTTAGATTGTGATGTCATAAAGTGTTCCTAAAAACCCCATGGTGGTGGTGGAGACCTAAAGCCAAAGATTTGGTTCTGCAAGTACGTCCATGTCCCAAACACCCCTGGACCTCGTGCGATCAGACCGTCGTTTAAGTAAAGGACACGGTGCGGTGGACGTACACGTCCCTCATCTGTCTTTTTATTTCTTTACGATCAGGCTGAGGACAGCCCGAAGTGGAACAGCTGCAGAGGAACCTTTATAAAGCTCGTCCTCTGCCTAATTAGGGATAATGTCTTCTCGTCTGTGTCCACAGGCCTGTTTTTAGATTCCATCTCTTAAATGAGGGAGGATGAAGCGGAAGGTACGAGCGACGTCGACCGGCGAGACGGCGGCCAAAAGCATTACGACTGTTACAGCCTAATATGGCGCGGACGCGGTCGGCGTCCGTCTTGCGTCTGCGTTTGGACGGCGTCCTTCCCGTCCAGCTGGTCTCCGTCGTGCGAGATCAAAGATGAGCGCCGAGACGCCGATCCCTTCTGCTTCAGCACACAGCTTAATTACATCCAGCGTTCTTCCAAAACACAACCTGAAACTGAATACGTACGGTATTAAAGGCGCCGCGCGCCGCTCCGTACGCCGCTCCGTACGCCGCTCCGTACGCCGATGGTCGTCCAGCTCCGTACGCCGCTCCGTATGCCGATGTTCGTCCAGCTCCGTAACAACGGGACTCTGAATTATTCAGCACGTCCAGATGGCCCCCTTGAACCTGCTCTTGACCCCTGCAGGCTGCACGCTCCGAATATGTGACTGAACACCGGGATTTGAGGAGGTGCAGGGTTGGCCTTCACGCTTTAATCTTTAATAAGTCGGTTGGAATGGCGGCACCACCTCGGACGTCTGATAATGTTTACTCAGAGTGCTACTCATTAACGTCGGAGCACACGCCGGAGGTGCTACAAAGATTAAAACTCCACTCACCTCCATGTTTACTCAGTGATAGGCTGGCGTCCTGTCCTGGGTGTATCTGCCCAACACCTGAAACCTTCTCCCTAGTTGAGGAAGACTTTGGATGGATGGACCCCCATGTCATAACAACTGAAAAAACTCCCGAGCTGGGGTGTCACGCTGGGGTGGCTCTCTGATGATTCTGATGTACTAATTAACTAGTTAAAGGATTTAGATTGTGACTTTGAACTGCGCTGATTCATTACAGCCTGTGCAAATGGGTCGTTCCGCTCCTCGAATCTGATTGGCTGAGCCTTCGGTCTGGCCGTGACATCATTAATAATACCATACCCCTCTGAGAGCTTCACATTGGTATCAGTGTGTGATATACAATACAATATTATAAATCATTAAATACAGATTCATATAAACAGAGATCAGCACTGAACCTGTTACACTGTTTATAAACTGTGTTCTGTAAATTGTTCACTAGATGGCAGCGTTTGATCGGTAAAGAAACCGCGATTCTGTTACTCAGCGATCAGCGTTCACTTTAAAAACCGAACTAAATGACATCGCTGAAGATCAGATTATTAATGATTATGTTTTTAATGAACATTTCTTTACAGTGAGTTTGTAAGTGTTTTATTAAAGCAGTCAGACTCTCGAGGTTGTGTATTATTGTAAATAAATCACGTAAAGAGGTGGCGCTGTTCTCCACTACACGCCGGGACCAATAACACCTCTTTATGGGCTTTATTCAGAATACGGCCACACCCTCTCGTACCTTATTACTTTATTATTCATTGTTGCTTTAATATCTGATAGAGTTTTGAGTTTACTGCTTTATAAACACTTTTCTCCTAAAACTTTACCTGATCGACTGTTTTTTTGTAAGTTTTGCAAACTTTTTTAATATTTCTGTTGATATTAAAGCTGTGTGGAGACTGCAGTGCTGAACTTTAGTTAAACCTCTGGTGTTCTTGTGTTCTCTGGCGTGCTGATGGGACGTCATTACTTCTCTGAGTCTGAAGGCAGTAAACCGTCCGTCCGTCCGTCCGTCCGTGTTTGCTCTGTGATAAACACTCCCATTGTCCCTGAATTGTCTCTAATTGATCTGTTTTCAGACACGAGGTTCTGCTGATCGCTGCTGAATGAGAACTCTGTGCAGAATGCTGCGAAGAATTAGGGACGAACCATGAAATGAGGATCATGTGAGCAAACGACGCCTCCCCTCCCGCTTACCATCACCGGCCAAGGCGGCCGGCCGGCTACCGTAAACTGACCCCGCGCAACACGCTTTAAGGTAATTGAAACTATACTGTTATTATGGGATTATAAATAATCTGAGATATTTTCATTACAAAACGCAGATCATATGTCTGCATTTAATCTCCGTTCTATCAGGTTTAAGATTAAAATCCTAATCCCAAATACCGGTTTCTCTAATCTTTTAATCTATCCTATCCGAGAAATTAAAAACGTAAAGTCTTACACGTACAGTTCTGTCCAGATGTTGGTATTTTATTCTGTGCTGATCAGCTGAATGCCGCAGGTCCATGGAGGCAGAGCTTCAGGACGGGGTGAGATGGAGAATCATCCAATGAATAGACTAATAATAAACAGTATAGCAGGACGGCAGCACCTCGCAACCTTCTGAGTGGTTTATACACCGAGCTCAGACCTGATGAGCGATGTGAGAGTCGTCTCTTTTCAGATTACTCACAGACGGAGGTCGTTCATCAGCAGTATCTCTGTGAACATCTCCTGTCAGCTTATCTCACATGGACTCATATTTTCCTTCGTCTGGATGAAACCAAGAGTGAGACAGATCTCATGACATTCATCTGAATGATGCACCGCAGCATAAATCATCCTCCACCGTACTTTATAATCCCTACAGTTCTTCTCCTCCATGTCTAAAGGATCACTTCCCAGTGGAAATGGTCATACATCAGTGTCAGAGCTGCAACCCTCTTCTACGTCAGCTCTGTGATGAAATCGGTCCAACGGGAATACCTTTCAACAACCATCACCCACCCCCACCCTCCAAACCACACACACCATTCATGTATTCATCATAACACGAGATGTTGAGATGGTTCTCATGAAATATTGACTCATATAAGACAGAATAACGTCTCAC
The DNA here is from genome assembly GCA_019802435.1 of Corydoras maculifer. Lineage (NCBI taxonomy): Eukaryota > Metazoa > Chordata > Actinopteri > Siluriformes > Callichthyidae > Corydoras > Corydoras maculifer. The sequence goes on from JAFMOD010000247.1 coordinate 311,534, forward strand.
AGCTCTGCAGGGTGAGTGTAGGTTTGGATTCTAAACGTCCATCCCACAAATGCTCCACAGGATGAAGATCCAGGGATTTTGAAGGCCAGATGAGCAAGAACTTTGTCATGTTTAAAGAACCGGCTCATAACTCACAACCCATGGGACCTTGTCCTGACAGTGTCCTTCGCCTACGACATTGCTTGGGTGAGCTGTACCGTCCAAACATCTATCCAGAGGTACAGGAGAACCTGTTGGAACACATTCCCCACCCCATTACACAATTCCAGGTTTAAAGGTTCCCTTTAAGTATAGAAACTAAAATAATGTGGGGAATAATTCAAAACAGTGAGAACTCAAGGTTTAAGGATCCATCATCCATTAATAACTGACAAATTCTCACCATCCATTCATCCATCCATTATCTTCAGCTTTATCCTCTATTAGGGTCGCGCGGGGGGGGGGGGGGTTCCCCATGCCCTTCCAGGGGAGAACGTTTTGGGCGCTGGGCAGCTACACCCAGGACTCGGGGGGCAATCTATCACTGTGTACACTCACTCACACAGACAAACTCTATATGGGGCAATTTGGAGAACTCAATTCACCTTGATCCATGTTTTTAGACTGTGGGAGGAAACCGGAGAACCCGGAGGAAACCCACGGGGACACGGGGAGAGCAGGGAAACTCCACCCAGATGGGTATTCGAACCGAGAATCCTTAGTGCTGAGAGGAGAACATGCTAAACCACTAAGCCACTGTGTCACCAATTATCACAATTATTATTATTATTATTATTTTAATTGTTATTATCATTATTAATATTATTGTTATTATTATTATTAATATTGTTATTATTATTATTATTAATGTTGTTATTATTATTATTGTTTATTATTATTATTATTGTAATTATTATTATTATTATTATTAATTGCAGTCAGTATTTCACAGTACACTGTGCTCTGTAGTATTTACAGCTTTGTTAGTAAATAGTAGGCGTCCTGCGGGGGCGTGTTCAGTATTTGTGTTCTGTCCTCGCACCTCGTGTCCTCACTCTCCTGCTGACATGTCCATGCTTCACTCTGAATTCCTCATATCCGGTACGAAGCCCATCCACCGAGGCCTGAGCCGCTGTAATGCAATAACAGTTTATGAAATGACTCGAGATGTATGAGGTCCTTCTGCGACGTCCCCGCTCGGTCTGGCCGGGGACATTATCAAGATTAGTGTCGGGCTCGGCTTGCCGGAATGGAACTCATAGGAATTAATAACTAGCATTACTGCGTTGGTGGTGCATCAGAGGCTGAAATGACCTTATTAGCGCACAGCGGCCTGATGGTACACGATGTAAACATACGCTCAGAAAGCCGGTTTAGTGGAGACCTGTTCCACGCAATTACCTGAACACTGCTGGGCACTAAACGCTGTGTAGACGGGACTGACCCTGAACCTGTGCAAATCAACAGGACATGTGGTGGCGTGAGAGGGAAGAGTGTCGTCCAATGAACAAAACTCAACTTACATTTTATATAAATATTCATGATGATGTCCATCTGTAAGAATACACTTTTGGCAAAAAAAACAAAAAACAAAACATTTTCCTTGTAGTTCATCCCAAACAAGTTGCAGGTATGTTCTCCCCGTGTCTGCGTGGGTTTCCTCCGGGTGTTCTCATGTTCTCATTTGTAAGTCGCCTTAGATGAAAGCATCTGCTGAATGTAAATGTGATGTCGGTTATCATGTCCAGCATGTTTCACTTGCTTTCACATCTGCTTGGATTGCTGACCATGTGTCCTGAGAACATGTGTAGAAGACGATAAGTCACACACCTCTCCTCCTGTCAGGTCCTGCAGCGTTGGCAAGGCTCATCTACAACCCACACCACCATCTATACCTATTCAGTAACTGCGGGGGTTGCTGCAGAGGTTGATGACTTACACAGAGATCCAGGTGATGTCAGTGAGTCTACGCTTTAGTGTGTGTAGCACCTCTGTTCTGCTCGGATTTAGAGACAATGAATGAATTTGCATCAGGTTATTGTTTAAAATAATAAAACAGCTGTAATGATCCAAACCTGACCACTTTATTAGATTAGTTCAGGTGTGCACCGCCTACTGTATGAGATGAGAAGGAAATAAAGAAAACAACTTCCTTCTTTATTACACACCTGAAAAAAATCCATCCATCCATAGGGTCGTGGGGGGAGGGGGGGGTCCCCATGCCCATCCAGGGGAGAACGTTTTGCGTGCTGGGCAGATACACCCAGGACAGAGCGCCAATCTATTGCTGGGTACACACTCACTCACACACACACACTCTATATGGGGCAATTTGGAGAATTCAATTCACCTTGATCCATGTTTTTTGGACTGTGGGAGGAATCCGGAGAACCTGGAGGAAACCCATG
>JAFMOD010000247.1:314072-341926 GCA_019802435.1 Corydoras maculifer
CTGGGCAGATACACCCAGGACAGGGGGGCAATCTATCACTGGACACACACTCACTCACACACACACTCTGTATGGGGCAATTTGGAGAACTCAATTGACCTTGATCCATGTTTTTTGGACTGCGGGAGCAAACCGGAGAACCCGGAGGACACCCACGCGGACACGGGGAGAACATGGAAACTCCACCTCGATTGGGATTCGAACCGGGAATCCCTAGTGAAGAGAGGAGAACATGCCAAACCACCAAAAAAAATCAGTCTTATTAATTAGTAAGCTGTAAATAATAAAGTCCAGTGAATTAGCAGTTGGCGGCACAGTGGCTTAGTGGTTTGGCACGTTCGCCTCTCAGCACTAGGGATTCCCGGTTCGAATCCCCATCTGGGTGGAGTTTCCATGTTCTCCCCGTGTCTGCGTGGGTTTCCTCCGGGTTCTCCGGTTTCCTCCCACAGTCCAAAAACATGGATCAAGTTAATTGAATTCTCAAAATTGCCCCCTATAGAGTGTGTGTGTGAGTGAGTGTGTGCCCAGCGATGGATTGGCGCCCTGTCCTGGGTGTATCTGCCCAGCGCCCGAGACGTTCTCCCCTGGATGAGCATGGAGAACCCCACCACGACCCTAATAGAGGATAAAGCGGGAGATAATGAATGAATGAATGAATTAGCAGTTAAACGTAAGTCTTCTGCCTGCGTTCTCATCGAGTGACGTCGGAACTCTAAGGCGACTTACCGCTTCTGCTTAAATAACCCTGAGTGCTGGTGATGGAGGTGCCCTAGGTAGGGAGCATGCCGTTCTCCCGTCTCTCTGGCGCAGGGCCCTCGGGTTCGGGACGGAGCCGGTGAGCCGGGCTGAGTGCGGGACTGAGAGTGCGGCGGAGAGGGAGGAGCTGTCAAAGTTTTAAGTCGGGAGAGGTTTTCCGTCACGCCGAGCAGACAGGCTTCTACAGCTATGGAGTAACAGAGATCAGAACGCAGACTCTCCACCAGGCACCACAGAGACGAAATGGCCTCGTTTTTAAGCAGCGGACTCCTGCTGGTCCTCTCGCTCCAGGTCTGCGGCTGCGCGACGCCGGAAAAGAAAGGTACGAACGCGCTTTACTGCCCGCTCTGCTCAGTCCATCCAACATTACCATCAAACTTTACAAACAGCTCGGTTATGAACGTACGATCTGCCCAAAGTGTCAGGGAATGGAGGTGACGTGTGATCTGTCAACCCTGCCATGTCCGAAGGTGTGTTAGGGTTTTTTATTATTTTTAATTACTATTATTATAATTTTTAGAGTTGTTCCTTCTGTGTGTTCCAATAGCAAAACCAAACTAAGCGTGCATCCAGAGAACGTCGTGATTATCGCGCCACCCATCTCTTAGAAATGAAGGTCCAATAAAGAAAGAAACATTTTTTGGTTTGTTTTAATGAACAGAACAGAATTCTTATATTGAAAGTAAGATCGAAAGTATGTTGTATTCCACACGGTTCTGAAAACAAAAAGTTTTTCCAGACAAAGGGAGTGTGCTTTAGAGTTAACAGTACGCAAGAGTTAATCATGTTTTAATGCCGCTGGAGTTCCTGTTAAGCAACATGACAGTCATTATCAGACGGGGGGGTTAAACAGCACAGGTGGGTTATAGAACACAGCCCCGGGGGGGTGGGGGTGGGGGGTTTATGGGTTCTAATCTCCTATAATGTATAAACGCATTTCATCTATAGAAAGCGGCTCTGTGGTTGAAGCCGGGCGCTCGGAGCGTGTTTTGGGGTTCGGGGATTTCCGGAGGCGCTCGGGGAGCCCTCGGCTCGGCTCGGTGATGCGCATGCGCGCAGGTCGTCGTGCCCGGCGGGACGGAGGTCGTTGGTCGTTCGGTGGGTCAGTCTCTCTGAGGCGGCCTGGTTTCTTTTCCAGTCGACGTTTCAACACGAACCCCACCGTGAAACTGCCCCCCCGCGGTTTACTGCGTTTATTCCGGCGGCTTCCTGTTTAAACACGAGATAAACATGAGGAGCATCCAGGTGTGAGAGCAACGTCACTCCGTTTTATCACCGACGATCCGGTTCCTCAGGTCGGGTCAGTCTGAGGTAAAATGTCCGCGCACAAGGTTCTAGAAACCAACTTACAACATCCATCCATTGGCTTCCGATTGATCCTGTACTAGGCTCGCGGGGTGGGGGTGGAGGGCTCCCTATGCCCCATCCAGGGGAGAACGTTTCAGCCGCTGGGCAGATACACCCAGGACAGGGGGCAATCTATCACTGGACACACACTTACTCACACAGACACATTCTATCCATCGGGGGGGGGGGGGCAATTTGGAGAACTCAATTGACTTGATCCATGTTTTTGGACTGTGGGAGAAAACCCATGCGGACACGGGGAGAACATGGAAACTCCACCCAGATGGGGATTCGAACCGGGAATCCCTAGCGCTAAGAGGAGAACATGCTAAACCACTAAGCCACCGTGCCACCAGACACATTCTATATGGGGCAATTTGGAGAATTCAATTCACCTTGATCCATATTTTTGGACCGTGGGAGGAAACCCGGAATTCGAATCTGGAATCCCCGGTGAACGTGCCAATCACTAAGCCACCGTGCCGCGCCAACTTATAAAAGTTCTTGTAAGTTTTAATTTAATTTAGGTGTGCAGTTAATGTGGACTTAACGCAGACCAAACATGAGCACGGAATCTAATGAAATGAGGAACAGTGAATTAACATCCCTTCGATTGAATAATTGAATCCTGTTATAATTTGACTCAGACGGTCATGACATTAATCCAAATTAAGACTTTAAACCTTGTGACAACTATGTAGGAGTCGTAATCCTGTTAACTAACGAATTTCTGAAACATAATCACGTAAAAATGCCTCAGGATACTAATTACAAAGTAAACATGAACACGTTTCTAAAACCAATTATAAGTCCAGTACTTAATATTAATATACATCGTTGGGAAATGAAAAAATAATTCGTAGTTCCCAACGTAATCTCTTTAGATTAAAGAACTCGTTGCTTCCGGCTGTGATGTGGGTGTTTTAAAATATTTTAATAGCAATAAAAAAAAAGCCCACAGGATTAAAATGTGTGTGATTAACCTGGAGCACCAAGAAAACCCATCTACAGGAATAATGATAATCCTGTACCAATTAAAATTTAGAGAACTGAATAAACAGATTTACAAAGCATCGGAAATGAAAAGGGCTGCAGGGCAGAAACGCTTTAATAAATCCATGAAAGTCCCTGAAAACTGAGGGCCAACAAATACTTTCTATGTTAAAAAAAACACTATTGAGATTTAAGTTTGCTGATAGGTCGGTGTATTACGGTGATCGTAGAATGTTGACTGTAGTTCAAGTTATTTATTTCTATAGCGCTTTTTACATCAGAACGTCGTCACAAAGCAGCTTTACAGAATGAGAAGCCTTTAAACCCCCAAAGAGCAAGCCGAAGCGACAGTGGCAAGAAAAAACTCCCTTTTATGTTGTTATTCAAGGAAGAAACCTTGGGAGGACCAAGACTCAGTGGGGGACTCATCCTCCTTGAGTGGCCAGGCAGCAACAACAATGTAGGACAGCCATGTAGAGACATTTAACAAATGGAAAAACTAAAAACTGGAAAACTATATGTGAGTCCATTAAGGGGGCGTCCTGCAGGACCGCCAGTCCAAAAGTGTAGTAGTAAAGCAAGGAAGGTAAAAAAGACATCCACAGAGAAACAAGTTAGAAAGAAAATCAAGATGGAACAAACAAAATGTACAAAATGTCATGAAACGTGTTTATTAAACCTCTCTGAAGGCCTGTACTGTAATTCTTGAAGAAGATTCTAGATGGTTGTCTCTTAATAAGTTTGAACCATTTGACTTGAAGGTCCGGTTGATGTCAAGGAGGTTAAAGTAAAGCACGTCCTCAGAAGACGCTTGACTTTGCCTGGCCTTTTGGACGAAGCGATCTCTCCTGCTCCTTTTGCCATACAGTTTTTTTTTATTCTACAGCGAAACATTAACATTTAATTGCTCGCTTCTGTCTCAATAATTTGGCCGTTCAATCAGGTTAGTTAATGGTGATCTCCATGTAAATGGTGACCGGTGCCAATACTGACAGATGGGAGGCGCAAATCAGATTATTACAGTCTGCTTCCTCTTTTGGCCGGTCACTTCTGATGCTGTGTTCGGTCCAGCCGAAGATGGGAATCACCTTCTGCTGTCATCATGGCACTGCCACCTCCATGGCAACCCCCTCCTAATTGAGCGTCTTGTCCTTATTCAGGTCTAGCGTTTTCTAAGCTTGTTGTCAGGAACATAGAAAAATCAGGTCTAAGAAGAAGAGCAGCTGAGTCACTGTTTCAAATGAAGAGTCAAGAGTCTGATCTCCACACGCCAAGAAACTGCTAGATAGATTAATAAACCAGAAAGATCCTAAATCAGAGCCAGCGGCTCCGTAATCAAATACAGCGTGCAGGCTGACGAGAGCGCTCTCTGTTACCACGCCGTTGTCTCGTGTTCTGATTACGACGTGCTTTTGAAAGATTGGGCCATAAAAGTTTGGCCTGCTCGTCCATTTTTACAGCCGGTGGCCCAACTATCAGTCCTGCAAATCACATACGCTGATTAAACCATATAATCCGATTCATTAGGGGCGCCAGTGCGCTTTACACTAGATGATTCGTTCATAGAGACATTTAAGGTTTATCTGACTATATAGGGCTTTATGGCCACGTCTTATCTTCAGGCGTATGGAACTGGTTCACTCGATTCAAATTTTGGACAAAGTAGGCCAAAGTCGAGAGGCTGGATTTCTTCCAATCCCTAAAGAGTGCCGTAGTCCCTGCGTTCCCTGCTGAAGGTCAGCAACAAGACACAGGGTTTGGGACTATTTAGTCTTTTCTTTATGTTGCCTTGTTCTTATCAGTCATGTGTACCGTCGGGTCAATGTCACCCATTCACATCTCTACTCAACGTGGAGCTATGCGAAAAATGTTCAGTCTGGAGTCTGGAGTGTATAACGCACGTTTTATTATACCAGTGTAAGACAAATACGAACGGCATGAGGGACGACGTCTATGCTGATCGTCAGGTGAACAGGTGAAGAAACATAGATCTGTCGGTTTATAGAATGGTTCAGAACCTTGGTTGTTTGTTGACGAGCGGAGCGTTAGGTGTAATGAGTGTTTCTGACCATGCGGGTCACGGGTTTATAAACCGAACAAAGCAAGTTATTATTTGTGCAGTATTTTACTACGCTTTTGATTTGTCTCTGCAAAATGTGATTATATACAAGACATGTGGGCTGAGAGACATAATTCCTGGATCTACATTTATTTTATACCGCATTTACCGCCTCTAAGGGTCAGATTTTTAGATGGTCCAGATTTTTAACTGGTCCAGCATATGGTAGACCTGGGTTTAAGTCTCAGTACTTAGTACATAGTACATCTACCCTGGTTGGGCATCTTCAGGCACCGATTCTAGTTCCAAATAGAATAGCAGGAGTAAAATATGGTTCTTTATAAACGCTGCTGTGAAACAAAGAAGCTTCACTTCCAATTTTGTCCGGGACAGCAAAAATGCGTCAGGACTGCAGAACAAACTAATTGGGAGAAAATGTAGCGTCTATAAATCTTGGGAACGCTGGACGTGGCTTGCAGGGCATCTCTATAAACTAGATTAGTGGTCAGCCATTCAGCGATTGTTACAGAGCCATTCCAGGAAAATCTCACCGACGCCACAGAAAATAATTGGTAAGCGTCGATGCGTGTTACAACAGGGTGACGGTGGCGGCCAATGCAGAGGACATTTCGGCTGCAGATACCGTGGACAGGCGGGAAATACGTGACGTCTCTGTGGTTTGGATGTGCATGTGGGACCGTGAGCCTGTAACGATCATAGAAAAATGTTTCTGACAGATATTTTATTTGACACAGCCACAAGACTCGCGTACGGACTCCCGTCACCGGGGTCCCGACATGGGAGTCCAGACTCCAGATGATGGGAGGATGCATTCTTAATGAGGCTGAACTCACCGACAGCTCGGCTCAGTTTGAGAGGATCGCTTACGTTCCTCGCATTAATGCTGGACGTGAAACAGACATGCGTATTTGCGGAGCGTCCGGATGGTCGGACACACTGAGGGAGTTTGTTTGCTGAGTTGAGAATAAAAAAAAAAGTGTCCAAGAAGGTCTGAAGCAGTACAATGGACTTGAACTTGTACTCAAAGTATAGTTATGTGGTAGATTCTCTGCTGCTGTTCTCACCGCTATTAAAATAAAGAAAATACCAGATGCATTCTGGGAATTTTGACCACCCATGTCCACACTAGTGACCTTCTGATGCCCCCTCAAAAAACCCACATCAAAGTCCAGCACTCAAGATTGTGGGTTTTTCCACGCCAACCTCACCTCACCTTCTTGTTATGGTCCTAACTCTTCACTCCCACTGGTGTAGTCGGGTGTGGTCGCTCAGTGGTGGGGTGTTGGGTTATCGATCTGAAGGTTTCGGGTTCAAATTGCAGGTCCACGAAAGTTACCAATGTGGGTCCTGGGGCTCATGTTGTTAAAGTTGACCTCAACCACACCCATCATGGTGGACATCTGAGACACCTCCAACTCCCGCTGATCAGTTTCGATTGTTCCTATAGATCAGTCCTTCTCAATTATTTTCTGTTAAGCCCCCCCAGGAAGAAGAAAACATTTTGCCCCCCCCACACACACACACACACGCGCACCCCCCCCCCCTGCACATGACAAAATAGGAGAGAGTATTTTGACACGCCCACTGTAGTCTGATTTTTCTATAAATTTGTTCTATAATGTCTCCTTATTAACAATAAAGAAAAGAAAAAAGAAAGAAATAGAGATCAACTTACAACAAAGAATTATTTTATTAACTTTGTTTTTTAGTTTGTAACAGAAACGAATAAAATCCTGATTTAAACCAGAAACATTTCTGAACTGAGCGGCATTTAATACTGAAAAATAAAATAAAATCACTAAATAATAATGAATTCACATTCATCAGCAAGATTCATTCAGGAGCAAAATTTATTAACTTTAACCTACAAAACTAAAATATTAACACTTATATTATATTAACACTTTAACCTACAAAACTAAAATGAATACAGCAATGTGTGCTGTTTTTTTGTTTTTTTAATCTAAATATTGAAGTCAGATCTGATGTCTCTCAGCTTTTCTGATGCAGTTTTCATAAAGCGGGACGATCGCTGCTCTGCGTCACGTTTACGATTAAAAACTCAATCAGTGTGATCGGGGTGTAAAGTGACGCCTTCATTTATTTAGCTTCACGCTGTCCGCTGCCAACATTTAAAGACACAGAAGACACACCGGTCTTTCTTCGTCTCCCACCTTCGTTACAGTGAAGTCAAGCGTTACATACACTTCGTTATATTTCCTCGTTTTAGTTTTCGGTTGGCTTTTGTTGCTCTCATTGTCTTCGTCTCTCTCCACCTTTCTCTCATCTCTGTTAAATATTTGTCCATGTTGTCTCTTGGGTTTGTTCAGTACACTTAATATCACTTGCTCTGTGATATCTTGTTATGCGCCCCCCCCCCCCCCCCCCAGGCATCGTACTGGGGGGGCGCCGCACTATTTGAGAATCACTGCTGTAGATGAACGGTGGAAATGCGCTATTGTAATGAGTTTAAACTGCCTTCCTCACGAGCCATCACTTTGTGTTAAAGCAGAAGAGACGCTTCACTGAGCAGCCAAGACACATGCAGCTGCTCGTTCACTCACTCGCTCGCTCGCCCGCCCGATCAGCGTTTCCCCAAAACTGCTGTGTTTTTTTCCCAACTCCTCACAAATTGCTCATGTTTAAAGACAGCGTTTCCAAATATTTCTAGACAGCTACTGACGGCTGATGTGAGGCGCTCACTTACGACGCCCGAGCGTCCCCGTTGGGTCGTTACGACGCCCGAGCGTCCTCGTTGGGCCGTTACGACGCCCAAGCGTCCTCGTTGGGCCGTTACGACGCCCGAACGTCCCCGTTGGGTCGTCACGACGCCTGAGCGTCCCCGTTGGGTCGTCACGACGCCCGAGCGTCCCCGTTGGCTCGTTGGAACGTTGGCTCGTTGGAGCGTTACCTCGACGTGTTCATGTTCATTCTCAGGGAGACGTTTCTTTTCCGCATGCCGTTTTTTTTTTTTTTTTGTGCCAGCCAGCTAAATCTAATTAAAGTGCTTACTTGCGAAACGTGGCCTGTAATTTATCAAAACACGAGGCGGGCAGGTGAGATAATAACGTGTTTTCCTGAGATTTGAACCCTTGGTGGCTGAACCGCAGCTGGTAATGTAATCGAAGCCGACAGCCACCTGCACAATACGCCCTGTTGACCGAGTATTATTTGCATGACCAAGAAAGTAATCAGCTGTAATTAACCGGGGACGCACTGAGCTAATACTGGGACTCGTGCTCGGGTCGGCGCTGGCCGTCGGCCCCGCACTGAAATCCGATCAGGCTTTATTGGTCTCTTTGAGATTGGATGTGAGTTGAAACAGATCATTAAATATTGTGTTATTGCTCTTTAATTGTTACGGTAATCTGTTAATTATAAAGTTTCTCACTTGGCTCGAGAACTCCAGCAGAATTGCGGTGTGTTTGTTGCTCCCTGAATGCAGTGTGGCTCATCGGTCGTTTATTATTCCTTTCTTGGGCTCGGTAGCGGAGGAAGCCATCAGGCTGAAAGCCCCTCACTTCGGTCGCTTCATATCGGTTCATATTGCAGAGTCCAGACTTTTGCTCTTAATGATTTATGTGGCCGATCTGGCACTAATCAAGTTTTACTCCATTAGTGTTGTTTGCATTGAGGAGCCATCAGTGGTCCCGGCCTCCACGCTGAGGCTGCCAAGAGCCCTTCTCAGGGGGTTTGAATCTGTTCAGGCAGTGAGGTTGCACATGTGAAAGACATCGTCCTGTCCCTGCTCTGATCCTGTAGAGAAGCTTCACCTCTGATGTCCTGACCAGCAAATAGAATTGGGAGACTTTAAATATGGACTGTCTGTATAATTATAAATCTCATGATTGTACTCATAACGGTTCATGTTCGCATTTACAATCAGCAGAGGCTTTTATCCAAAGCGACTTACAGATGAGAACATCACAGTCAGAAGTTCTGAAGAAAACCAGCTCCACTGTAAATTCATCAAACCTGATTGTTATTTGATGCTGCACCCCCCCCCCCCTTTTTCCCTTAAATGTTTAAAATTTCAAACGTTCTCATTCATCTGCAGAACGTCTTTCCTATAGATAAGATCCTCCCATGAACATATATACACTGTATATAAAAAACAGTCCCATTACCACAGGAGGGTCAAATCAAACCCCATATTCGGAATTCAGACAGAGTTCAGACAGATGTTTGCATCCCATTTGTAGAAACAGTTTGGGGAAGGCCTCAAAGTAAGGTCCATTTAGTTATAATGGGGTGGAGTCCTGACCATCATCATACCCGGCATATCTATACTTGTTTTCCAACATCAGTGTCTGACCTCAGAGACGAGCTCATCAAGTGCTTTCATCAATCGGTTTCCAAATTTACACAAGATGCTTAATTGTGTTTAATTACATTTAAATTACATTACATTTGGCAGACACTTTTATGCAAAGCGGCTTACACAGAGTTACATACAGAATGGGTTTTGCTCAAGGACCCACATTGGTATCATCAGTTGACCTGGGATTTGAACCCCCCACCCTTGGATTGTTAGCCCTTCATTTAGTGTTTAAGTTGCATGTCTCCATACTTTTGAACCTTTAGTATATATTTGTATAAGTTTTATAGTGCGGTCAGGTTATATGGTATGTGTCTCAGGATCAGCCGTGTTTAATTTTTAGGACAGAGTAGTTACGAGCTAAATAATAACTCTGTTGGACTGAACCTATCCCAGTAAGATACCTGATCTGCAGTCGGTCCGTCCACTCCCAAATCCCAAGTCCACTCTCAGGTTGGGATCAGGTTTAATGTGTTATTGGAGGACGGCCGGGTTAATTGTTCACCTCTATGTTTTCTGTAACTGTCTGTTGACGTTGGAGGATACAGATTTGTCTTTGTGACGGGATAGGTCCGGCTCAGGTTCGAACAGAAACCCTAAATGTTACTCAAATTCACTTGCCGCTGAATGTCATGTTTACGGACTCGGCCCACGCTGGTAAGTGTGAGTAAACCCGAGACCCGTGTGACCTGACGAGATGCTGATGGGGTCTGTACTTCAGTCCCCAAAATGTAAACATCTCTGAAGGACTGAGCAACCTCAAAGAGACCGCCACCAAACACCACAGCCGTTCCATGAACTGATCATTACACGGTCACTGGGGACGTCTTCATTCCCCTTTAATAGTCTATATAGTTCTTTATGTGGTTCTTCATGGAGGAACCAGTGTGTTTGGACGTGTCCCATCAGCTTTACATTCTTTACAGAGTTCAGTGAAACTTGTTGACCCACAAAGCACCTCTCTCTTCAGGTCCATCCTCAGACGTACCCCTTCACTTTAATTTCATTTTCTTTTTCAAAGTGACTGGTTTATTATTTTATTGGTAGTGTGTTTAAATTCCTCCATCCATTCTCTCTACTTTCCCTTTGATTTTGTCCAATGGTCAGTTCCTCCTAGGTGGCTCGGTGGCTTAGTGGTAAGCATGTTCTCCTCTCAGCGCTAGAGATTCCCGGTTCGAACCCCTATCTGGGTGGAGTTTCCATGTCCTCCCCGTGTCCGCGTGGGTTTCCTCCGGGTTCTCCGGTTTCCTCCCTCAGTCCAAAAACATGGATCAAGTCAATTGAGTTCTCCAAATTGCCCCATATAGAGTGTGTGTGAGTGTGTGCCCAGCGATGGATTGGGGTCCTGTCCTGGGTGTATCTGCCCAGCGCCCGAAACGTTCTCCCCTGGATGGGCATGAGGAACCCCCCCTCAACTCACAACCCTAATATAAAATAAAATGGAAGATATGGATGGATGGTCAGTTCCTCCTAAAGAGAACCACCCCCTTTATACTTTATAGTAGGCAATATTTTGGTTTTCAGCAAATTTCCTTTGTGGAAAATTGTAGAACCACCTGTCCCTTCAGCGCGGTCCCTGCTCTGTGGCGTCCTCATCTGTCCCGTGGTCGAAGGATGCTCGATTTTCCCAGGATCACATCTGCAGAAGGTCTTTGGCGAGCAGAAAAAATGGACTCCTGAGGAACGGCAGTACCTCCTGCTCGGCTAAACTATCGAGCAGCCATCTAACCTGGCACCGACCCCCTCTTCCTGCTGCTCCAAAGCGCCTCTCGGTTGGACGGAGAACAATGCGGGGTTTCTGCGAGAGTAATTTGTCGGCGTTGGACGGCCGGTGTCGGGTTCCGTGATGTTTTAGCCATGTGCACTTAGATAAGTGCCCCTGACATCGCGTGGGCTCACAAACGTCAAGGACCCATTTGATTTGATGCTCCAACACCGCCGTCCGCCTGTCCACTCGTTTACTCACACGCTGGCCGTTTGGCAGTCAGGTTGTCGGTTTGGTGCAGGGGTTCGGGATTTGGAACGGCAGTTTATGACAGAAAAACAACAATTATCTGACTCTTAATGAACTGGGGAAGGAAAGGAGAAGCGTGTGTTCAAGTTCAAGTTGCAGTAATTTATTTCTGTGGTGTTTTTTACCTCAGAACGTCGTCACAAAGCAGCTTCACAGAATGAGAAGCCTTTAAACCCCCAGAGAGCAAGACCAAGAGACAGCGGCAAGACAAAACTCCCTGTTATGTTGTTATTCAAGGAAGAAACCTTGTGAGGACCAAGACTCGGTGGGGGACTCGTCCTCCTTGAGCGGGGGGACAGCAACAACAGTGGGGTACAGACATGTCCAGATATTTAACAAATGGAAAAACTAAAAACTGGAAAACTATATGTGGGTCCATTAAGGGTGTCCTGCAGGACCGCCAGTCCAATAGATATTCAGTCTCGGTTTCGTCCGACGTCACCTCTCGACAAGTTCTGTTGACCTGGCGACTGATCCCTTTCGGGACGCATTTCCTCGTCTACCTCATTCCCACTTGGTGTTGGAATTGGGCTCAGCTTTTTAACTTTTTTTAAATTTTAGATCTTCTGACGGGCGGCACGGTGGCTTGGTGGTTTAGCATGTTTTCCTCTCAGTGCTGGGGATTCCAGGTTTGAATCCCGTTCTGGGTGGAGTTTCCATGTTCTCCCTGTATCCGTGTGGGTGTCCTCCGGGTTCTCCGGTTTCCTCCCACAGTCCAAAAACATGAATCAAGTCAATTGAGTTCTCCAAATCGCCCCATATAGGGTGTGTGTTCAGCGATAGATTGCCCCCGTCCTGGGTGTATCTGCCCAGCCCCTGAAACGTTCTCCCCTGGATGGGCATGGGGAACCCCCCCCCCCCCATGACCCTAATAGAGGATAAAGTGGGAGATAATGGATCTTCTGAGTTTTTATTCCAACTCAGAGGATATGATTGTGAACCCACCTGCAGGCGATGGTGTGCCATGTCCACCCCGTGGACGATCCTGTTGTTCGGAAAGACGTGCATGACCCTCTCGGACCTGAGCGAGTCACGCGGTGGCAGCTTTATTGCGTTTCCATGATCGAATGGGCCGCCGCGCTGGAAAGCAACCTCGGAATCCGGTCGGAAAAAAAAACGCACACTTTCCCATCACTGCGTTTACATCTCATTAAACCCGCCGGGTCCCACGTGAGCTGCCCCGTCATGCGCCCGGCTATTTTACAGCACCCCCCCCCCCCATCTATTTGTACAATTCCATACCACGCATTCGACTCTTTAAAACGCTCTCCTCGTTACTCCAATTATCGGATGCTGAACGGCGTCCGCTCAGCAGAAGAGAGTCCTCATGACACGAGAGCAAACAGACTGATCTGTCGGTAAAGACGCCGACCGTCAGACAAATATTTGTCCGGACTAATTAAGCAAACAAGGGCAGTTGTTCTCTTCTGCTGTATTAGCAGATCCACAGTAATCACGCAGCGTGTGGGACTCATGTCCAGACATTTCACCATGAGGCCTTCAGAGTCCCATCCATTAATCCCATCAAATCAGCGCAGTGAGGGGGGGGTTCTGAGGTTTTACCTACATAATGGTTGCAGAATGGTTACGTGTGTGTGTGTGTGTGTGTGTGTGTGTGTGTGTGTGTAAAACAGGTCCATGTTCTAATCAGGAACCAAAATAATTGAGGTGAATCCTATGACAGGTTCATAATCTTCCCATCCATTCATTCATTATCTGCCGCTTTATCCTCTATTAGGGTCGTGGGGGGGGGGGTTCCCCATGCCCATCCAGGGAAGAACGTTTCGGGCGCTGGGCAGATACACCCAGGACAGGACGCCAATCTATCACTGGACACACACTCATACACACGCACACTATATATGGGGCAATTTGGAGAACTCAATTAACTTGATTCATGTTTTTGGACTGTGGGAGGAAACCGGAGAACCCGGAGGAAACCCACGTGGACACGGGGAAGACATGCAAACTCCACCCAGATGGGGATCCACCGTGCTGCATGGAAAAATGGGCGACACAGTGACAGTGGCTTAGTGGTTTAGCATGTTCTCCTCTCAGCGCTGGGGATTCGAGGTTTAAATCCCGATCTGGGTAGAGTTTGCATGTCCTCCCAGTGTCCGTGTGGATTTCCTCCGGGTTCTCCGGGTTCCTCCCACAGTTCAAAAACATGGATTCAAGGTCAATTGCCCCATATAGAGTGTGTGTGTGTGTTTGTGTCCTGGGTGTATCTGCACATCGCCTGAAATGTTCTCCCCGGATGGGCATGTACTCATGAACTACCCCCCCTCCCCCCTATACTCTATTTTAATCAAAAGTAGTCAGTGGGTCGTTCTGCGGTCCTCATTAGGTCCACACCTGACACTCCGGTGATGCTCTGTGGTCAAACTGTTTTCTTAAATGAATGTGATCTGAACCTGGTCCGTTACCCTCGGTGTACGTTACTCCTCTGTCTGTCCCGTGTGAGGTGGAGGTTAGGAGCGCAGGGTTAATCTCTAACACTCTTATTATTTTATTCGTGGCATAAAGTAACTGAAGCGGGTAAATGAGTGCAGTGGACGGAATGTGGCG
Organism: Corydoras maculifer; assembly: GCA_019802435.1. Lineage (NCBI taxonomy): Eukaryota > Metazoa > Chordata > Actinopteri > Siluriformes > Callichthyidae > Corydoras > Corydoras maculifer. Next base: position 328,149 of record JAFMOD010000247.1, read on the forward strand.
TTTCCCTCTGAGACGGTCAGATAGAGGGGACAGATTTGCACTCGACGGTCGTGTGTTATATTTAGCACGTTTGGGAGAAAGCGCTGAGGACGGCGGGACGGCGGGACCCGGAGAATCACAACCTCACGACTGTTTCATTATTCTATTTTTGTTCTTTAAACCCGAGCCGGCGGGTTCTGGATGAATACCTGCTCCCTGTGTGTGTGTGTGTGAGTGTGTGTGTGTGTGAGAGTGTGTGTGTGTGAGAGTCCTGACTCACTGTACAGTCCTGTTCTTTTCTCGATTCATCTTGATCCAGTGCTGTCTCTATAAATAAGGCCTTATTTGAGCAGAGCGGGTTCTCTTACAGGAAACGTCCAGTCCGTTAAGAAGTGGAACCCGCTTTACATCTTTATTTAGCTCCGCCCACTTATTCACACTCATCCATCCATCATCTTCAGCTTTATCCTCTATTAGGGTCACGAGGGGAGGTTCCCCATACCCATCCAGGGGAGAACGTTTCGGGCGCTGGGCAGATACACCCAGGACAGGGGGCAATCTATCACTGAACACACACTCATACAGACACACACATACACTCTATATGGGGCAATTTGGAGAACTCAATTCACCTTGATCCATGTTTTTGGACTGTGGGAGGAAACCGGAGAACCCGGAGGAAACCCACACGGACACGGGGAGGACATGGAAACTGCACCCAGATGGGGATTCGAACCGGGAATCCCTAGCGCTGAGAGGAGAACATGCCAAACCACTAACCGTTTTCCTGAAACCCACACTGACGGAATGTCATTTCTTTATTCACTGGAATTAGTAAACACAAGGGGGGGGGCACGGTGGCTTAGTGGTTTAGCATGTTCTCCTCTCAGCACTAGGGATTCATCAGATTTTGAACCTGGGTGGAGTTTCGGGGTTCTCCCCATGTCTGCGTGGGTTTCCTCTGGGTTCTCCGGTTTCCTCCCACAGTCCAAAAACATGGATTTAAGGTCAATTAGGGTTCTCCAAATTGCCCCATATAGAGTGTGTGTGTGAGTGAGTGTGTGTTCAGTGATAGATTGCCACCCTGTCCTGGGTGTATCTGCCCAGCGCCTGAAACGTCCTTGCCTGGAGGGGTATGGACCCCCCCCCCCCCGCGACCCTAATAGAGAACAAAGCGGAATATATTGTATGAATGGATGGGGTAAACACAAGGCCACGCCCCCTTTACTAGAAATGACAAACAGGGTTCCTGTCCATTGGTGTCCAGCGTTCAGGTGTGTCCTAACACAATGCCAACCGGACGAAACCTCATGAAGGTTGATTGATCAGCGAGGTGTTACAGGGCCGTCTCCAGAACTCAACCCCCAACGTTTAACAGAAAAACACGTGAGGTGGTGGACTCGCGGTCCAGGAGTCGAGGTTCCAGTGATTTCTCCCTCAGGTCCGATTGTGCAACGCGCTGACGGAACCGGAATGACGAACGATATTCTGATGGCTACATCAGAGCGACTTAAAGAGAGATGGATAAGGTTCTGTAAGGTTCCAGTCAACGTCCAGACCTCAACCCCTCGACCCAAGCTGCAAATACACCAACGCCTACGAGGTTGGACAGAAGAGTGGGTGGACCTTTCTGCAGTTTCACACAAATCCATGAGCTCCAGCTGCTGTTTTGTAATGTAAACACCGATCTGTCCTGTGAGCTGGTATTTACCTCGTCTTCATACCTTAATCTTAATGTCCTGAGGTGTAAAACCATGAGAAGACACGCCGGATCGGTGGATCTGGACACAGACTCTGAACCGGGTCTGCCCCCTCTGAACTCTTGACTGAAGCGGAGACAAACAAGTCAGACGTGTTTCAGAAAGATAACGGATGGTCCTCGTCCAGAAATACTCGTTCCTCTCGCTGTTTCCTCTTTCCATGAGACGGGATAAGGATCTCGGATGCTCCATCGGGTTTGGTTTTCTCCGCCCGAGGCGTCCGACGTGTGAGGACAAGCTGCAGCTCGGTTCCTGCACCCTCACGTCTCCACGTTGTGGTGGAATGGAGGTACTGTGTTTGCTCTGAATGAGCGATGAGGTGGTTCTGGTACAGGGGGCGACGGCGAGGTGCTGTGAATGAGGCGTGTTTGTGCCTTCGGTTCCTGACCTCCTGTGGGTGGTTGGTTTAACCTAAAGTCATGGCGCAGTGTTGTGGTCAGTCGTATCTGACCCCGTGCTGTTATTCAGCAGAGAGATGTAATTCTGCCTTCGTCTCCTCGGCAAGGTCCCGCCGAAGGGTCGGGGGGGCGGGGCTACTCATGGGCACTCATATGTTTTATTTATTATAAGAGTCTTGAGGGCCCTGGGTTCAGGTGTTGTTGAGTTCATTTTTTTATTAATAAACTTGCTTTTCTGTGGTGTCTCATGTGGGAGGGACCCCGACCCCTCAGAGCCCTCGACCATGCTGCCCCATTATCAATGAGGATGACCCTTTCTCAGGTTGTTGGGCAGTTATGAGTTCGTATTTTTAATACTTAACTAATTTATTTATTAATGCTCTGCTCGCCGGTCCCCCAGCATGCACCATCAGGCCTCTACAACTGATTCAGAACTCGTGTTCAACCACCCAAGTGAATCATGTGACTCCACCTCTCCTCTCTGATTGGCTCCCTGTAGCTGCTGCATTCAGTACGAGACCCTGACTCTGATCTACAGGACGTTCTCCGAATCTGGCCCCTCTGACCTTCACCTCGTTCACCACGCTCTAGAGAGGAATGGTGGTTCCACCTCAGCGTGGTGCTCACTCTCACTCCGTTGCGTCCCCCACTGCAAGATGGTGGAACCATTTAGTTGGTTCCTCCTTAACGACTGACTGTTGTTCTGGTTCGTAAGTCTCTTTGGATAAACGCGTCCGCCGAGTGTAAATGTAAATGTGAAAGGTCCGCTGTTCCTCAGACGGGACCAGGTCTCCTGTTCCGCACCTCGGGGATCAGGGTTCCACCCCCGAGCGGCNCGTGGTGCTCACTCTCACTCCGTTGCGTCCCCCACTGCAAGATGGTGGAACCATTTAGTTGGTTCCTCCTTAACGACTGACTGTTGTTCTGGTTCGTAAGTCTCTTTGGATAAACGCGTCCGCCGAGTGTAAATGTAAATGTGAAAGGTCCGCTGTTCCTCAGACGGGACCAGGTCTCCTGTTCCGCACCTCGGGGATCAGGGTTCCACCCCCGAGCGGCCGACTCTTTTCTGTTGTAACATGAGGAACCCATTGTACCAGAGTTCACTTTGAGGTTCACGTTGGAACGCCTGAAAATTCAGAAGTACTTTCAGTTTGGTGTCTTCTGGTTAATCTTACAGAAGCACAGAGGTCAGCCAGGGACCAGGATGTTCGGGAATTAGTGCTGATGAAAAGACGAGGACAGAGAGAGAGAGAGAGAGAGAGAGAGCTCCTGTAAAGCAGCTACCTGTTTGACATAAAGACTCTTTTCTTCTCGGGTCTGCTCGGCTTTGAAGCCGGTCGGCTGTAGGAGCGCCGAGCGGCGCCGTGTTTGCACATGTCTTCAACAAAGACGACTTCCAGTCTTCAAAAACAAGGCGTTTGTATCTGATGGAACCTTAATATCTTCAACGTTCTGAACTCCATGTCCAACCACCTGATTAGTGCTGATGGGTTCCTCAGAGACATTTAAAAATCCCTCTGACGGTCTCATTCGTACTCAGACCTTTGTTTGTCATCTAGAGGTAACCCCCCCCCCCACCCACCCAAAAAAAAAAACCCCAACGCTGTAGGACGGTACTGCAGAGGTTCTGAAAGCAGCAGCTGAGGTTTGGAGAAGAATTCAGAGGTTTGAGTAGAACAGTCCAGTTTATCTGAAGGAAAGTTGGCGGCCTGGTAGTTGGCATGTTCTCCTCTCGTTCACATCCCGATCTGAATGGAGTTCCCATGTTCTCCCTGTGTCCATGTGGGTTTCCCAGTTCAAAAACATGGATTCAATGTAAGTTGAATGCTCTAAATTGCCCGGTTTCAGTTCCCCATCTGGGTGGAGTTTCCATGTTCTCCCCGTGTCCGCATGGGTTTCCTCTGGGTTCTCCGGTTTCCTCCCACAGTCCAAAAACATGGATCAAGTCAATTGAGTTCTCCAAACTGCCCCATATAGAGTGTGTATGTGTGAGTGAGTGTGTGTTCAGTGATAGATTGCCCCTCTGTCCTGGGTGTATCTGCCCAGCGCCCAAAACGTTCTCCCCTGGATGGGAACCCCTCCCCCCCATTTAATGGCATTGAAGCTAATGAATAAATAAATTAATTGAGTTCTCTTGGTAACAATGAAATTCTATAAATAATACAATAATGAGTGAATGATGAACCATCTGTACTGCTGAGTGTCCTTCTGTCCCGCCGTTGCCGTGACAATGTGACGTTCTCGTCTGAGGGACTATTAAAGGATTATCTGATGTTAACTGAATCTGGTTCTCAGTGAGATTCTTCACACCTCTTTATAAGATGGAATAATCATTCAGTTTCATTGAGAGTTGGACCTGCACCGGATAACTGTATGTCTCTAACCTTGTGGGAACAGTTTGGGGAAGGCCCTTTACTGTTCCGGCAGGAATGTACCCCGGTGTATCCAAAAAACCAAAGTTATCACTGTGGGCCCCTGAGCAAGGCCCTCAGCTCTTAAGGGATGCTGCATTGGGCCCACTGTACTGTGACCCCGGTAATGAGGGGGGGGGGGGGTAAGCCATTTTGACCTGGTGTAATATGGGTCACCTACACTGAACACCTACAGGAGCTTCAGACCGATCAGTGTAGCAGTGTGAGGTCAGACTGCTAATGAGTTTCAGTTCATCCCTGAGGTGACCACCACCATGACCATGACCACCACCATGACCACGAACATGAACACGACCACCACCATGACCATGACCACCATGATGACCACGAACATGACCATGACCACGACCACCACCATGGTCGGGACCACCACCATGACCATGACCACCACCATGACCATGACCACCATGATGACCACGAACATGACCACGACCACCACCATGGTCGGGACCACCACCATGACCATGACCACCATGATGACCACGAACATGACCATGACCAAGACCACCACCATGGTCGGGACCACCACCATGACCATGACCACCACCATGGTCGGGACCACCACCATGAACACGACCACCACCATGACCATGACCACCATGATGACCACGAACATGACCATGACCACGACCACCACCATGGTCGGGACCACCACCATGGCCAGGACCACCACCATGACCATGACCACCACCATGACCAGGACCACCACCATGACCACGAACATGACCATGACCACCATCATGACCACGACCACCACCATGGTCGGGACCACCACCATGACCATGACCACCACCATGGTCGGGACCACCACCACCATGGCCAGGACCACCACCATGACCACCACCATGGCCAGGACCACCACCATGACCACGCCAGGAGAGTGAATCAGTTTCTGGTTCTCATCATCAAAACACAAACAAAGAGATAATAAGATTTTATTGCGCGCCTTCCTTTCCTCTAAACGAGTTCCTTTCCTTTTTAATGGCGTCGTTCTCTCAGTATTGTTCGTAATAACGTTGTTATTGGGTATAATCCAGCTGCCAGTCTGACTGACCTGAGAACAGTACGACCTCTGAACTTACAGATCCATGATGTTCCTGAGACGTGTTTAGCATTCCGTCCGTACGCATGTGTCGGGGTTTTTTTTTTTATGGGACCTTCAGTGGAGGAACCATGCAGGAGCTCGGGTTGAACAGAACGTGAGAGAACGTCTTTATGGAACGTTCCTGCTTCTTTGTTACTCTTCATTGAGGAGGGTGAAGAGGCAGCAGGTCCCGGAGAGGCAGCTTCTGAAACGACTGATGGCATGAATCCAAAATGAAGAACCAGGATTCATTCAGACCCGAGCTTCTGGCACAGGGACGAGTCGTCCACAGTTTGGGGAAGGTCCGTCTCTGCTCTAGCGGCGTCCTCCTGCTTTGAGGTGAAAGGTTAAAATACTACGATGATTGCTGAATAATAAGGTCTGAGATGTACTTCATGCATCCTGTCCAGATGTTTATCTCATGAATGTTCTCAGTGCGGTCAGTCCCACCACACGGCGTCCAAACGCGCTCAATTCTTAGAAAGTGTTGTAGGTTCTTAGAACGTTCCCTCTGACAAGATGAGACTGATTTCTCTGAAGCGTTGAGATGATGCAGCACGTTCTGCAGGTTCTCTGACGTAACACGGGACCTCGGTGCGGTCAGCGATGACCTGTTGAACTGGAATGCAGGTGTACGGGTTGGAAGCACTGCTATTATGAGAACGTGCTTTGTTCCTTCTGATGTATCCGAGCGTAGAACAAACGAAAGCGTTCTACTGCATGGACCTGTGTATGCCCTGGAGGTGGAACCAGGATGTGCAGCGGGAGGGCGCGTGAATGGAGAACCACACGTTTGTTTTCACTACAGCTTCTGACCGAGGACGAGGACTTTGATTTGTTTGAGTGAACGTACTGACCTTTGGTTTTGGATGTTCTCGTGAGGTTCTCTCATGCTGTAGATGTTTGAGAAATGCCTTAATGTCAATAACGTGAGAAATATGAGAAGGTTTTGGAGCATGGGCGTCTTCATCCAGAGGAACCTTGGTGAGGTTGAGGTCAGGACTCCACCAAACTCCACCAGCCATGTGTTATAGACCTTACTACGTCATGCTAGAACAGAACCTGGCTTTCCCCAAACTGTTTGCCATACAGTTGTCCAAGATGCAGGGCTAGGTGTTGGATTTCAGGGGACTGATGAATGTGTGTCCCATGTATACAGAAGTTTCACCTCAGATCTCGCCCTCCAGGTCATTCTGGTCCAAACCAATCCTCAGGATGTCTGATCTCCACCACGTTGGGACCTTAAACCAGCTTTCAGTCCATTGGCGTCATCAGTTTCATGGGAAATAACTTGTGAGGGGTCAGGAGGACGGGCCTGCGAGTCCGGGCGTGTTGTCGTGGTGACGGGACGTGGTATCTGTGGAATTTTTGGCAGCTGGGCGGGGCAGTCGGAGCTCGGTAACAGGGCTGGAGGTACCTTCAGTGAACATTAAGAACCAATCAGTACTGACTCCCTCCCTCTCTGTGGAACACCATGTGACTGCTGAGCGTTTCAGTATCTGCTGATCTCATGATCTTCTGGACGCCGTCTTCTGCTGCGACACTCGCACGGTTCTGCCAGAGCCCGGGGCCCGGAGCCCAAAGCCCAGAGTTCTGGCTCCGCCAATGTTTTTATGAATGTTCAGAACATTCCTCCTCCGCCGTACAGCAGCATCTGCAGAGAGTCCAACATCTGTTCCAGGCTTGGTTGGTGAACTAAATGCAGATGTGCGTGTCACTTAGTGATGTTCCCACAAAACAACAGAACATCTGTCACAGTCGGTGTTCTAATAACATCACGTCACATGACACCATTGCCAAGACACTTTCATCCAAAGGGACCTACAATATATCCCGAATGTTGGGGTTCTATTATTTTGGTCTTCAGGAGATCCTTATCCAGAAGAACCTCGGTGAGGCCTGGCTTACCATCTCTGTGAGGTTGAGGTCAGGACTCCACCAAACTCCACCTGCCATGTCTTTATAGACCTTACTACATCAGAACCCGGCCTTCTGCCCGCCGTGAGAAGGTTCTGGGTTTGATCTCCATCAGGGTGGAGCCCCAGTCTACATGTCCACCTCACTCTTCTGTGGATCTCTGGTTTCCGTCCACGTTCCAAAGCGAGGCTTGGCGCCTCGGCCAGCGGGGGGTGCAGGGATCAGCGCACTCACAGTGTTCATGGTAAACAGGAGCGTTGCGCCAGGAAGGGTATTAAACACCATGCCAAACCTAATATACGGCCCTGACGGAAACATCTGGAAGGAGAGGAACCGGGAGGTCCCATTGTTCCGCTGTGGAGTGTACTCTCTGCATGCTGAGGGGACCTCTTCAGTTTAGTTTGGACTGGAACGTCCATCTCTCTGGCGGTCCCTACGGTCCTCCGTTCTCCCGTTACACCTTCGTTTCCGCCGCCCGGTGACGGGTCCGGTTCGGTGTTTTGATTGGACGCCAGCCGGGTCCAAAACCGCTGTGGTATCCAAGGTGGAGGGTTGGCCGGCGTGATCTTCTCGTGTTTAGTCTGAGGAGGTGGCCTTCAAACGACCGGCGGGTTCTGAGCGCGGAGCTCCAGAAGAGCCGAGCCACAGTTCCTGCGGCCGCTCGGCCACATCCTGCGTCCCATTGTCTGAGGGAACGGTGACCGTCACTCTCAGACATTACCAAACGAGTGAAGAACATCAGCGGCGTGCCTCGGAGCTCCCGTCCCGATCCCATGAATAAGAGCCCCGGCATATGGGTCTGATTATTTGGTTTCCTCCTTCAGGCCCACCGTGGAGGATTGGGCCCGGCGTTTGGACCGACGCCCGCATTTTGAACATGACTTGTTGCTGTGTCATGCACACGTTGGTTGTAACGGGGCTTTCTGAATTTCAGGCTGGATAATGGCGGTCACGCCACCGAGGGCTTTTTTTTTTTTTTTTGGTGCCGAATTCTTTCACAGACTGTAAAACGTCCGACCGACCGCCATCAGGGAGAGTGAACATGCTCTCCACGTGGAGGACGCTAATTACAGAGGACATGAAAATGTGTCAGGACCACTGAGTAACACGAACCGATCCCCCCCCGCCCCCCCCCCCACCACCACCACCACCACCACAATTCTGTATTTCACTTTCAGCTTCAGATTTAAATAAAAAAAATAAAGTCTAAAAAAATAATCCAGACTCTGAAACCTGGATCAACTGAACCATGAATGAGTGAACTGAATCAGTTTATATGATTCTGATTCTGATTCGGGTGTTTACGTCTATATATATATATATATGTATAAAATCTGTACATTATTATTATAATGACACTGTAAACGCCACTCGAGCGGGACACGCCCCCCTCCGAGCGCGGCTCTTAACTCTGGTTTATGGTGTAGTTAAGTTTTTATTGGTGTAAACTCGACGCCCACGCCACCACCATCCACCACCTCCTTATGCCTTCTCCATGACATCAGCTCCACCACCTTACAGATGGGGTGTGTAGTTCTACAGTTCCTTTCTGTCGTCCATCTGTTCCTCTACAGACTGTCAGTGCCCATTGGTATGTTCTCCACAGAGCAGGTACAACAGCTGGAATTTGAATCCTGTATCCCCACCACTGTTACACACCTCCACCCCATTGCGCCACCTTGTGGATGTAGAATCAGAGACAGCAGGACTCTGGTTCCAAGAACCCTCCAATCAGAAGGCTCCTCCCATCATCCACCATCCTGACTTCACTGAATCGATCAGGCCTCATGGTGGCGCCGAACGCCGAGCCGGGCCCCCACCTGACAGGAGACTGTCGTCTGTGCCCCGCCCCTCCACCAACTCAACATCAGGCTCATTAGAAGCGGAGAGTCCGGGTTTGGGCCGGACGTCGGAATCCCTGCCCGGTCGCTGGTTTGGGAAAACTTCAGGAACATTCAGCCTGTGGGGGGGGGAGGAGGGTTAGGGGGAGGGGCAAGCAGCTGTTTATTCCTGGTTTGGAATGATGTGTGAAATGTGGGGGTTACCCGCGCCCCGCCGTTGCGCCCCGGCCCTCCCGCCGCGGTCTGAGGGCTGAACAGGAAGCGGGACAGCGCTCCCACTCGCCCACCCCTCAGAACGAGGCCTCCTCCATTTCCTGTTCGAAGGACGAGTGACGGAGACGAGCTGGGACGCGGCAGGAGGACCCTGCAGGACGCCGCTAACCCAGCACTCAGGGTCTCCCACCAGTTTAAAGGACATAATTACAGCGAGAAGACGAGACTCACGCTCCTGATTTAGAACCCAGATGATTTAGAACCTGGATGATGATGATGATGAGGATGAGGATGAAGATGAAGATGATGATGATGATTTGTATAGCGTTCTGTACGAAGTCGTGATCATAAAGTCTTTATTTACGGCTGTAACGACGCAGGACTTTGACCTGCAGGATGAACTTTATTGGATGGATCTCCATGCTTTGCAGACGTGCGGTGGCCTCGTCTTTGTTGTTGTTTTTTTTGGCTCCGCCCACTCGTTTAGTATCTCAGAAGTATTTAGTTTGAAAGGCAGAGATTCGAACCTGAGAGCGATTTTATGCGTCCATGGATTCAGAAGGTCAGGTGATGATGGATCACGGTGTTTTGAAGATGATGGAACCCCAAATCCACACAAAGTCCAGCCACGGAAACTGTGATGTCATCGGCGGGTCAACGCGAAGCTCAGGGTCATCGACGGCGCGACGATCGGAGAACCCACGGGTCCTGAGGGTCCTTCTGTTCCCGAGGAACCTGATCTGGAAGGCTTAGTTCCTGAACCTACGTTCTCCAGCAGAAGAAATGTTTTAATCTTTAATTGTTTCCTAATAGAAAATAAACGTTCAGGAAATGCAAACTGATGCTTCTAATGGTTTAAGACGTGCGTCTCAGGTTACTCAGCGAGCTGGCCGTCCATCTGATGGTTCCATAATGTAATCATGATCGACTGAAGCCTGGACGACGGGACGGGGGACATGGTGACACTCGGGATGCACAGCGGGTTTTTAAGACTTTGTCTCGTGAGGAACAGTCCACACAAAGCCTCTTGATGATGATGGACGGAGAACCTCGCTCTGAGCCTGGAGCTGCGTGTCTCCTTTAGAACGTTCCAATTCAGACGGAGAACAACGGAGAACCGAGCCTTCATACAGTTCAATCTATAGAACCCACGTTTACATAGAGCAGCGTCTGTGTCCGCCGGACGAATCAGACAAGGCGGCTCTCATTCGGAGGAGAGGGGGGTCCACCCCTGACACGCCGGGTGTCTCCTGATGACATGAATAAGAACCCTGATCCTCCAGACACCAGTGCATCCAGACATCCATCAACAGTTTCAGAGATAATGACCCCAAGCGTTCCGTGTAATAAACTTCCATCTGTAGAACGTCCCGCTTTCCATCTGGAACCCTCTGATTGATTTTAGGGGGGGGGGGGCAGCTGCAAAGAAGAGAACCTGCTTACAGTAGAATGGGTTCTTAGTTGGGTTCCTGTAGGTGTGATGGTTGGTTGTTCTTTCACGTTATTTAAAAAGACGCATCCCTTCACCTCTAAAAGGTCTTGGGTTCCTTTGTGGGTTTTCCAGGGTTGAGGACGTTGGAGACACTAACTGCCCCCTGATTGGTCTTTGGATCCTGGGGTCAGTGACCCGGTTGCTGGGATGTTTCTGCTGCAGGAGTGTCCACCTCTACACTGCTGCCAGCTTCAGGGTCCTCTGTCCATGGAGATGTTAGAACTTCAGATCTGTAGGAACCTTTAGAAGATCTTTTGGTTCAAAGGCGACCCACAGAAGCTCCAGCAGACCACGCTTACCTCCAGAACCTCCTCATTTGGGTGGTTGGGCTTGCCTGGGGGTTTTCATATCCATCCAGGGGAGGACGTTTTGGGCGCTGTGCAGATTCACCCAGGACAGGACACCAATCTATCGCCGAACACACACTCTCTCACACACACACTCTATATGGGGCAATTTGGAGAACTCAATTCACCTTGAATACATGTTTTTTACTGTGTAAGGAAACCGGAGAACCCAGAGGAAACCCATGTGGGCGCCGGCTCTGCTGTTTGAACCGGGTTTGGATCTGCAGAACCTCTGCAGGGGGCGCTGTGAGGTACGCGTGAGGTCTGCTGGAACAAAGGAAACGGGACCGTGAGTCCCGGAGCCGGTTGAGCTCCACAGTGAGGTTCGGTTCCGGGGGACTGTCCGACCCGTCCTCTGGGTCACAGTGTCTTTGCCAGGCGGCGGCGGCGGCGGCGGCGTCTCGATGTCCTTGGAACCCCCGCTCTGGATCTAAAGCAGATCTGCCCGCTTCCTGTTTCCAGGCCCACGGTTTGAAGGGAAGCCCGATCCTCTGAGGTCCTCTATCAGCCTCAGCGTGGAAAATAAACGTCCTGTCTGCATTCCGGCTGCCCCCCCCCTCCCCCCGCGCACCCCCATCCCCCATCGTTACGACTCCGGAACGCAGGACGTCCCAACACGCGGGGCAGAACAAACCCAGGAGGCTGGACTTCACATCAGAACCCGTCCCCGGGTCCGTTTAACTGAGAACCCAATCTGTTAGGGGTCTGCCAAATACCCCCCCCCCCCAAAGAGGAAGGCTGAGGGACGCTGGCTGCTCTCACTCTGCAGGAAGTTCCCTATATGGGGTCAGAACAAATGCTTTTTACAAACGCAGATGCTCGCCGCCTCCCGGGAGGGGGGGGGGCGGGGGGAGGGGGGGGGCAGGGGCTCTGAGAGTGAGGAGGAGGGAGGCACGTGTTGGAACCTCGACTCTGCTTTCATTTCATTATGAGGACGTTGGACGAGTTAACCTCCTGAGATGGAACCTGATCTGAGAACCTTCTGCTTTCAGAGTCAGAATCAGAGTCAGAGTCAGAATCAGAGTCAGAATCAGAATCGGAATTGGAATCAGAGTCAGAATTGGAGTCAGAGTCAGAATCGATTATTACCCCCCCGGGGGGTAAATTGCAGTATTCTATGTCTGAGTCAGGGTCCCTGTGTTTGAACGTGGACCTGCTGCTCCACCCGAACCTCCACCCTGCCCCTGTCTCTGCCCCTCTGGACAAACGGGAAGCTGAATCCAGTGGACGTGACGTTCTATAAACGCTCCCTCGTTAACGTCGACTAACGAGCGTCTCAGATCTGTGGACAGGTTTCGTGAACATGACTCGAGTCATCAGGAAGACTCCTGAACCCGAATCCCGATTCATTTCAAATCCAAACCACCCCACGTATCCCACGATGCCTCGTCCTATCCCGTCAGTCCGTCAGAGAGGAACAGGTCCTGTCCTGTCCTGTCCTGTCCTGTCCTGTCCTGTCCTGTCCTGTCCTGTCCTGTCCTGTCCTGTCCTGTCCTGTCCTGTCCCTGTCCCTGTCCCTGTCCTGTCCCTGTCCTGTCCTGTCCGCAGGCCGATGTTTATTCCTCCTGCAGCGCTTTTGTTAACACGTGAGTGTGAGTGTCCGCCCGGCCGCCTCAGCCTCGGCTCTGTTTACCTCGAGGCTGCGTCTCCTCGGAACACGGAGGCGTCTGTAAATACGGAGAGGCTCGGGAGGTGGACGGCTTCTCCCTCCATTAACCTCGTTTACAGACGTGATGACATCATCGGTCCACCGGACAACTCACGACTCTTTAGAATCTTTGATTTTGTCCAGTTCAGGTACAAACTTCTAAACTTCAATAAATATGAGGGCTTCATTAAGGTTCAGGTGGAGAGAGGTGGATTGTCCTCATTAATGAGGCAGGTGTCCGATGGAGGATGTGAGGACCGTCCCGGTCGAGGCAGGGTTCATTTCTTAACCTGTCTCAGGAACCGCAAGCTCTGCGGGGCCTGTCCCGGCTGACATCCTGTCTCAGGACGGTACCCCCGGACTTACAGGACATTCTGTGGACGTTCTGTGTCTCACCGGAGCGCTGGATTGGCTGAAACAGAACCCGCGGACGACGGGAACACAGGAAATGACTCGGTGCTGAAGATCTCTGCACCCATTCTGCCTCGAGCCTCGGACCGTGGACCACGCCTTACCTGCCCCAACAGGAAGTGAGGCAATAAGGAGAGGATGTGATGGCAGGACGACGGCGTTACGTAACGCGCTGTAGGTTCGGTCAATCAACCACAGAACCTTCCACACTGAGGTGAGGAGAACCTTCACCCAGAGAGATGTCCTGCTTCTGTGG